>OY986970.1:4265969-4368201 GCA_963920575.1 Narthecium ossifragum | reverse complement strand
GTAACACCAAACGAACCAACTCTGAAGCCAAGTACTGAGGCCTGCCAATGATCCATAAATCCCGTCAATAACCCGAAGGGCTCCTATCCCAAGTACGCCCCTCCGACAACCACTGCTCAGGGGTGGGCAACTCCGACAATCCCTGTCACAGGGCGGACATGACGCGGCTAGTAGGACACCCTTCTCCAAGCGAGATCTCCACACTTGACGGAACGACCGTGGTTAAGACTACCATCTCTCAGTACTCCAAGCAGCAAAGTCAACACGACCCCTAACTCCCGACCAAAGACTAAGTCTAGCAAGGGAGTCCATTGATCCCATCGATGTTCCCCCCCCCCAGGGTTCCTGTCCAACGTACGTCCCTCCGATCGTCACTGCTCGAGGACTGGGCTACCTCCGACGGTCCTTGACACAGGGTGGGCCAGACGATACCTGTAGGACACCATTACCCGTGCTGGACACCAGCAAGGGGTCACAAGTCGGGTAACGGGATCCACCACTTAGCCTTCGATCACCAAAGTCCACGGGTCAACCCCACCCAGTCTAACCTAGCATGTCTAATGCACAGGAAGCATGGCAGGATATGAGTAGGGAAAAACAGTAACAAACAACACAACAAGGGCACACCTTCGGCCCATTTATACTATCACTCCCGAGGGTCATGACTCCTTCGGTTCACCACAAAGTGGTAAAGGGCATACCGTCAGCCCATTTATTCTACCCATCCCGAGAGGCATCACCCTCTCGGTTCCACCACAAAGCGAAAAGCGATAAGCATTCAAGCATGATGAGTAACATGGTAAGCCCCAAGGGCAGAACCGTCAAAACCACTTACATGCGAAGCCCCGCGGGCAAAACGGCATTTAAAACAAGTAAAAGTCTCCTTTGCGTCGAAGGAGATCGATCCCATGTAGCAATGGGATCGATCTTCCTCGAGGCTAGCAGTACCCGTCCTGGTCACCCAAACGGGATCGATCTCCACCCATATGGAGATCGATCTCGTACATGACCCCTTGACGCGCCGACGCCAACCGCCAAGGGATCGATCTCCCTCCCAGGGAGATCGCTCCCGCTCGGGCGGGGCGTGCCACCCCAAACGAGATCGATCTCATCCCCTGAGATCGATCCCGATGGGTTCATCGGCGGGCGGACGGCGAGGAAAGCCGCCGGAATCCGCAACCAAACCTCACCAAACTAGGTGGGCTGATCGATCCAAATACCACGAAGCTACTCAAGGCTTCAAAACCGAAAAACATCAACTCCATAGAGAGATCTCTTGAAAACAACACCGGATTTCAAAACCCTTAAAACAAGCCAGAGTCTTTGAGTAAGAACCCTACCTTCACAGAGCTGCTTCGATCCACGAAGCCTAGCCTAGGATCTTCCTCACGCCGTCACGGTTCCAACGAGCCTTCAAGCTCCAGAAACGGTGGCCGGAGGAGGGAGAACAGAGGAGGAAAGGGGGCTGCCAGAACAGGGGAAGAAAACAGAGCCGGGAGGAAGAAGAGGGAAGAAGCGAAAGAAAGGAAGGAGGAGGGGAAGAGGATAAGGCCGGGGAAAGCCGGCGAAGGCGGGGGAAAGGCGAAGGAGGGGAGCAAAAGTCTCCCCTCCCCTGACAGGGGAAGCGACGGCCATCGCCGTGGCCATCCTTCGAACTCCACCGCCAACGACTTCCAAGGCAAGTGAGATCGATCTCCATTGCATGCGGGATCGATCCGGCTAGCAATACGGGATCGATCTCCCTTGACAAAGGGATCGATCTCCTATGCCCAGAAAGGCAAACTTGGGCTGAAATACAAGCCCAAGCCCAGAACCTCCGATCTCGGGTCCACCTACCCTTTTTAAACAAACACAAGCACCAAACAAGGTCTGTGTGTGCACACCCGCTGTGAAACGACCGCCAAGGCGCAATTTCCCAAATTGCCCTTGTGGTCAACCACAAGCCACAGGAAAAAGAGGGGCGGGTCCTCACAAATAGGGAGAGAAGACCGGGACTGCGGGACCAATAGGGAGAGAAACGAGGGACGAGGGGGATGAAGTAAGCATCAGAGAAGGGGAAGAGGCGGATGGGTTTTGGTACTGTTCCATTGGTTGTCCAACGACAATGATGGACGAGAGCCATGTGAGGACCCGTAGCTCTAAACTTGGTTTGACAACGTAGGTCGGGATCGTGGGCTTGGTTCGCCTTACTTTGCGATCTTCCTGATCGTTGCAACTCCAAGGGTATTTTGATAATTTGCCCTTGTGGAGTTGGGTTTCACATGTATTAGTGCACACACGGCCTTATGGATGATGTATGTGATTATTAAACCTTAATTTGCACCTTTAAAATCATCATTATGACATTAAACATCCTTATAACCGCTAGTGCGTTAAATGGGTGTCACTTGGCACCATAGCCCCCCTATTTCCCTAGATGGTCGCCACATGGCAACCATCTAGTATAAATAGGGTGAGCCCGTAGATGAAACCCCCTTTTTTCTCTTTAGGGTTTCCATTAGAAACTTAGAGAGCTCTTGGAAGCTTGGTTGGGGATTTAAACCATCAAATCTTGGAGGGCCAAAGCTTGGAGGGAGCTAAATTTAAGGAGCTAGATTTAGGCTATCCAAAATCTAGGAAACAAGACTTGGAAGGATTAGATTGTTAGAGGTAGGGTTTCTACCCCAAAACATAAGTTTAGGCCATAATAGTTTGGATTGGGCTTGTTTTGTGGATTTCTCACTACTGCTATGTTTAGTTATGCTTAGATTTGTTATGCTTTAAGCTTCATTGCATTTCGACATCGTTTTATAGAGATTTGATCGATTTTTCATAGGTTTTTGGATCCACCTAGTTGGGATCGATCCCAACCCAAAACATAGCACCCGAGTCTGCCCAGATCCAGTTGGGATCGATCCCAATTCGAAACGGGCCACTCGAGTTTTTGTATTCAATTCTAGTGCTAATATAAAAGGAATCTCGTGGAACCTTCAACACCAAAGTTGTAGATCTACGAGTCTATTTTTAGATTCCGCTTATTTTATATTTTTATAATGATTATGGTGAATTATCTCCTGATTTGTGATGAAGCTGAAGATTTGAGTCTGCCCAGTTGGGATCAATTCCAAATTTGGGATTGATTCCTAGGCCGGCAGAGAGAGTATATTTTGCCGTTTTCATCAGTTTTTGAAACTTTTTTCAATCCGATTTTTGGGTATGATCCTAATATGGATGAGTTAAGTTAGCATGCTAGCTTTTCATGACATTTGGAATATTTGTGCGAGATTTATAAAATTTTTAGTTAATTGCTAAGTTTCATGCAAGTTGGGAATTTATTGTCATTGATATCATGCTTTATATATGTACCTATATCTATTAGACTCTATTTGTCGAGCCTTAAGTAGGCTTTGTAGTGAACCGGGGGAGTCATGCCCCCCTGAATGTTTAGTATAATCTAGGCCAAAGGTGTACCACCCTTATGGTGTTTATTGTAATGCTTGTTAGAGGCCGAATGTGTGCCATTGTTGAATGTCTAATTGAATGCATAGCTTAGATGTTTAGCCTTGAAAATACATATTTGTTTATATTGTATGTAGTCCTTTACCATGCTTTATATCTTGTCTACCCCTTTAGCATGTTATAAGCTATACTTAGCCCTTGTATGGTGAAATGATGTGTTGTTGAATGCTTAGCCAAATCCATGTTATGATTTCCGTAACTCGTTATATGTATGGCAAATAACATGCATGGTTTGGTTTCCCTAGTTGTGGAATGCTTTGTTGTTAGCATGTGTGGTTTGGATATATCGCATGTTGGTATGCCTTAACATGTTGGAATGCTAGAGAGCCCTTAGAGGGCGTGAATGGTTGCTATACCATATTTGTGCCTATGTGGAATGACTTGGAGTTACACTCATGAGGAGCGAATGGTTATATGTGAGCTTGGCTTTGCGTAGCTTGGATGCTTGTAAACCCTTGATGGGTTGGCAATATTAGTTATGTTATGCTTTATATCTTATTAGCCTCTTTGATACTTTATGTCATGTTTAGTCCTTTACTATGATTCATTATTAGCTCTCAGTTAGTATGTTGCATGTTATATTTGGCTTGTATGATGGAAATGTCATATAGGGACACACCTAGCACAGTTGATTGTGTAGACTCATGCATAATGTTTACATTAAAGGCATTCGGGATTAGGATGCATGCGATAGGAGTATCGCCGATCCGAGGGTCTCGGATAGCCCGGATCTAGTTCTAAGACCGAGGTTGGGTTTGTTGAGGCTTAGGGCGTGATTGTTGTCATCCAATCATGTTTGTTATCATTTGAGGTTGTTGTGTAGTCGATCTTGGATTCCATTATGTTTGGAGGTGTAGAGGTCATGTTAGTTCTCCCGGCGCCAAGTGCCAAAGGTGGTTGTCGATGTCTTTGACTCGTGTCCCCATAAGAAATGTGGTTAGGCGATGAGGGTCAGCGGTGAGTGTAGTGGCGATGTGTGAACCCTATGTCTTTACCTGTAGAGGATCATCCCCCTTATTTCGTTGTTGGGTGAGGGTGACCTGGATAGGAGCTCTCGAGTAATCGATGAGACTGTTGTAGGCCTTAGTGCACTCCTTAAATTTTGACGGAGAATGACACTATTGATGTTTTCCTTCCTTTCCGTGTGATGTTGAGTAAAACCTTACTAAGCTTCATTACTCACCCTACCCGGGCTGTAAGCTTCATTACTCACCCTACCCAGGCTGTATCGACGATGCAGGTACCGATGCGGTTCCTTCTTCATATGGTTTTTTAGACGGTGGCTAGCCATGAGTTTTTGAGACACTTTCATCTATCGTGGTTAGTAATGTACCCTTTGTCGCCCAAGAAATGAAGGTTGATGGGAGGACAAATTTTGATGCAGAACCAAAAAAGGCATGGACAACTTTATATATGCTAAAATATGCCTTTCGTCCTTGAGGTTTCTGACAAGTTTTTATCAGCTTCTTGAAATTTTAAAATTTCCAATTTAATCCCTTAACTTCACAAACCGGCTCAATTTGGTCTCTCTTCCATGCGGCATCCACCAGCCTAACGGAGGAGGCCAATTTTGACTATCTTACGCCACGTCAGCTCATCCTCTCTCCTCTCTCCGGTCTCTCCCACCCATTCCAACCGCTATCTCCTTCGATGACGACGCCAGCCCCGGGGAGGCGAAGTACCACAACAGGAGGAGTTTGGAGCGGTGGGATAGGTCTGGTGAGGCCAACACCAAGGAGATGGAGTACCATGGCCTCAAGCGAATCCACATCCGCGCCCTGCGTGACATCTCATCTTTGCCCTCGTCTCCCTCCCCAATCCTCCCCTCCCTCCTACGCCCACCAAGGCGGCGTCCCTGACGAGCTCGGACTTCTAGAGAGGGAGTAGTTGGAGATTGGGGTGGCGTAGGAACGAGGTGGGAGCGCCGTAGAAGATGAGGACGACGCCGTGTTGTGATGAGGGTGAAATCACAGGGCCAAGGGAGTTGGGGTTCGTCGGATTTAGTAGAAGAGGTGGAGTTGTGCGTTGAGATTGGGGGGTAGGAATAGAGGGAGGAACAATGCGAGATCGTCGGCAGCTCGTAACCCAACCACTACCATCACCTAGCCAAGCTCCACCATCACAACCACCCTTTCATTTAATTCCTCCAATCCCAATGAGCTCCAACTCCATATTCGACATCACCGCTACTTTCCCTAACAACGACGAGCCCTTCTATCAGAACCCATCCCCATTAACTCCGGCGAACTCCTCAGAGTTCACCATCTCTTACTGCCGGCGAGCGACAACCCCCTTCGGGCACCTTGACGGGAAAGAGAGGAGAGAGAGAGAGAGGACAAAATATATTGGGAAAAGTCAAAATTAAGTCAGATTCATCCTATTGTGATCAGTTTCGTGAGCTGGTTCAGCTGAGCGGTCGTTAATCCGATAGACGACACATGGACGGAGGAGGGATCGGATTAGGCCGATTCGAAAAGTTCAGAAATTTAATCATGAATTTTTAAAATTTAAAGACATGATAAAAACTTGTCAGAAATATCAAAGAGGAAAAGACATATTTTAGTAATTTTATATACCGACAAAATGACAGCTCGGAAGACCGAGAATCAAGAAAGACATCTACGAATTTTGATGCAACTCGATTCGGCTGCTTCCACGTTTTTGTTGTTGTCCCTCTTTCTTTCTTTTTTTCCTTTTTTTTTCTGAGCCTGTGGGCTGGTTACAACAGAGACAACTCAGGGTCATGACCACGCTTCCTCTTACTGACCAGCTCCAGCAGCGCCGTGTGAGACGACCCGCCTTCTTTCATTGCCGCTGCCGCGGCCTCTTTCGCCACCGCCGTGCGCGCCTTCAGCTCTCTCCCTCCCTCCGACTCCATCAGCCACCGCACCTTCTCCTCCACCTCATCGGCCCCCACCAGCCCTTGATCGTACCCCCTCATCTCCACCGCCAGCTTCATCTCCTCCTTCAGGAACACTATGTTCATGTACTGCTCGGCGTAGAGCGGCCAGCCCACCATGGGCACCCCCGCGCACACCGCCTCCAACACGGAGTTCCATCCGCAGTGCGTCACGAAACCCCCCACTGCCTCATGGTTCAACACAGCCGTCTGTGGTGCCCACGACTTCACCACCATCCCCTTGTCCACTGTCCGCTCCATGAACCCCTCGGGGAGGAGCTCGTCCAGGTCCGGCTCCGGCGGTGCGACCATCAATCCGGCGTCTCCTGGCTGGTTCCGAACAACCCAAAGAAACCTCTGCCCGCTCCTCTCGAGCCCCACTGCGATCTCCTTCAGCTGCTCGGCCGAGAAGCGACCCAAGCTTCCGAAGCACAAGAACACCACGCTCCCACGTTGTTGCTCGTCAAGCCACGCCAGGCAATCCGCTCCGCGGATCTCGTCGTCTCGACCTTCCGACTTGATGAGCGGCCCGATGCAGTAGAGGGGTACGTAACACGTTGGTCTTCCCTCCGGGATCCACCGCCCGGCGCTGATCTCCTCGACAGTTCTCGGCTCGAGCGCGGCGAACGTGTTGACGATGATCCCGTCGCACTCCGGGAACCGGCGTGAGAGGTTCAGAAAGCCGATATAAGCGGCGTCATCGCGGTCGAGCATGGGGAGGGGCATGTGGTCGGCGGGGAGTGGTGGTATGCCTGGGATGTCGAGCTTGGTGGATCTGAGCTGGCGGAAGCTGGCGTCCGTGCTGGCGTGAATGGCATGGAGGTGGATGAACGCGGCGAGGACCCCGGCACCGGAAGTAAAGAATATGTAAAACGGTATTCGGAGCTCAGCGGCGACATCGACGGCGTAGTTGCAGAAGAGGTCGGCGACAATTGCTCGCGGCGGCGACGACAGGGTTCCAATGAAGGAGAGCAGGGCCGGGTTGGTGAGGCGGAGGAGGTCGAAGGCGTGGGCCTCGTGGTGGCGGGAGGGGTTTGGCGGCAGAGACAGTGGCGGTGGAAGGTGGTGGAAGGAGATGTCGGGGTTGGCGGCAGTGACGCGAGTGATGAAGGGAGCGGTGGCGCCGGTGTTGTAATGTGCCCCCACGATGAGGATGGTCACCGAGAGGCCATGGCCGACGAAGAGCTTTCCCAGCTCGACCATGGATACTAGATGGCCCATCCCTGGGGATGGGTACAGCACCACCGATTCCTTCGCATCATCCGGCGCCATCTATCGAGCAGAGAGAGGTTGCCTAAGTAGGATGGCTGTTGGCTGGATACACCAGCAGAAAAATTAGAAGCGACACTAAGTTGAGAACCAAGAACGCAGCTAACATTCTCCATTAGCTCTCGTATATAAAGAGGAATAAAAACACAAATAAGAAAGTGAGCAGGAAGTGAGCAGCTTGTTCACCCACCTCTTTTCTTGTCCACACATTTGATATAATTTTTTTTACATTTCCAACACCCAGATTTTGTCACGTGTTTTTTCACTAACATTTTGATTACAGTCAACAAAAATAACATAAACCTATTAACTACAATAATGTTAGGATTAAGCCCAAGTAGATCGTCAATTGATAGGTGGTTTGGATGGAAAAACAAGTGACAAGCGAATATAAGAAGAAAACAAAGAAGAGAAGATAGTGATGACACACAGATTTAACGTGGAAAAACCCTTCAAAATAGAAGGTAAAAAACCACGGGCGGAGAGGAGGAATCCACTATGAAAAATCAACAAGAGTACAACCAAGTTCTTCGTCTCTGTTTTCTTCAGGAAAGAGAAAACAGAGCCCTTACAAAACTTCTCTCAAAAATATGAAGAACAATAAGACCTTAACCCTAATCATATGATCTAGGGCTTATATATATAGACCACTACGATCCAATAGGATCTTAATGGATTTATACTAAAACAAATATAATAAAACCCGTTAAGCATAGTTGCCTAAAACAAAAGGTCTTCAGCATCGGGCGTCCACGGTCGACCGTCAAGTTCCTACGGTCGACCGTCAAGTTCCTACGGTCGACCGTCATACTTGAACGGTCCATTGGCACGAATCCATCATACGCCCGCGGTCGATCCTCACATCGACCGTGGGAAGTGATTTTCTTGACAGAGACGGACGGTCGATGTCATGGTCGATGTGGCGGTCGACCGTGACAATCTTGAGCAAGACGGTTGATGTTGCGGACGATGCTCCGATCGTCCGTGACAATCCGCGGTCGACCGTCAAGAGCCCACGGTCGACCGTGGTCTTCAGATTCTGCTGAGAAAGAGTTTTGAGACAAACTTAACAAATCTCCACCTGGCTCAAAAATCTTTGATTTCAACATACTAGTGGCACATACCCCCTCTCTTCCAAAATGCCTCGAAGGGCAACTCAATTGCTTCGAACTCCAATCAAGTCCAAGCAATGCTTGAACTTGACAACAGGAACTGACTTTGTCAGCATATCAGCAGCATTATCTTCAGTACCAATTTTCTTGACACAGAGATCACCTCTTTCAACAAGATCTCGAACAAAATGATACCGAACATCTATATGCTTCGTTCTCTCATGGTACATCTGATCTTTAGTCAAATGAATTGCACTTTGACTATCACATAGAATTGTCCCATCACATGAAAACGAACTAACTTCACTTAATATGCCCTTAAGCCAGATTGATTCCTTTGAAGCTTCAGTAATGGCCATGTATTCAGCTTCTGTCGTAGACAAAGCAACTGTGGATTGTAAAATCGAGCGCCAACTGATGGCACATCCACCAAGAGTAAAAACATAGCCAGTAAGGGACCTTCTTCGATCTAGGTCACCAGCATAGTCAGAATCTACATAGCCTATAACACTGCTTCTTGTTTTCCCAAAAACCAAACATGTAGAAGAAGTACCCTTCAAGTATCTTAAAATCCATTTCACTGCTTGCAGTGAGCCTTTCCAGGATTTACCATGTATCTGCTCACAACACTAACAGCATGGGCAATGTCAGGACGAGTACATACCATAGCATATATGATGCTACCAACTGCATTGGAATATGGAACACGAGACATGTACTTAATCTCTTCATCAGTTTTAGGAGACATATCTGCTGAAAGTCTAAAATGAGGAGCAAAAGGAGTACTAACTGGTTTGGCATCAAGCATACCAAAACGATCAAGAACTTTCTCAACAAAGCCCTTTTGAGTTAAGAATAGTTTTCCAGCTTTACATTCTCTCTTAATCTCCATACCAAGAATTTTCTTGGCAGCTCCTAAGTTCTTCATCTCAAATTCACGACTTAAAGCATCCTTCAACTGATCAACCTCAAACATATCCTTTGCAGCAATGAGCATATCATCCACATAGAGTAACAAATATATGAATGATTCATCATGAAGCTTTCTAAAATATACACAGCTGTCATACTTGCTTCTAGAGTATCCATGGTGCAGCATAAAAGAGTCAAAACGCTTGTACCACTGTCTAGGATACTGCTTCAATCCATACAGAGACTTCTTAAGCAAACAAACATGATCTTCTTTTCCTTCAACTGTAAAACCCTCCGGTTGATGCATATAAATGGTTTCTTCAAGTTCTCCATTTAAGAAGGCAGTCTTAACATCAAGCTGCTCTAACTCATAATCATTTATAGCAACAAGACTAAGCAAGATGCGAATAGAGTTATGTTTCACAATAGGAGAAAAAATATCATTGTAGTCAGTACCTTCAATTTGACTGTAACCCTTTGCAACTAATCTTGCTTTGTACTTAGCATCCTCAACACTAGGGATGCCTTCCTTCCTCTTGAACACCCACTTGCATCCAACAATTTTCTTCTTGCTAGGAGGTTTTACTAAAACCCATGTTTGATTTTTCTGAAGAGACTCCATCTCTTCATTCATAGCAACCAGCCAAGAACCTGAGTCTATAGTTGAAATAGCATCTGAATAGGATGTAGGTTCATGAAAACAATCAGTTTCTAATCCAGCAGACAAAGCATAAGCAACCAAATTATTTTCCGCATATCTCTGAGGTGGTCTAATATCTCTTCTTGGTCTATCTCTTGCAATGGAATAAATATCAGAATGAGTAGCCTCTTCTTCTTCATCATCTGAACCATTCTGAGTTGGAGGTGCTTGCACTGAAGAAGAAACTTCCTGAGAAGTAACAGGAGTAAGCTCCACCTGCACCCCAACTGGTGAATTATCTGAGCCTTTTGAGACAAGAGGAGTAGCACAATTATTTTTCAGATGAAGCATAGCCGATTCATCAAAAGTTACATCCCGGCTAACCATGAACTTAGAAGATTCAGGACACCATAATCTGTAGTCTTTCACTCCATCAATGTATCCTAAGAAGATGCACTTCTTAGCCCTAGGAGCCAGCTTTCCTTCATTCGCATGACAATATGCTGGACAACCAAAAATCTTCAAATGAGAATAAGTAGGAGAATTTCCTGACCATACCTCCTCTGGAGTCTTAAACTCGATGGAAGCAGCTGGAGATCGGTTCACTAGATGACAAGCTGTAAGCACAGCTTCAGCCCAGAAAGATTTCTCCAAACCAGCATTAAAGAGCATAGATCGTGCTCTCTCAAGAAGTGTCCTATTCATCCGTTCTGCAACTCCATTCTGCTGTGGAGTACCAGGGACAGTAAGATGCCTTTGAATACCTTCATTCCTGCAAAAGTTGTTAAACTCTCCACTGTATAACTCTGGGCCATTATCAGTCCTCAACCTCTTAACTTTTCTCTCTGTTTGTTTTTCTATCAAAGCCTTCCATTGCTTGAACTTCTCAAAAACATCACTTTTCTGCTTGAGAAAATAAACCCAGACTTTCATTGAAAAATCATCAATAAAGGTAAGCATATACCTAGCTCCACCTTTTGATGGAACTTGAGAAGGGCCCCAAAGGTCAGAGTGTATATAATCCAAAGTAGCTTTGGTTCTGTGAATTCCACCACTGAAACTAACTCTCTTTTGCTTACCAAAAACACAGTGTTCACAAAAATCCACCTTTCCTGTACTCTGGCCACCTCGTAAACCTCTCTTGCTCAAGAGAGACATACCCTTCTCACTCATGTGTCCTAACCGCATATGCCATAGCTTAGTTACTTCAGAATCTGATAAAGAGGAAGAAGTAACAGCTACAGAGCCTGTAACAGTAGTACCCTGCAGCACATATAGGCTACCACATCTCTTTCCTTTCATAACAACTATAGCACAACAACAAACTTTTAGAACTCCACCTTCAGCTGTATACCTGCATCCGTTTGCATCAAGTGTACCTAAAGAAATTAAATTTTTTTTCAATTCAAGAACATGCCTAACCTCCGATAATGTCCTCACCATACCATCATGCATCCTTATCTTGATTGTTCCCTTACCAACAGCCTTGCATGCTGCATTGTTTCCCATGAGAACTAGGCCACTATCCACTGCTTCATAAGTGGAGAAGTAATCCTTGTAAGGACACATATGATAGGAACAACCACTGTCCAGAATCCACTCATCCCTACTACGGATCTGATCCTGGTTAGCAACAAGAACATCACCAATGTCTTCATGCACAACACTTGCCTCAGCAGTCTTATCAGGGTTCTGATTGTTTGGTGCTTCACGTTGTAACTTGTTCTTAAATTTATAACAGTCATCTTTCTTATGGCCCTTTTTCTTGCAGTAATAACAGAAAATATTACTAGAATCAAAATTTTTCTTGCCCCTTGACTTTGATCTAGACTTAAATCTTCTGTTTTCTGAATTTCTGTCACTTAGCCTACCTCTAGCAACAAGACCCTCAGCATGAGAGCCCGAAGATTGAAAGGTAAGTTCATTATTGAGCATATCTCTAGATAGGATATCAGCCTTAACCTCCTCTAAAGAAATACTCTCTTTTCCATAAGTGACAGTTTCACGAAAGTGCTTAAAAGATGGAGGAAGAGAACATAACAGCAATAAAGCCTTATCTTCATCATCAATCTTAACTTCCAAATTCTAAATCCATGATAATGGTATTGAAATTATCAAGATGTGATTTGATAGATATACCTTCCGTCATACGAAGCATATAGAGCTGCTGCTTAAGCCGGAGCTTATTGGTTAAGCTCTTCGTCATATATAGAGAGATTCCAACTTCAACCAAAGAGATGCTGCTGTATCCTCCTTTGCAACCTCTCGAAGAACTTCATTGGATAAATACAACTGGATAGCAGTTAGAGCCTTCAAATCCAGTTCAATCCAATCTTCATCCGATGTGGTCACAGGTTTCTTGGAAATTCCTCCGAGAGCCTTGAACAGATTGTTCTGGACCAAGATCCCCCGCATACGAAGTTGCCATAAACTGAAACTGATCTTCCCATCAAACTTCTCAATATCAAACTTCGTTGCCATCACTCAACACCTAATCAATTAACCTAAAGCTCTGATACCAGTTTGTTAGGATTAAGCTCAAGTAGATCGTCAATTGATAGGTGGTTTGGATGGAAAAACAAGTGACAAACGAATATGAGAAGAAAACGAAGAAGAGAAGATAGTGATGACACACAGATTTAACGTGGAAAAACTCTTCAAAATAGAAGGTAAAAAACCACGGGCGGAGAGGAGGAATCCACTATGAAAAATCAACAAGAGTACAACCAAGTTCTTCATCTCTGCTTTCTTCAGGAGAGAGAAAACAGAGCCCTTACAAAACTTCTCTCAAAAATATGAAGAACAATAAGACCTTAACCCTAATCTTATGATCTAGGGCTTATATATATAGACCACCACGATCCAATAGAATCTTAACGAATTTATACTAAAACAAATATAATAAAACCCGTTAAGCATAGTTGCCTAAAACAAAAGATCTTCAGCATCGGGCGTCCACGGTCGACCGTCAAGCTCCCACGGTCGACCGTCATGCTTCCACGGTCGACCGTCATACTTGAACGGTCCATTGGCACGAATCCATCATACGCCCGCGGTCGATTCTCGCATCGACCGTGGGAAGTGATTTTCTTGACAGAGACGGACGGTCGATGTCACGGTCGATGTGGCGGTCGACCGTGACAATCTTGAGCAAGACGGTTGATGCTGCGGACGATGCTCCGATCGTCCGTGACAATCCGCGGTCGACCGTCAAGAGCCCACGATCGACCGTGGTCTTCAGATTCTCAGATTCTGCTGAGAAAGAGTTTTGAGACAAACTCAACAAATCACTATGTATCTACACATTAACCATAACAATGACCCTGGTCACTTGTGTATAGAGATAGTAGATGATGAAACGATGAGTCGATGACTACTAAGCAGAGGGTGATCGATCACATCCATTGCCAGTTAATTAGCAGTAAGAAAACTGCAGGAGATTCTTTTGTTTTTTTTTTTTTTTAAATAGAAGTGGAGTTCCAGTGCCCACGATGCCTGCAGTACGAATGGACCATAAGCAGCTCGTGGAGAGTGATTCCAAGTTGGTAATAGTATGTGTCGACAAGTTAATTGACTACATGGCGAAGACTACTGACGAGGAAATGTGGCCTGTAATGTAAGCATGTGTTGTACGTTTAGCATTTGGCTTATTTTAGGAAAAAAGATCCATTCTCTACTTATCCTGAGAGGAACTCGTGTGTCGTTTGATTTTGATACCATTCATCATAACAATGTGCATGATAGATTATATAAGATTATTTGTATTTTATTTTACGGTTGAAAATATCCAATCCAAATTATAGTCGGATATATCATACAAAGGAAATGAAACAACGTGGAATGGAGTAATGAGAGTGGTGATTATCGAGTGGTCAGGAGAGAAAGAGAAGTAGCATGGGATGGTGATTACCCATGCCAGATTGTGATAACGACCCGTCCGGTAAGACAAATGATATGAGGGGTTAAACTCTTCTCTCATGTTTGGTAAGACAAATGATAAGATTGGAGTATAGTAGATTGAATCAAATATTTTAACTTTTCTTATTTTTTAATCCAATGGATCTTATCTCATGGAATTACATATTCCACCTCCCTCCTTGGATTATCTTATCTCATGTACATGAGATATGGAGTCCCAATGGGATTATTTATCTTATGCTTAAAATCACACAAAATATGGAATAAAATGGGATCCACGTGATTACTAATCTTATTCCACCTATAATATCATGAAAGAAACGAGCCCTTAGGATCAGAAATCTCCGCACCCACGTGGTGGGATCAAATCCAGTCACATGGTACTATCCCAACGGTTGAAGAGGGATGTTTGGGTGTTTTGGGTTGTTCACGGGGTGTTTTGGGTTGTTCTTGGGGGTGTTTTAGGGATTAAAATTTTGGATTTTAGTATTTTTTGGATTTTTTATTTTAGGGTCTTATATATAAAAAATATAAATGTAATATACAAATGTAAATATTATATATATATATATATATATATATATATATATTATGGATATATTATATATATTATACATATGCATATATGTGGTATTATTTTCTTTTTAAATTCACTTGTCTTTCGATTTGTCAATCGAGGGACACTTTCGTGTTTGTTTACACAACATACCAAATTCATAAATTCGGAACCAAAATACTCCTCGTCAACTCTCTCTCATTATTTAATGTCACCTGACACAAATATGAGAGAGAGAATGGAGAAAATTCCTTAGTTATGCAATGAATTCCTTAATGCCACCTGACATATGTATGTCAATTTTATTCTTCAATAAGTGAGGAATCCTTGTCAATTTCAAGGAATCCTTGGTTATTAGTTAGGAATATTTAGTTATTAATTATTACTTGGAAGATACCATTCACATGTAGAATAAAATCAGAGTGTCGAGGTTCTTTGGAAGATGGGAGCTGGATCCGGAGGGGAGGAGAGAGAGAGAGAGGTCGGCGTTAACGGAGAGAGAGAGGTCGAGCCGGCGGGGGACGAGCTCGACCAGGGGACGGAGATGGCTCTGTAGGCGGGGATGCTCGATACAGCGGAGGGGCGGCGGGGGACGAGCTTGGGACGGCAGAGGGGCAGCCGGGGACGACCTGGACACGCTCGGATGGAGAGAGTGGGAAAGGAGAGAGGAGAGAGAGATCGGCTGGAGAGAGAGGGAGGGAGAGAGAGAGGGGGGAAGAGTGGATAGAGTGAAGGGATGGATTCCATAGAATATCTAAGGAATTGGCTAAGTAAGACTAAGGAATTCTTTAGTTATGTGAGGATTTCCTTAGTTATGTGAAGAATTCCTTACTTAGGCTATGAATTCCTTACTTTTACTTATCCTATGAATTCCTTAGTTATGTAATGAATTCCTTAGTTATGTGAAGAATTCCTTAGTTATGTGAGCGGAGGGGGAGAGAGAGTGAGAGAGATGGAGAGAGACGGAGGGGGAGAGAGCGGGGGCGAGAGTGGAGGGAGATAGAGAGAGCTCGGGGGGAGAGAAAGAGGCCAGCGGAAGAGAGAGAGTGTGTATGGAGAGAGAGGTCGGATGGAGATAGTGAGAGAGTAGACGGCTAGAGTGGAGGGTGAGTGAGAGAGAGTGTGGCCGTGTATCGCTTCGAATCCTTTCAAATTTTAGCTAATATAAGAGACTAAATATTTTAAAATTACAATGATTCATTAATTGTTTGTGAGGATTCCTTAGTTATTTACAAGGATTCCTTAGTTATTCATGAGGATTCCTTGTTTATTTGTGATAGTGGAGAGAGAGTGGATGGAGAGGGAGAGAAATCAACTGTCATATTCTCTCTCTCCGACCTCCCTCTCTCCACCTGATCTCTCTCACTTCCTCATTCTCTGTCCAACCTCCTCTCTCTACCCGATCTCTCTCTCACTTTCTCATTCTCTCTCCAACCTCCTTCTCTCCACCCAACCTCCCTCTCTCCTCTTTCTTGAAGTATCCATTATAAATTAAAAAATTCCTCACTTAAAAATTAAAAGATTCATCACTTAAAAATTGAATGATTCCTCACTCTCTCCCACTCTCTTCCTCTCCGCTCACTCTCTTCCTTAATAATTTCCTCCTCCCTTCATCTTCCCGTAGCCTCCTTTCGTCTCTTTATCACACAAAGATGAACAATAAAGAAAATAATGAAGGAATTCTTTGAAATATTGAAGTATTTCATCAAAAAATGAAGGAATTTATATAAAAGTAAATGGAATCCCACCACTCTCTCCCACTCTCTTCCTGTAGAGAGATATCTCTCTCATTTTTCTCTCTTGTGCTTGTGTCAGGTGGCATTGAATGATGAGAGAGAGTTGATGATGGATGTTTTGGTCCCGAATTTATGAATTTGACTTGTTTTGTAAAGAAACATGAAATTGTCCCTCGATTGACAAATCAAAAGACAAGTGAATTTAAAAAGAAAATAATACCATATATGTGTGTGTATATATATAATAATAATATGTATATTATGTGTGTATATATAGAGAGTGTGTGTGTTTTTTACATTTTAAGTCCAATTGTCTTTCAATTTTGCATTTCATGTTCGATTTGATTTTTGTTTATAATTTCAACCACCTCTCAATTTTTACGGCACTTTCACCCCCCATTAATGCACCTACCACTTCTCTCTTTCTCCTCACCGTATTTAATGCCCCAGCTACTCCCAAATGCCTTTAGATTCACCCTCCATCACATCCCCCGAACACCACCTCCAACGAATCCCACCTCCTCCACTTTCCCGACCATCCACGCCAAGCCGCATCGCCTCCTCGTCGGAAAGCCGCCATCGCCGACCACCTTTAGCCTTCTTACAACAACACTGTCACCTTACTGCCAAGCTAGTAAGCCTCTACTCCCACTCTCACGCCATCATAGGTCGATGATAGATAGGGTCCTAAATGCAATGGAAGTGTTCGGTGGTAACTTCATAAGTATCCATCAATTCTTATTATCTCGGGAATAATTAGTTATTCAACGGATTCCTTTTTTATTTATTTGAAATACTCCTCACTCGCCAGAGAAGATGAGCCAAAATGATGAGGTGGCATTGGTAATCAGATCTCACCAAAAAACCTTGGAGGAGAGTTCGGGGGTTTATGGGTACTCGGATCTAGGGTTTGTAGAGGTTAAGAGAGGACGGAGAAGGTGGGTTAAGGAGGCGGATCGTTCTTACGACGTCGACCTATGATAGTGTGAGAGTGGAAGTAGAGGTGTGAGGACCCGTACCTCCAACCTGGTCCGATCGCGTTAGGTCGAGGGTCTGGGTTTGTGGTTTGGCCCGGTTGGCCTTGGGATGCGATCGGTTGATCGCATCGTTGTTTTTGACCCCAGTGACATTTTGGTAAATATGCTCCCTGGTGGTCAGTTTCACACCTGCGTTGCACACATGGCCTTTGATTGATGTATGTGTTTGATTAGAACCTTTAGGGTGCGTCCGATCGGAAGATCGGAGCTCGATCGGGAGAGATCGAATCGGACGGCTGTGATGGATTCCAGCTTTCTATTTAACCCTTTCCTTTCTCTCTCTCTCTCTTTCTTCTTCTCCTGCGTTCTTTCTTCTCTCTCTCTCCTGCGGCCGGCTGTGCTAGGGCATTCGGAGGCGTGGCTTCGAGGAGCGGATTCCGCGATCGGAGTTGACGGATGCGTGGAGGAGCTGCCCTATATCTTCAAGTAGGTGTTTCTACCTCGATCTTTGGATCGGGTTCTCCTAGGATAGGTTTAATGCTTGTTCGCTGTAGGAATACATGTTAGAATGCTTTGTAGCTCTTTGTATGTGTAGTGTAACCCCATTCCTGTATTCCTACGTTGCGATTTCGGTATTCTAACGGTTGGTTTTCGTTTTGTCGCCGTTTATCGGTTTTCGGCCGTTTTAACCTAAATTGGAGATTTAACCGTCAAAATTGTGCTTTGATCGTACCATTGGATTCCCCATCATCTTTTATACTTGCTTGCAAGGTTTCGTCGAATTCCAACTTGATTTGATCCTCGAAATCCAAGAAATTGGATTTCCGGCACTGTTCTGAAGAACGGTGCCTAAGGCTCGACGGTCGATCGGTGCATCGACCGTCAAGTGTTGTTTTACACTTTCTGGGCCTGCCGGTCGACCGTCGCATCGACCGTCAGGCTCTGTCGGGATTTTGGCCTCCCACGGTCGATGGGTCGATCGACCATGGGTTCTCTCTCTTTTTCATCCCGCCTCACGGTCGACCGTCGGATCGACCGTCGCATCGTCTGTGAGGCTCTGCCTCGTTTTGGGCTCCCGACGGTCGATGGGCCGATCGACCGTCGCCTCGATGGTTTTCCCCGTTTTGGCCTCACGGTCGATCGGTGGATTGACCGTGACATCGTCCGTGATCTCACGGTCGATCCCCGGATCGACCGTGACATCGTCCGTGACCCCTTAAAAACATGGTTTTCTGGTTTTTCTTGAGGGGCTTTCAATTGGGATTAGTACTCAAACATGTTGGGAAGTTTTTAAATGGATCTTGTAGTGTTTTCAAGGGATTTCTATCGAGTTTGAGGATCGATTCGAGTATTCTCCCTTTTGGACGAATCTATGGTTTTGATTGCATTTAATACATGTTTAATAGTAGTTAAATGCTTCTTTGTTTGTCTAACCATTAGCTAGCTATGAGTGCTAGTTAATGAGGAATTGTGGAACCTTAGCCTGTTGCCGGCGTGTACCGAGGGCTATTGTATAAATGTGGCCAGTTACCTGCGGGGTAACTGTGGAACCTTAGTCTGTCATGTGCAAGAGTGCACTGAAGACTATTGTATATCTGTGTTGAATGCTTTGCTCAGATGTTTGTTGGTTAGCATAGTTTATTCTGTATTCGAGGCCTTTGCTATGCTTACCCCCTTGGCTAGCTATGAGCTATGCCTGGCCCTGTATGATTATTGACATCTTGTTGCATGCTTATATCTTGTTATCTGTTCCTGAGCATTGCATGCATCTTGATTGCATTAGAGGCATCTGAGGTTAGGCGGGCGATAGGTTGATCGCCGATCCGAGGCTCTCGGGTAGCTCGGATCTAGCCATTAGGACCGCGGCTGGGTAGTCAGGATTAGGGTCTGATTGTATGATCAAGTCTCATGTCTTTGAGGATTCACGCTAGTTGACTCTGATCAGTGTTTGAGGTTTAGAGGTCGTGTTGTCTTCTAAGGCCAAGTGCTAAGGATGGTTGTCGACGTCCCTGACACGGTCCCCAGGCAGTGGTTTCCTGCTGGGTAATGGTGATCCTACTGGTTCTGGTCTTGTTCCTCCCAGCGTGTTGGTTGATGTTCCCAGCGTGGTCGGTTGAGAAGAGTAGGATCCCGTGGGGAGTTGACAGGGGTTATGGGACCCCGTGGCATCCGTTAGACTTGAGCTGGGAGACAACACTGTTGTTGTTTTCCTCCCTTCAGTGTGCCGTAGAGTAGAACCTTACTGAGCTTATTGCTCACTCCTACCCGGGCTGCGTTTGCAGGTGCAGGCGCCAGTTCTTCTTCAGTAGAGCAGGCGAGATCAGCTTTGGTGGCGCGACTACACCCAGAGGTGCTTGAGGTTGCTGGAGGGTGTTTTGTTGTACTTTTGGCAGATTTTGTAAACCATGTACATTTCAAGGGCTTTGAGATTAATGTATAATATTCTTTTATTGGAAGATCTTGTAATAGTACAACTGATGTTATATGAATTGAATATCTGTTTACCTCTGGGTTGTAAATTATTTAAGTTTTTATATAATTCCGCTTTGTATCGCGCTACTTGGAGATGAATAGTGTAGTCTCCCCCTCACGCCTCGGCTCGAATGGGTTTTCTGGATCGGGGGCGTGACAAGAGGCTTGCTAACTTGGCAGTAAGGTGGCGGTGTTGTTGTAGAAGGGCCGAAAGTGGTCTCCGGCAGTGGCTTTTCGACAAGGAGGCGGTGCGATTTGACATGGATGGCCAGAAAAGTGAGGGAGGAGGTCGGATTCATCAGAGATAGTGCTAAGGGGATGTGATGGAAGGTAGATCTAAGGGCATTTGAGAGTTGCTAGGCATTAAATGTGGTGGGAAGAGGGAGAGAAGTGGTAGGTGCATTAATGAAGGGCAAAAGTGTCTTAAAATTGTAAACGAAAACCAAATCCGACTCAAATTGCAAATTCAAAAGGCGAACAGATTTAATATATATGTGTGTACGTATTCACGAGAGAGACATAGAGAAATGTGTATGTGAAAGAGAAAGAGATGCACATATGTAAGAGATGCGGAGGGAGAATGAGTGTGTCCCACCTAAGGTGCGGAAATTCCACGCCGTACCGGGTGAGATGCATATCATCACTCACGGATAAAAAGTTCTACGATTGCCATGATTATAGACTTGGCCTTGTTTGGTTGGGGATAAGGATTCCTTATTCCAGGTTAAATCCACTTTATTTCTGTATTACAGTCAAATATCATCTAATCCTCACTTTTATCCTTACTTTTATCCACATCCCTATCCTCATTTTATCCCTACTTTATTCCTACTTTTCAACCAATCATTACTACATTTTCTCTTCTTTTCAACCAATCACATCAACTTTATCCTTACTTTTTCACTTTTCAACCAATCATTATTTCATTATCCCTACTTTTCAACCAATCACATCAACTTTATCCATACTTTTTCAACCAAACATTACTAATTTATCACTACTTTTCAATAAAATACCATAGGGATTTTTGCATTCCGGTACCACGTACTTTCCCAGGAATGCAGTTTGATACCTTGTAGTTTCGGATTGGCAATTTGATACCACCGAGTTATAAATTAAGTGAAATTTAATGCCGATCGTCAACTCCGTTAGTATAAGTTGACGGAAAACCGCTCACGTGCGCGCACGTGAGCGGTTTTACACCCGTTTCTCGGGTTTTCACCCGTTTCCCACCTCTCTCCCGTCATCCACCTCTCTCCCAAGCCTCTGCCACCCCGTCTCCTTCTCCCTCTTCCTCTCTTTTCTTCTCTCCTCCCACCACCCACAATGTCCTTGATCTCCGTCTCCAAGCATGTCCGGCTCCCTCTCGCTGAACTACTCGTCATTGATCTCCTCCATTGGGTTGGAGATCGACGGCGAGCTCGAGCCATAGTTTCGGAGGCATCACTGCCTCCATCGGCGATGCTCCACATTCAGATGGCCATGGCTGCAACCACCGGGGAGGGGGCCGTGAGCGCGTGTGCAAGAAGAAGAAAGAAGGAGGAGGAGGAGGTGGAACTCAACGCCACTTCGACCACATCGTCGACGGAGAAGAAGAAGAAGAAAGAAGAAGAGAGGAGGAGGAGGAGGAGCGCGTGTGCACGGTCGACGGCGACGAAGTTCCCCACGTGGGTGACGGCGGTGGCTACGAAGGAGGAGCGGATGCCGGATCGACTTCGAATAAGAAGAAATATCGGTGGAAGAAGAAGCCGGAAGGTGCCATCGAGGTCACTTCGCCGTGTTCGGAGTGCGGCAAGAGGTTTTGGTCGTGGCGAAGAATAGCCTGGCTTGCAAGTGGCGGAAGCCCAGGGTGGAGAATGCTGGGATCAGAAGGATGGCGGCGGTGGCAAGGCCGAGGGCGGAGATGGTGGAGAGGTAGGCGAGGCGAGCCAAGGGGTGGTAGAGAAAGGCGTAGTAGATGGGCGGGAGGAACGAGGAGACAATCATGATGGCGACGTCGATGTAGTCGAGACACCATAGGAAGAGGGACATGCAGCGGTGCTCGACGCCACTCCGACCACGTCGTCGACGGGGAAGAAGAAGAAGAAAAGAAGAAGGGAGATCGGGAGAGGAAGAGAGAGATGGAGAAGAAAACAGAGGAGGAAAAGAAAAGAAGAAAACAGAGCAGGGAAAGAAAAGAAAACAGAGGAGGGAAAGAAGGAGGAGGAGCACGAGCGGAGGAGCCGGAGCAAAGGAGGAGGAGCAGGAGAGAGGAGGAGGAGGAGGAGGAGGAGGAGGAGAAGAGTGGTGGTGAGGACGCAGTCGCGCTTGTTGGTGATGTTGACGAAGCCCATGTTGCCAGGCTCGTTGCCGGTGGTCTGGAGAAGTGTGGTGGTGAGGACGGTGCTGCGGGGGAGCGCGTGGGGCTTGGCGGGGTCGAAGTAGTCCAGAATGGTGAGGAGACGGAGTGCGTTCTTAATAGCGCTGAGGGGGCGCTTTGCGGCGAGGGCGGACATGGCGCCGTTGTTGAGGACAAGGCAGGTCACCGTCTCCTGGGAGTTGATCTCGTTGGCTACCTTGGTCTGGGTGAGGTAGCTGTTGTAGAGGTTGTAGTCCAGGAACCCATCCAGGATGGCCGTGACGTTGTGGGCCTCTGATGGCTTCAACGTCGAGAAGACGATGGAGGAGAGCAATGCGAGCGAGAACAGGAGCGATGACGAGCTGTAGGAGGAGGGGGACGAGCCATAGGAGGAGGACGACGTAGGATGAGGAGGAGGACGACGAGTAGAGGAGAAGCAGAGGAGGAGGAGGAGTGGAGGAGGAGCCGGAGGAGGAGGACGGTGAGCATGACGCGTGCATGCATGCTGACGTCACCAGTTTTCCGTCACGCTACATGACGCCGTTTCGGGGGTCGGATTACTTTGCTCTGGTATTATAACATGGTGGTATCAAATTGCCAATCCAAAACTACAAGGTATCAAACTGCATTCCTGGGAAAGTACGTGGTACCGGAATGCAAAAATCCCAATACCATACATATCCCACTACTTATCCCATGATACCAATCCACATTCCCTCTAATCCCGGGATAGTCTATCCCGCAACCAAACACACCCTTAGCTCGTTTGGTTTGGAATAGAAATGTGGCGTTCGGTTGTGGCAGAGGATATTCCGGATTCAAAGATTTATTGGATTGGTATGTTGGAATAAGCAGCGGGATAATGTTATTGAGGACTTATTCAAGCTTTATTGTTTGGCTGCAATTCCAGAACTTGTGAAACCAATTTCAGGATTAGTTGCACTAATCCCACAACCAAACATGTCATTTGGTGTGGATAAGTGGGTGAAAGTCCAAGATGGGGGGTGAATTGGACTATTTTTAAAAACTCGATAAATGAAAAACCTAGGTAGGGGAGTTCAAGATTGTAGTATACTTGTGAATAAGAACAAAATAATGCAATCAATTAATAGGAAGAAGTTAGAGAGATTGCACCGTTGTTTTATAGTGGTTCGACCCAACCTTGGTCTACGTCCACTTCACTCAAGGCACTCCTTAAGATTCCACTACCTGCAAAATTGATTACAAGCTTTCCACCAAGCTTTCGGGTGTTTGAGAACCTTATAACGTCACCAACCAACTGTTGGGATTTTCACAAGTTGCTTCTTCACACTTGAGGAAGTTTTACAAAGATTGTAGCTCAAAGGAAAAGAGTAGAAGACTTTGCTAAAACTTGCCCAAATGCTATAAAAAATAATAGTTAATCTTATGGTAAGTTTACAACATAAGACAACTTATATTTGGCCATCGACTAGCTCAAGAACCAGCTCCAACAGCTAGTTTTTTACTCCGCGCATTGCTGGCGGTCGATCTATGCATCGTCCGCCACATCGACCGTTATGTACAAAAACTCAGCCTTCTTGAGCCGCGGTAGATCCGCCTATCGACCGTGAGCCTCTGTTGTGAAAAATGATTCCCAGGGTTAATGCTCCGATCGACGGTCACTTCTTCACTTTCCATCATCATAATCCACTATCGACCGTTGCATCGTCTATGAGCCTACAACATTCAAAACCAAAATAGCCATGCTCCACGGTCGATCGGTCCATTAACCGTCGCATCGACCGTGAGGCTCTATAAAAAAAATGGTTTCCTAGGGTCGATGCACCGATCGATCGCGAGCCAACATTTCATAAAGCCAAGTTTGGTGCATCTACCGTGCAACCCTTTGGTCGATCCATGGATCGACTGTCGCATTCCCACGGTCGATCCATGCATCGACCGTCAGTACATTAATTTCTCAAATATTTAATTTAAAGCTTCCAATTAAAGAGATAATAAATATTAAATATATATTTTATCATTTAATGTATATCGGCATCATCAAAACAAGGCTAGGATCAATAGTGGGAATAAGGGATTTTAGAAGAAAGTGAGGATAAGTGGGGATAAGTGATTTTAGGGTGGAAAAGGTGGGGATAATGACTAATGATTGAAAAATGAGGATAAATCAATAATGATTGTTTGGAGATAAATAGGGATAAGGGACTTTGATGTCTGGAGATAAAATAGGGGATAAGGGGTTATCCCCACTTATCCTCGAACCAAACATGGACCTATTTTTATTTTATTTGATAAACTTTAATGCCCCCGTTTGGTTCGGAGATTGGTGGGGATAACCTCCATATCCCCTACTTTATCGTCAGACACTATTTCCTTATTCTAAACAATCATTACTTACTTATTCACACTTTTCAAAGAATAACTTCATCCTCACTCATAATCACCACTTTTCTGACCCAAAATCTCTTATCCACACTCATCCCTAAACAATCATTACTAATTTATCCTCACTTTTCAATCATTATTTATTATCCTTATATTTTCTAACCACAAAATCCCTTATCCCTATTTATCATCGTTTTTTCTGTCTCCAACCAAACCAAGGCAAAAATCTTCCATCATGAAAATCTTGGTGTACTCGGGCACAGAAACCAACGGGAGTAATTTTCATATTAGTGACACCATGTTGTTTTTTTGTAACATAGAGCAAGTTTCACTTAGTTGCATATTATTGACACTTTTATTTTATAAGACGAAACTACCCTCACTTGTTGCGCAATTTCACTCACTTGTTGCGCAACTTCATTCATAATGTAATTAACAAGATAAATAGTTACGTAACAAGTCAACGAAGTTACACAACAAGTGAATAAAGTTACACAACAAGTGAGGAGGTGTAAATAAGTGAAGGTAATTTCATCATGTTAAATAAAAATGTCACTAATATGAGAAAAAAAATAAGAAATTGGTGAATAGTCCATTTGGGAGAAATTATTTGCTCTCTAGTCCACTTTGAAGCTTTTAAGACATTTGGTCTCTTTTTTTGCCGCTGTAAATTTTAATTACTAAAATGCTCTTTTAACATCCCCATCCTATATTCTCTTCCCAATGACTGTTCACATTCCTACTGACTGCTCGTATTTTCGTCGAAAAGTTACTACAAAAAAAACGAGAAAAAAACTACAAAAAAATGAAAAATAACTACCAAAATTGAAAAGTAACTACAAATATTTTACAGAATTTTTTGTAATATTTTAACTACAAAGTGAAAAATTACTACAAATATTTAAAAAGTGATATGCCCGTGAAAAATTGAAAAAAAGGGAAAGTAACTACAAAATGAAAAGTAATTACCATATTTTTACAATATTAAAAAGTAACCACCAACATTTTTTTAACTGATTTTTGCACAAATTGGTAATCACTTTTCATTGTGTATCAAAATTTAAAAGTAACTACCATATTATTTTAATATTTTTACAAAAATTGATAGTTACTTTCCACTGTGTATCAATTGTTTATTTTTGAAGTTATTTTTTGAAATTTGATAACAAATTGCCAGCTATCTTCTATGTCAATTGTTATTGGTAGTCACTTTTCAGAAAATTGTAACAAATTGGTACTTATTTTTCATCTTATGTCGATTGTTTGGTAGTTATTTTTCGGAAATGAAAAGTTACTACAAGGTCATTTTCACATTAAATCAGTGAAAATTTACTATAATGGTAGTATGGTCTTTTTTTTCTCTTAAAATGATATTAAAAAACTTATGATCTTGTATATGAGACCAAATGACAAATTGAAGTTTCACCAAGGAATCAATGATAAATCAACACCGTAAGTAATACTAATATGCAAAATATAGCCGTGATAGTCATTAGCGTGCAAATTACTCAAACCAACCGGCAACACGGTTTCGAATTAATTCCTTCGCCCTCAAGCAATTGTACGTCACGGCTGACGCATCTTTGCGTGGTGGAGATCAAGCTGACAATATGAGTAGTGATTCTAAAATATATAATATCTATAATATATATGTCATGTATTATAAATATGATACGTATGTTTCTAAAATAATCGTTTTGGTACGAGCCATGTGGATTGCCAAGATTAAGCCAGGCTCTGGGGAGCGGGTGATCTGATTGATAATCTTATATAGAAAACTTGTGGTATGCAATTCTTGATGACGCATATATATGCACTTGACTGATGACAAAAAATTCCATAAATCCAAGAGCAATTTGCTTGTGCTTATCTCCGTCTATAAAGCAATTTGGTATATTGTAGGGAGATATAAGATCTAGAGAGGGAGAGAGAAGCGATGGAGGAGACGGTGGTGCTGTATCCATTATTGGCCGTGAGCCATATGGCTCCCATGGTGGAGCTAGCTAAGCTTCTTCTCCACGCCGGTTTCTCCACCACGATTCTCATACTCCCCACACCCTTTCCTATCTCTTCGGTCGAGTCCCTCATAGCCCATGTCTCGGCCACCCACCCCTCCATCGTCTTCCATCGTTTGCCCACCCTCCCTCAACCACCCACCCCTCATTCCGGCGGCATGCTTGATCTCTTCAACCTCCTCCGCCTCCACAACACCAACATCCGCTCTTACCTACGATCAATCTCACCATCAACTACCATCCGCGCTATGGTTCTTGACATCTTCTGCACTGACGCGCTCGATGTCGCCGCTGAGCTCGGAATCCCCTCCTACTTTCTCTCGGCCCCGAGCGCGGCCACCTTCGCCGTCTTCCTCCACCTACCTACCCTTGACCAGCAGCTTGAGGACAAAAGCTTCGACGATCTTGGCAAAACTCCGCTCCACTTTCCGGGACTGCCCCCTATCCCCGCATCCCACATGGTCGACATCACCATCCACCGGGGCGATCTCTATGACGCTTTCCTTCGTCACTGCGCACGTTATCCACTTGCCGACGGAATCCTCGTCAACTCCTTCGAGCACTTGGAGCCGCGTGCCGTCAGAGCCATCACCGATGGGCTCTGCGTGCCCGGACGTCCCACTCCACCGATATATTGCATTGGTCCTTTAATAACCAATAGCCATGATGAAGGCGAGGGAGAAAACAGGCATGAATGTCTCAAGTGGCTAGACACACAGCCGCGTGAGAGCGTGGTTTTCCTATGCTTCGGGAGCATGGGCAGGTTCCCCGCCGAGCAAATTAAGTATATAGCAACCGGTCTGGAGAAGAGTGGGCAACGGTTCTTATGGGTGGTGAAGAGCCCACCAAGCGCGGACCTGGCGAGACAAGACGATCGGGCTGAGTCGGACCTGGGGGAGCTCCTCCCCGAGGGGTTCTTGGAACGGACCAATGACAGGGGAATGGTGGTGATGTCCTGGTGCCCGCAGGTTGCGGTTCTGGCTCACAAGGCGGTTGGGGGTTTCGTGACGCACTGTGGGTGGAATTCAGTGCTGGAGGCCGTGTGTGCTGGTGTGCCCATGGTGGGGTGGCCGATGTACGCCGAGCAGCGGATGAACATGGTGATCCTGTCGGAGGAGATGAAGCTTGCCGTGCGGATGGAAGGGTACGACGAAGAGCTCGTTGCGGCTGGCGAGGTCGAGGAGAAGGTGCGGTGGTTGATCGAGTCGGCTGGAGGGACAGGGCTGAGGGATCGAGCGGCGTTGGCTAAGGTGGCAGCTGCGGCTGCCCTTAAAGAGGGCGGTTCGTCTCGCGCGGCATTCTTGCAATTGGTAAGCCAGTGGAAGACTGCGAATTAAGCGCTGCAATCATGTATGTGTTTTTCCATTATTAGACATCTCCTTTATGAAACATTGTTGATGCGGTGCCACGACTGAATAATTTCTCCAGTTCTCCTTGGTGGTGCCAATTTGGGCACAAACCTCCAAGCTTTTCGGGCTTATTCATGGCTTCGGTTCAAGTTAACTGGGTCGACCCTCGTACTGAGACTAATATCCGATTCAAATCCGACAAACCAACAAACAGCGAGTTTGCCACTGCTCTCTAATTGACACTGATCAACCCCCAAAAACTTGGGGTTATGACTGCGCGTCATTATCGGAGAGTAATTTATGGTTTATACCGAACATCCAAAATCACGGTTTACTACAAACAGTATTAACTAATCATCCAACCTCCCATTAAGGAGCAGAGGCGCATTTATGTCAGAATTGCTTGGTTAACTACAGGGCAAATGGTTCAATTGATCCTGGCCAAACATAAACCTGAACCAAGACTTTTTAGTACATGGAGCCATTAAGAAAACCCTTCCGGTACAATTATGGAGATATGGAACATGTTATCCCAAATTGGTGTTATTTCGGGAACATTGATCTGATCCCACCGAGATGTTAGACTAACCTAAATAGGCATTGCCAAAAACTATTCAACCGCGGTCGATCGAGGCTCAACCCAGCGACGCTGATGCTATTTTGGCACACAAGCAGGACCCATGAGCACCTGGCTCATGCCAAATTGACTTGCCACCAACTTGTACTCGATTTTCTTAGACAAATACACCAGAGTCTCCTGTCTCCACCACGCCTAAGTCATGCTAGCCAGCACTGCTCCAATGACGACAATAATGCCTTAGTTATGTCATATGTGAGAACAGAGCATTGATTTATGTACATGGTATTACACATATCGTCGAATCAGTAGTGAGATACTGATTGAATATATAAGTAATCGGATCAGTAGTGAGGTAACTATTAATTGATCTAATTCATTGGTATTTCACTATCGATAGAATAAATCAATCAATCATTATCTCACTACCGATTAAATGATATGTGTATTGCATATTTCACGTGACCATTTATACAAAATTTTATTAATGAGAGTATAATATATGTGAATTTAGAAGACTAGACCGGCCGACCCCAAGAATCAACGATCCTTCCGACAAAAAGAAGGCTCCGATTTGATCGCAGTGCCGCCCATTCCTCGCTCCAGTCCACCGCACCACCATACACCAAACACCAATCGACGATCTCGCCGGCCATGTCGCCCGACGGCGATCACGCCAAGCCCCTGGCCATCCCCGCGAGCGACGAGGAGGACGCCATCGCCAGCAGCCACTCCCGACGTCGCCGCTGTTTCGCTTGCTGCGGCGCCTGTGCCGCTGTCACGGTCGTCGTCGCCGTCGTGATCATCACGCTCGCCTTCACCGTCTTCAAAGTGAAGGAGCCCCACATGACCCTCAACAGGTTTTCCATCGAACGCCTCAGCGTCGACGCCGGCCCCCCGCCGACCTTCAACATGTCGGTCGTCGCCGACGTCTCCGTCAAGAACCCCAACGCGGCGTCCTTCCAATTTGGCGCCACCGCCACGTCGCTCTACTATAAGGAGGACTTGGTGGGGGTGGCGTATGGGCCGCCGGGAGTGGCCAGGGCAAAGAGGACGTTCCGGACGAACGTGACGGTGGAAGTGATGGCTGATCGGGTGGTGAAGGATCCAGGGTTGATAGGGGATGTACTCGGTTCCGGTTCGCTGGAGATGAAGAGCGAGACGATGGTCGGAGGGAGGGTGAAGGTGCTGGGATTGTTCAGGCACCATGTCGACGTGATGATGAACTGCAGCGTGACCGTGTCGGTGGCCAACCAGAGCATCCTCGATCAGAGTTGCGTGCAACGAGTCTGGCTTTGATTTGGGGTTGGGTGGACCCGGCCATCCGGGCTTGGTGGTAGTGCAGAAGTTTGTCTCTTTTGTTTTGACAGCATGTAGAGCGACATTTATCGAACTAGTTTTATGAGCACTAATAAGACCATCATAAGATTTTGTATCGGTTGTTCTAGTTTTCGCTGATTTTTTTTTTAATTATCATTACAAAATTTATCCTTTTACACTTTGTAGACAAATACCCTCAAACTGGAGATTAGAAGTCTTAACGGCTACACCACCATACTAGTTGTTATTAACTTCTCCCGAAACACAATCAATCAAGTCATTCATGAATTTGGTGATTCCGAATCCGTTGATTTTATAGATTGGTTGGGGGCATATCGGATGATACGATTATACAAAAATGTTTGATTTTGCTGAGATGTTGTTGATTGTGATGATTGATTGGGTCTGATTGTGGATATCTGAGAGTTAGGATTATGACTTGCAAACCTAGTCATCCTAGACATCTGTCGATATAATGTCACAAACAAATCAAGCATGCGATTGATCACTTGATGCAGCTTCTTTGATCGGATGCTATCAATGAACCGATGAAGAGGAATATGAATGAAAATAGAGGTGATGTGAAAATTTAGGATTTAAGTGCCTACGGCAGATTATTATGTGACGAGTGATGGTTAATTAATAGACCAAAACAGGCCATGTAGCCCATGAACGATTTGCTTGGACAAACATAATAGGGTTCACCAAAAAACAGGCCATGTACTAGTTTGAGTTTGTTCTTCCTTCTTTTTTCCCCTTTCTTTTTTTTTTGGTTTCTACGTTTGCGATTAACATCTAGTTGTTTACCAAATGGATGTGAAAACCATATTTCTAAATGATGATTTAGATGAAGAGATATACATGGAGCAACCCGAAGGGTGTGTATTACCAGGACATGAAAAGAAGGTTTGTAAGTTAATCAAATCTCTTTATGGCCTGAAGCAAGCTCTAAAGCAATGGCGTGAGAAATTCGATAGTGTAGTGATGCCTAATGGATTTAATGTAAAGGTCAAAAAGCATTTCAATACCCTGTAGTTTCCAAGTTTTGTAGTTTAGTACAATGTAGTTTCAAAATTATCAAAACAAGCTCCAAGTTACTATACCGGTCATTTTGGATCCAACGGACTAACAGTGTAACATGGGGTGACGGTAAACAAGTCACATGACCTTCACATGACCACCGGCACCACCAGCGTCAGCATGATAAGACTTGAAAAGTACACAAAACACCCTTGTAATTTGGCTTTGTTGAGCCCCGAGCAAGGATGTACTGACTACTTTTCTCCCATTTCAGGTATAACAGGTCCTGCTACGAGTTAGATCAACTTTGGAGCTAAAACAATGTATTTTGGCGATTTTTGGCAAGCCAGATCGATCGGACTCAACAGGAGCGATCGATCCAACTCAACCAGTGACGGACAATGAATAAGAGCCAGATCGATCGGACTCGGCATGACGGATTGATCCTGTGAGGGCCCATCCCTCAGACCTGGCTAGACCGCGTGGGTCGAGAGCCGGTTTCCTGTTGGTTTGGTTCCGCGTCGGGCACGATCGGGCGATCGTGTGGCGATTTGGACCCCGGGGGCATTTTGGTAAATATGCCATCTGGTGGTCGGTTTCACACCCGCGTTCCACACACTGACTTTGATTGATGTATGTGTTTGATTAAAATCCCTAGGGTGCGTCCGATCGGAGGATCGGAGCTCGATAGGGAAAGATCGAATTGGACGGCTGAGATAGATCTTGATTTTATATATAAGCCAAGTCCCTTTCTCTCTTTCCTTCTCTCCTTCACCTGTCGTTCTCTTCCCTTCTCTCTCTCCTTCGGCTGAGGTAGGGTTTGGAGACTTGGTCTTCGGAGCTCGGATCTTGGCGGCTTGACCAGCGGGACGCGTGAAGGAGCTACCCTACTTGCTCAAGTAGGTGTTTCTACCTCGATCCTTGGATCGGGTTCTCCTAGGATAGGTTTTATGTACTTTCGCTGTAGGAATATTTGTTAGAATGCTATGTAACTCTTTGTGCATGTAGTATGAAGGATTTGAAGTATCCCTACCTCGCTTTTCCCGTATTCTAACGGTTGGTTTCTGTATTATCGTCGTTTTGTCGGTTTTTGTCCATTTGGACCTAAATAGGAGATTTAGCCGTTAAAAGCTGGATTTCTTCATTCCATTAGCTTCCTCATTGCTAAATACGATTGCTCGCAAAATCTCATCTTATTCCAACTTGATTTAATCCTTGAAATCCAAGGAAATGGATTTTCGGCACTGTTCTGATGAACTGTACCAAGGGCTCGACGGTCGATCGGTGCATCGACTGTCGAGTGTTGTTTTACGCTCTCTGGGCCTGGCGGTCGACAGTCGGATCGACCGTCATGCTCTGTCGGGATTTTGGCCTCCCACAGTCGATGGGTCGATCGACCGTGGGCCTTCTCTCTTTTTCATCCCGCCTCACGGTCGACCGTCGGAGCGACCGTCGCATCGTCTGTGAGGCTCTGTCTCGTTTTGGGCTTCCCACGGTCGATGGGCCGATCGACCGTCGCCCAGGTGGTTTTCCTCGTTTTGGCGTCACGGTCGATCGCCGGATCGACCGTGACATCGCCCGTGGTCGCACGGTCGATCCTCGGATCGACCGTGACATCGTCCGTGACCCTTTGGACTTGGTTTTCTGGCCTTTCTTGAATGGATTTGATTGATGATTAGTATCTAAACATGTTGGGGAGCATGTAGGTGGATTTGATGAGGTTTTCAAACGATTTCTACCGGGTTTGAGGATCGACTCGAGTGATTCTCCTTTTTGGGCAAATCTATGGTTTCTTTGCATTTAATACATTGTTGATGGTAGTTGAATGCTTAGTTATTTGCTTAACCATTACCTAGCTATGAGTGCTAGCTAATGAGGAATTGTGGAACCTTAGCCTCTTGTCGGCGAGTGCTGAGGGCTATTGTATATCTGTTGGACTTGTAACTGATGATGTGGCATATAGAGACATCTAGGATAGATGTTTGCCTAGGCCCATGCATTGTGTGCATTAGAGGCATTTGAGGTTAGGCGGGCGATGGTTTGGGTCGTCGATCCGAGGCTCTCGGGTAGCTCGGATCTAGCCTTAGGACCTTGGATGGGTAGTCAGGAGTAGGGTGTGATTGTTTGATCAAGTCTCATGTCTTTGAGGATTCACGCTAGTTGACTCTGATCAGTATTTGAGGTTTAGAGGTCGTGTTGTCTTCCAAAGCCAAGTGCTAAGGATGGATGTTGATGTGTTCCCGATGTGGTTCCCCAGGGCTTGGTACTCCAGCTTGGGTAAGGGTGATCTTGCATGTTACTGTTCTTTGGCTTCCTGGTAACTTGTTCAGGAGAGAGGTTTCATGACAAGAGCCCTTAGGACATCAACTGGGTTATGGGACCCGTGGCATCCGTTAGGCTTATGATGGGAGACAACACTGTTGTTGTTTATCTCCTTTCAGTGTGCCGTAGAGTAGAACCCTACTGAGCTTATCGCTCACTCCTACCCGGGCTGCGTTTGCAGGTGCAGACGGCAGTTCTTCTTCAGTAGAGCCGGCAGGATCGGCCTTGGGCGGCGCGAGTACATCCAGAGGCGCTTGAGGTTGCTGGAGGATTATCTGTTGTACATTTTGGATATTTATATATATATATATATATGTTGTTGTAAACATTCTGAAGATTTTGGATCATGTATATATGTCTTTACCTTGGGAGTATTAGAATGGAATTTTGTAACTGTACAACTTGATGTTATATGAATTGAATCTGTTTCGCCTCTGGAATACAATTGTTTAAATTATCCGTCTTTTCCGCTTTGTATTGCGCCGATTGAAGATGAATAGTGATAGGAACCCTCACGCCCCGTCCTGGATGGGTTTTCTGGGTCGGGGTGTGACAGATCCAGCACGGAATCTAGCGTAATAACATGTGCACGATCGATCCGAATCCAATGACCCGATCGATCCGGCGCGGGCGTACTAGCAATTAAAGAGCCAGATCGATCCAACTCCAGGGAGGGATCGATCCAGCGCGGGCGTTACTCGCAACTTAAGGAGTCGAATCGATCCAACTCCAAAAGACGGATCGATCCGACACGACCAGAGGCAAAGATCGACGGCTCAGATCTAATCCGTGGGAGGTTGTTTCGGGGGCTATAAGTAGTCGTTGTTTACGGTTTTGTGGGGGCTTTTTTCGAGACGTTTTTGAGGAGAGTTTTCCTATCTTTTCTACATCTTTTCTTCGACGATTCTTTGGAGGAAATCCATGGCGGGAGGAGATCATCAACTTCTACCGATGGATTACCCCCTGAAGATGAGTAACTAAAACCCTAACCATGGGATTCTTATGATGTAACTAGGGTTTTTACTAAGGATTTCTTAGATCTAGGGTTTGTATACACGATTATTTGGCTTTTATGGATTAGTTTCTATTTCTTTTAGACCTTGGTGTTGTTTTCTTGCTGGATGTATGAATCGTTCTTGCTTGCACTTGATTCTAGGGCTTGTGTATGCTAGGGCTTGGATTAGATTCCTCCAAATAAGAGGATCATGCTAGTCCCATGATATCTCGGATGGAATCTTCTTTGTGATTAGGGATTGTATAGTGCTAGTCCCACTATAGTAGTGCTAGTCCCACTACGTTCCATCCCTAATCCTTCATGCATCCTATTCTTGTAGATTCGGCCATCGAGGTGCTAAGTTATCTCGATCGTACACCTTAATCCATATCTCTGCTAGTAGTTGCGATGAATTCATCTGAGTAGGAGGGTTTATTAGCAGTGAACGGAACTAATCATTCGGTCACTGAACTTAATTAATTGTTCTTGCTGACAATGAATCCTAAACAGAACTTGTCGAGTGATAAGAAAAACTAGCGATTCCTTTATCAACTTTTAGGAAGCCATTCATCGTGTTTGCATGCCCTGATCTTAGGAAGACTTGGTAGATCCTTAGTTACTGATTAAGAATCCTATGGTCCTTTCTCTCATATTCATAAATCCTTTAGTATAAGTTTAGTTTAATTTTAATCTGCAATCTTTTCTCAACTTATTAGTAGGAAATTTACTAAGTATTTGATTTCAATCCCTTAAATCCCTGTGGACTCGACTCGGACTCTCCACTATCTACTAGTTCTTAGTAGTTAAAGTAGAGCACCGGAATATTTTGTAATTTTAGTCAGACTTGTTAAGCCACGATACTTTCCAAGTCGTATCAAAATTTTGGCACCTTCTCGGCATCCTCCCTCTTGCTTGCCGCCGACCTCTCTGGCACCACTGGATCGCCAAGAAGTCCATGATACATATGAACCCAGCGATATCGAAGATGGGTAGGGTTGGAGAGTGGAAGAATCATTTGAGCTGGGAGATGGCTCGGAAGTTGGACGGCGTAACGCGACAGAAGCTGCTTGGTTTCAGCGCGTTCGATAGCTACTCCGACGAATCGAGCTATGTTGGAGCATCTGCACGTGATCAGGTTCCTCCAATGGCACCTGCAACTGATGGAGTTGCACTCAAATGATAGGGTCACATAGGGGAGGGAAAGTGGAGAGAAACATAGGAAGAGGGAGGAGAGAGAGAAACATAGGAAGAGGGAGGGGAGGAGGGAACGAAAGAGAAGGAAAGAGAGAGTAGGGAGGAAGGAGCCGGAGCCGGAGGGGAGAAACAGAGTAAGAGGGAGGAGAGAAAGAGAGGGGAGGAAGGTGATCGCTCACAAACGCGTCGTTAAAAACGTTGCAAACTCAATCAAGAATAAAATTTATAAACCCTTATTCCGAATACTAAACTATGGGGTAGAATAGTGATGAAATACGGGATCGAACCACAGGGAAAACTTTGATTATGAAGGAGAAATCATAATTAAATCTCGGAACCCTAAATCTAAAGCGAAAAGAATTGATTTGCGATTTTGGAAACTGATTAATTAAAACTAGTGAAGAAGGCGATGTAAAAAGATTGAAATATATTAATGAGAGAAAGCTAGGGATTACTTAATCCACTTTAGTTTCACTTCCTGTATTCTCTAGTTATCCTCTTGTTTTCTTATCTAGACATTATAGATTCACATCTTCTTAAGCTTACATGAATCCCAAAAAGAAGGAGAGTGTTTTCCAAAGGCATATTTTATCTTCGATTAGCATAGATTGTCTTCGGAGTAACCTTAGCACAAGCTATCTTCACTAAGCATAAAATATCTTATCAGTTATTCACAAACCACATAAAAACCATCCTATAGATCTCTACCATCAATCACCGAAATCAAGTAGGACTGAAAATACGTCAAGGAACTCTGTTCCCTCAACTCTTTTATCATTAAAACCAAATCTATAAGATCATATCCAGAAAAAGAATACAATATTCAACTAGAAAAATACAAGGAAGATCTACTAAAGCTTCATGAGATCCCTAAGTATAGAATTAGCTACTCATCTTTGTGATGGAAGCCTTAGATTCGATGAAGAACGATTAGGATCCACGTTGTAGCTCCATCTTCTCCATAGAATCCTCCAAACCCTAGTTCTCTCCTTTCTCTCTATGGGGACCTCTCATTTTCGGCCAGCAAACACCTTCTTATAGGTGTCTTCCCGGAATTAGGGTTTTGGGTTGAGTTGGACCTCTAGTGCAACTCGGATTTTCTAGTTTAATTCTGACAGCCTCTTCCGGTCGCGACTGGGTTCAACCCGTCCGAAATTTGGAAATGTGCTCAACATGAAAGATGTAGATTAGAAAGTCTTCTGTCCTGTCCCGAAGATTTGACATTAGGACATATCTGGAATATTCTCCTGAGCGTCGACGGACCAGTCTCCCAACATCTGTTTATCTTCATATTCTTGAAAACTGCTATTAATGTGTCTAGAATCTCGCACAGTGTCCAACATGAAAGTTGTTCATCTTGAAGTCTTCTATACGTTCTCCAAATTTCAGAAATTTAGGATTTATCTGGAGAATTTGGTGAATTGTTTTCAAACTGACAGCGGAGCGGCATAATTTTCACATATTAGTCTTTTTCTGTATTTTCTAACTTGAATCTTCATTAGACCTGAAATCAATTAACAAACTATCAAATACAAACACTCTCGGGCTAACAAATGTAAATTAAAAGGTTTAAGTATGAATATTTAGTAACTCATCAGAGGGAGAGAAAGAGAGGGGAGGAGGGAAAGAAAGAGAAGGAAGGAGAGAGCAGGGAGGAAGGAGCCGGAGCGCCGGAGGGGAGAAACAGAGGAAGATGGAGGAGAGAAAGAGAGGGGAGGAGGGAAAGAAAGAGAATGAAGGAGAGAGCAGGGAGGAAGGAGTCGGAGCCGGAGGGGAGGAGGACCAACGCACAGCAACTCGATAACCAACTGAGCTGGATTTATAGCAACAACAATGTAAACAAGCTCTCGCCATGCTCGAGCGTCAGGGAGCTAACGAGCACCTCGCTACCCAACGATAGCTCGCATTCTATCATGGCTACCGTCCCATCGTTGTCCAACACTCAACACCTCCACCACCACTCGGTGCCGCAGCCGCCCAGCGTGTCGGTGACAGCCTTGTTTCAGAAGGCGGAGTAGATTGGCGTCATGTCCACCAGACCATCCTTCATGGCTGGCTTTGATGCGAATATTAGCCACGAATCCCGAGTTCATCAAGACAGCAGCATGACAGCCACCACCGTCGTCGCCGGTGCCGTAGATCCCCTCACCGTCGACGAATGTGACGGGTGCTCTCTCTCTCTCCCTCCCTTATCTCTCTCTCACACTTCCCACGTCAGCAAACCAGTCAAAATTGACGAAAACCGGTCAAAATTGAATACAATGACTGGTTTTCCGTTAAAATGTAGTAACGGCGTCGGATGATGGGTTTATACTTCACTATTATATAACTTAGAGCATTTTTTGATAATTTTGAAACTAAGTGGTACTAAACTGCAAAATTCATAAACTACAGGGTATCGAACTGCTTTTTGACCTAATGTAAATGATGCTGATAAGTGTTTAGTAAATTCCATAAGAATGAAGGAGTAATTATTTGCCTATATGTAGATGACATGTTGATATTTGGCACTAGCCTCATACCTGTGGAAGAAACTAAGAAGTTTTTATCCTCTAAATTTGATATGAAAGACATGGGAGAGGCTGATGTAATACTTGGGGCTAAAATAATAAGACATGCTAATGGCTTACTATTGCCACAATCTCATTATGTTGAGAAAATATTTAAAAAGTTTGATCATTTTGATCAAAAACCAGTCTCAACTCCCTATGATACAGTATCAAATTAAGAGAGAACACCGAAAGATATAAATCACTACTAGAATATGCTAGTGTGATTGGGGGTCTAATGTATGCTATGCATTGCACTAGACCCGATATTACTTTCGTTGTGGGTATGCTAAGTAGGTTTACTAGCAATCCAGGGCAAGAACATTGGAATACAATTTCCAGAGTATTTAGATACTTGAAGGGAACTTTAGCCTATAGATTGAGTTATTAAGGTTATCCCACTATGCTTGAAAGTTATAGTGATGCAAGTTGGAATGATATATAATCCAAGTCTAAATCAACTTCAGATTGGATCCTTAAATTAGGAGGTGCTGCAATCTCTTGGGGATTAAAGAAGCAACATGTATAACTCACTTTACAATGGAGTCGGAGTTTGTTGCTTTAGAAGCCTCATGCAAAGAAGCTGAGTGGATTAGAAATTTACCGGTAGATGTTCCATTATGGAAAAAGCCTTTTCCTCCAGTAATGATCTATTGTGATAGCGAGGCAGTGTTACTAGTTGTAACGAGTAAGTCCTATAATAGTAAGTCTAGACATATATATTAGCCAAAGACATAACTATGTTAGAGAATTACTCAATGATGGAGAAATTTTCATTGACTATGTGAAGTCAATAGAGAAGTTGGCAGATCCCTTAACAAAAGGCCTTGGAAGGGATATGATTCATAAAACATCCAAAAGGATGGGGTTGAGGTAGGGGTGGCAATCCGGGTCAGACCCGCGAACCCGACCCAAAATAAACGGGTTCGGGTCATAAACGGGTCGGGTCGACCCCTTTATGACCCGCGAATAAACGGGTCGGGTTATCCCCCCCCCCCATCTCCCTTACCCGGTTACCCTCCCCTTCAGTCTGCACCACTTCTCTCACCCTCTCCTCCTCCCATGCCTATCTGCCCCCGAGCTCCCTTACCCTCTCCTCCACTCCTCTCACCCTCTCTTACCAGCGATGGTGCAGCCACTTGGTCCTCCATGGCCTCCGCCCCCCACTCCTTCTCATCTCCATCCTCGACCTCTCTGAGGTCACCTCAGCGCCGACGACGAGCCTCACCGACCACAAAGCCCCACCGTTGTCCCTTAGTTCCCCCTTCTCCTCTCCTACCAGCGGCGACACGACCAATCTCCCCCTTCTCCTCATCTCATCGACAATCTCCCCCTGGTCCTCCACGGCCTCCGCTCCCGACTCCTTCCCGTCACCGTCCTCGACCTCCCCGAGGTCACCTCAGCGCCGACGACGAGCCTCACCAACCACTACCGCGACTGCGTCTGACCACGAAGCCCGATCGCCGTCCACGACCTCGAGCCCCACCGTTGTCCCAGCTCCCCACCTCCTCTAAGGCTGACAACCCCGAAGCCCAACACCAAATTCGACGACGCCCACCAATGCCATCGATGCCGCTCAACGCCGTCGCTCGGTCGCCCTGCCTTGCCGAGATCTCTACGAGCTCCATCACCCCTCTGGCCCTCTCAGATCCAGCGCCACCACAGCTCGATTCCCCCGTCTTCGGCCTCCCCAGCACTATTTAACACCGGATCCGTGACCCCCTCGCGGCTACGACTCTCTTCCGACTGTTTTCCGACCAGATCCGACTGTTTCCAGGCTAGATCCGGCCGCCGGCGCCGAGTGTTGCCTCCTCCCTCTCCTGGGCCGTGGCGGGTCAACCCGACCCGAACCCGACCCGTTTAATAAACAGGTTAGACAGGTCGGGTTGACCCGTTTATAAATGGGTTGGGTTCGGGTTTATAAAGCTAACTCGTTTATTAAACAGGTCGGGTTCGGGTTTGACCTTTATTAAACGGGTCAGTACCCGACCCGACCCGCGAACCCGAATCGCCACCCCTAGGTTGAGGTCAATAACAACTCTCTAGTCTTAAAAGATAGTCTAGGTTCAATGTGGTAAACAAGTTGTTAGAGTGATTGAAATGATTAAGACTAGAATTGATGTATTTTAGTGTTGAATCCTGCAAGAAAAGGCTAAGGATGAGCATGACTCTTAATAAATTCCATAAGACACAATTGAGTTGGAGTGTGTGCAGGAACACTCTTGATGGGTTTACCTATATGAGAGTGGAGGTTTGGCCGCTTCCTATGAGATTGACCATCTCTAGAGCTCTCATGAATCCGGGATCTATGCACATGGTCAAAAATGTGCAAGCTGTATAGAACACCAAGAAATAAAGAAAATGGATGTGTGTGATGTATCCGATTAGTCTCTAAGGCCCCGTTTGGTACGGGAATAGATTTCGAGAATAACCCTTAACCCGGGTTAAGGGGGAGAATGTTCCTGAATTATTCTCGAATTCACTACTTATTCCACCCCTTAATCCCAAACATCATTTCCCTTATTCCAGTAATTACTACAAAGTTATTCTCATTCTTCACTCTACTTCTCCCTTATTCCAAATAATCATTACAAAGTTATTCCCAAGACATGAAATAAAGTCTCTTAACCCGGAATAAAGTTAACCCCGTAGGTCATGAGTTCAAGATTGGTTTCACCGATCATCTTGACATAACTTTAATATGTTTACACTACATGAAGGTTCAAGTCCAAAAGACACCTTCATTTACGCATATACTTTCACCTTTATGCCCAAAAAATGTTTTATTGATGTATTTCAAATTTCTGCTTTCTTATTATTTTGAAATATGTGGGGTTTGTTGGAGTTTATTTCAAAATAAATTCTAATTTAAATGATTTTAACTATTATGATTTTGTTTGAGAGAAATGTTGGAGGAAGTGAATATCTAGATTTATAACAGTCCATTTATTGGTGACATTACAAGTTTTAAACTTGAAACGGTTCATTATTAACGGTCTCTTAATAACATGAGTTGGAAGCTTTAAAACCCCAACATTGATGGTCTCAATAAAAAGTATGAGATTCTGAAATCATTCAGATCTGAAAACAAATCATCCTTCTTCTTTGTCTCAAAATTTCAAAGGTATTCAGGCTGGGATCTGGTTGTGCAAGCCTTGATCCGACGTCAGAGTTATGAAGCTTGATTGTAGCCTATAAGCTGTTTGTCCATAACTGTTTGCACTCGCGGATTTATCCGGATGGGGACAAATATGCTTTAAAGTTATCGTCATTTGATCAAGCCTTCAAGCTTCATGAATTCTTATGTTTGCATATTCGCATTTCTCTGTCTTCAGATTCGCATCTCTCTGTCTTCAGTTTGGCAGCGGTTGGGAGTCCACATTGAATCCTATTAAAAGACAAAAGCTTTGACTGCCCATTTTCTCTCTCCAATTCAATCACTTTGCTCCCCTGATGTCCTATAGTTAAAAAAGATTTGTTTCTTAACTTTCTTCCATGTGTTCATCTTTGGCTTCCAAATCATCAGCCATGATTGAATCTTTGTTGTAATGTTTTCCTCTCCTTAAGAATATGTCACTTTATAATTTGAGATATGAACTCATCATTGTTCCTATCTGATTCGAACCAACTTTATTCATGTTGATCAAACTCGATCTAACTTAATCTAATAGCATGAATGTGATCCAAATCATCTTTAATTAGTGTTGTTTGAACCATATAGGAATCTACTTACTTAATTTAAATACTTAATCAACAAAATTTGCCAAACTTGATAGAATCAAACTCATCATTGTTCCTATCTGATTCGTGAACAACATAGAAGGCCTGTTTGGTTTGGATGCATCACATCGTGCGATGCATCCTGATGCACCAATCCCCTATTTGGTTCGCAGGGTGCATCGCGCGATGCATCCTGATACTCCGATCTATCGTTTGATTCGCACGACACATTGCGCGACGCATGCATCACACGATGCATTTTCAGCTGATTTCGTGCATCATATGAAACGGTCAAAATGGTCGTTTCATACGATACACTCTCGCGCGAGCTTTCACTAGTGAACTCGACACTGACCCAAAGGCAAACCAAAAATAATATAATAAAATTTTAATATATCTATTCACAACATTATATCAATAATATATATATCATTGAGATTAAAATAATATAATATATATTAAAATTTAACTTTATTGCATAATTATGTGAAGTTTATATGAATAATATATATATTATTGATATTAAAATAATATAATATTTTAATATGTATATTAAAATTTAACTTTATTGCATCATTATATGAATAATATGTATATATGTATCATTATGTGAACTTTACATGAATAATATATATATATATATTATTCATGTGAACTTTATATGAATAATATATATATATTATTGAGAGATATATAATAATATATATATTATTCATATAATGTTCACTTAATGATGCAATAAAGTTAAATTTTAATATATATTAAAATTTAACTTTATTGCATCATTATATGAAAATTATACGAATAATATATTATTATTTTAATGTGAATATTATATAAATAATATTGCATCATATTATCCCAAAGACAAACCAAACATCAGCATCAGATGGCCGATGCATACATCCCAGCATCATATGATCATCAAACATCAACATCAGATGGCCGATGCATGCATCCCACGATGCACCTGCATCAACGATTCACACAACCAAACGCTTCTAGAGACTTTTCGGTTGCATGTACCGAGAAGAACCTTGATCTCCCGTCGTAACATGATCTGAGTGTTATAACAACGAGAGCGCCATCCACTTCTGTGTTTTTAAATTTCTTGTGTGGTTGATCCTGACTCGAACCATTTAGTCAAATATATACTCCAAATCCCCATAAAAAATGGGCTTGGTGACAGATGTTTTCCACCACCGGACACGTCCAAAATAAATAACAAATGCAGACGATTTTTTCTATAGTCAACACATGGGCTCTAAGCTAAGCTAGCTAGAGATATATTGCACGTCATGCGTGACGACTTGGAGCCGCAGACATGTGGTCCTCAAGTCAAATTTGGGTTTCTTTATTACAAATGACTAGGACTTGCCGCTGAGAGGGGGAGATGCATTTATGCAGCCGGGTTGGATTGACATCTGGAGGTGCTCTTACAAACGAAGACGGCTAGCTAACCTCTCGGGCCACAGAGTCAATGGAAATATCGGATAAGTTTATTTTTAGTAAAGAGTTTTTCTTAACAAATGCCCTTTGATTTGCGAATAACATTCCGTACTTGCTTTGCTTTCTACTCCCGTCTTATTGGTTTTCATTACAAAAAAATAAACTCTCTAATAAAAATTTAAATTATCTTATTAATAATATACTAGTTGTGCCCGTGCCATATGATATAGTAACCACCAACCCCACCCCAATAACCACCCAATAACTTCCTCCCACTAAACCTCATCATGCCACATAGACGTTAAATAGACTCCACTTATAACATTCTTTCGCAACATATGATAATAAAAATTTCACTTATAACCATAGCCTTATATAAGAATAATTAAAAGACAATATTCCTTTTCTTTCGTGAAAGTTGGTAACCTACCTGGTTGTCATATATATATATTAGGTGGTGAGTCTGTGCCACCTAGCACAACTAACTGCCCGCCCCCACTATCTCTATAATAACTTACGCCACATCAGCCCACTATTCTCTCTCTTTTTTTTTTAGTTATAATTTTATATCACTTGTGTATAATTTTATGACTCAGATGATGAGTCATAAAAATAACTATCATTCTATCTTATAAGGTAGAATAGATATAGAGAGAGGGTGGGAGGGGGAGAGCGGGAGAGCGGGAGAGGGAGATGGAGGAGACGGTGGTGCTGTACCCCTCATTGGGCACGGGCCATATGACGCCTATTGTGGCGCTGGCCAACCGCTTTCTCCACGCCGGCTTCTCCGCCACCATCCTCGTCGTCCCCTCACCCTTCCCAGTCGCCTCCGTCGACTCCCTCGTCGCCCGTGTCTCCGCCACCAACCCCTCCATACTCTTCCATCGTCTCCCTCCTCTCTCTCAACCCCCGAAATCCCATCCCAACCCCCTCGTCGTCATATTCGAATTGCTCCAGCTCTACAACACCCACATCCTCTCCCACCTCCAGTCCATCGCACAAACAACGACCATCCGGGCACTCGTTCTCGACTTGTTCTGCGCCGCGGCCCTCGACGTCGCCACCGAGCTCGGCATCCCGTCATACTTCTTCTCATCCACTTCCGCCGCCAGCCTCGCCTTATTCCTACGCCTCCCTACCCTCAAAACCCAGCCCGGAGACAAAAGCCTGGAGGATCTCGGTGAGGCTCCCGTCCAGTTCCCTGGACTCCCCTCTATCCCTGCATACGACATGCCCCGCTTCATGACCGGCCGGGACGAGGCCTATGACGCGTTGCTTGAGCACTGCGCCCGTTATCCACTCGCCAGTGGAATCCTCGTCAACTCCTTCGAGTATTTGGAGCCACGCGCCATCCGAGCCATCTCCAACGGGCTCTGCGCCCCCGGACGTCCCACTCCGCCGCTGTACAGCGTTGGTCCTTTGACAACCGATACCTATGGATCAGGTGAGCGAGAAGAGAGGCACGAGTGTCTCAAATGGCTAGACGCGCGGCCGCACGAGAGCGTGGTGTTCCTCTGTTTCGGAAGCATGGGCTCGTTCTCGGCCGAGCAAACTAGGAATATAGCGACGGGGTTGGAGAAGAGCGGGCGGCGGTTCTTGTGGGTGGTGAAGAGCCCAACAAGGGCGGACCCGGAGAAGCGATACGATGGGGCCAAGCCGGAGTTGCCGGCGATTCTCCCCGAGGGGTTCTTGGAACGGACCAGCGACAGGGGGATGGTGGTGAAGTCGTGGGCCCCTCAGGTGGCGGTGCTGGGACACGGGGCGGTGGGGGGCTTCGTGACGCACTGCGGGTGGAACTCGGTGCTGGAGGCGGTGTGCAGCGGGGTGCCGATGGTGGCATGGCCTCTGTTCGCCGAGCAGAGCCTCAATAAGGTGTTACTAGTGGAGGAGATCGGGCTGGCGGTGGAGATTAGGAGGAGCGAGGAGGGACTTGTTGAGGCTGACGAGGTGGAGGAGAAGGTTTCGTGGCTGATGGCGTCGGAGGGAGGGAGAGAAATGAGGGCGCGCGCAGTAAAGGCTAGAGAGGCTGCGGCGGCGGCGCTTAAAGAAGGGGGGCCGTCGGAGATGGCGATCATGGAGCTGGTGAAGGAGTGGAAGCGAGCTGAGAGTAATCATTGGTCTTAGAGTTTAAATCTTGTGTTAAATGCTGCCGCTTGTTTAATTAAATTCATGTGTGAGAATTAATGATCATTGATATATATCCACACATAATGGAGCAGTTTATATTATAAACTCGTCATCACTATTGACGTCTATTGACTTAAGTATTTAAATTGAGTAATTAAAGTCATTAGATTGTTGATGATATCGTACAGGAGAAATGATATTTAGCCGACCCATTTACGTTTGGGCGCTGATTGGTGTATGCTCATATGTGCATTACACATGTCAATTCTTTCATATAGTCCATCGGTAGTGATGGACTAGATCAATGAATCGGTAATTCACTACCGATTGAATTATTCGTCTAGTTTATCGGTAGTGAGATACTAATGTGTTGGAAAACTGGAAGTGAATCAGATCACCCAGAACCCACTAGCAATGGCAAACACAAAACAAGAGAACAAGAAAGAGGAAACACTCTCAAAAGCACACCATGATTTACGTGGAAAACCACTCGGTAAAATACCGAGAGTAAAAACCACGAGCGGAGTAGGAGGGTTTCATAATGAATCAAGGAGTACAAAGCTTTTCATCTAGAGGAGAACAAGACCTCTCCCTCTAGGGTTTTCGTCATCAAAGACCATAGTTAGGGTTACAAACCAACCCAATTTATATTCACTAATTAACCCACACTCATATTAATCTGGACCTTTAAATTTTTCTCGGATCCCACAAAGGATCGATCTTCTTGGATAAAAAGATCGATCCTTTCATTCCATAGACTTGGTCGCCCTGACAAAGATCGATCATCCAAAACAGACACTCTGTCATGGGAAAAATCCGCCTGAGAGGATCGATCCTTATAGGACATAAGATCGATCATCCAAACTGGACTCTCTGTCGTGGGAAAAATCACCAGAGAGGGATCGATCCTTATAGGGCATAAGATCGATCATCCAAACTAGACTCTCTGTCATGAGAGAGGGATCGATCCTTATAGGGCATAAGATCGATCATCCAAACTAGACTCTCTGTCGTGGGAAAAATCATCAGAGAGGATCAATCTTTATATGGCATAAGATCGATCCTTTCTAGCACAACTTTCTGTCATGAAAGAGGATCGATCCTTTCGAAGCAAAGGATTGATCGTTTGTCTTTCTGCACCTTGTTTGTCTCCTTCTTCTTCTTCTTTCGTCGTACCCAGTTGCTTCGATCAACTGGGTTTGTTTGTTGAGGCCTCATGAGAAGAGAACCCCAACAAACTCCCCCTTCTCGACTCAGGAGAACTCCATTCCAGCTATTTCCCTGCATAGCTGGAGTTTTTCCTTTGGCAGCGGCTTGGTCATCATATCTGACGGATTTTCATCTGTATGGATTTTCTGGATCTGCAACTGCTTCTCTTCAAGTGTTTCACGAATCCAGTGATATCTGATATCAATATGCTTGGACCTCGCGTGAAAGCTTGAGTCCTTTGACAAATGGATGGCACTCTGGTTGTCACAATAAACTGTGTAGACATCTTGCTTTAGACCAAGTTCCATAGTGAACTTCTTCATCCAGATCATTTCTTTGCAGACCTCTGTAGCAGCAATGAATTCGGCCTTTGTGGTTGACAACGCTATACACTTCTGCAGTCTTGATTGCCATGCAACTGCACCTCCTGCGAATGTGATCAAGTAACCTGACACCGACTTTCTTGTATCTACATCCCCAGCCATATCGGAATCTGTGTAGCCATCTAGCACAGGTTATCTACCTCCAAAGCATAGGCAGAGTTTAGAGGTTCCTCGAAGATACCTGAATATCCACTTTGCTACTTCCTAATGTTCGCGTCCCGGATTTGAGATGAATCTGCTAACAACTCCAACAGCGTGTGCTATATCAGGCCTAGTGCACACCATCGCATACATCAGACCTCCCACGGCTGATGTCGCGCCCCGACCCGCAGAGCACAACCGGGCCGGGGACACGAGAGGGAGAAACCTACAACTACAGCCTCAACTGGCGGAAACAGTTGAGACTAAAGCCCAGCTGGCGGAAACAGCTGGACTGCATAGAGAAAGAGCGGAAGCAAGCTAACTAAACAACTATTAACATTTATTACAAACCAGCAATAAAAAGTTAACAGGGTTTAGTACAACAACTACAAGGGATCACAATCCCCTAAAAGAAACCACAACACCCACCGGGGTCTCCGCGAACGCACAGACGAACCCATCCTGACCCTCAGACATGATCAGGATCCGGAGCGCTGCCTCGAGACGACCGAGGGGGTAACACAGGGACAGAGCGGCCACCTGCACCTGCAACAAACACAGTCCAGGTAGGCATGAGCAACAGCTCAGCAGGGCCCTACTCTACAACTCCCACAAACAAGGGTAAAGCAACCGGACACACTCTGATGCCAAGTACCGAGGCTTGCCAAGGATCCCACAATCCCATCAATAACCCGAAGGGTTCCTGTCCTAGGTGCGTATCTCCGATAACGCCACTGCTCAGGGGTGGGCAACTCCGACATTCCCTGACACAGGGTGGACACGACGCAACCAGTAGGACCCCCTTCTCCAAGCGGGATCTCCGCACTTGGCGGAACAACCGAAGTTAAGACTACCATCACTCGGTACTCAAAGCAACAGAGTCAACACCCACCCAACCTACCCTAGCATGCCTAATGCACAGGAAAACAGGGCAGGATAGATATGATAAAGCTGTAAACAACCAACACAACAAGGGCACACCTTCGGCCCATTTATACTAAACACTCCCGAGGGTCATGACTCCCCCGGTTCACCACAAAACGGTAAGGGCATACCGTCAGCCCATTTATTCTACACACCCCGAGAGACATCACCCTCTCGGTTCAACCACAAGGCGTTAAGCATTCATGCATAACTCATTACAGGATAAGCCCCGAGGGCAAAACCGTAAAAATCACTTGCATGCGAAGCCCCGCGGGCAAAACAGCACTTAAAGCAAGTAAAACCCTCTCTGCACTGAAGGAGATCGATCTCCTATAATATGGAGATCGATCTTTCTCGAGGCTAGAAGCACCCGTACTGGTCACCCCCAACAAGATCGATCTCCACCCATATGAAGATCGATCTTTTAGGTGACCCACGACGCACAGGCGCCAGCCGCCAAGAGATCGATCTTCCTCCCAGGGAAATCGCTCTCACTCGGGCGGGTTGGGCCACCCCGACCAAGATCGATCTCTTCCCAAGAGATCGATCATGATTGGGTCGCGTCGGCGGCCGAACGGCGAGGAACACCGTCGGAAACCGCCACCATACCCCACCAAACTAGGTGGGCTGGTAGATCTCAGTGCCACGAAGCTACTCATGGCTTCAAAACCGGGAAAGAATAACTCCACAAGGAGATCTAACAAGAAATCAAAATCGGATTTAAAACCCTCAAACAGCCGGAGTTTTAGAAGAAGAACTCTACCTCTTCAACGCAGCTTCGATCCACAAGTCCTACCCCAGGACCTTCCTCGCCTTGCCACGAACCCAACGAGCCTTCAAGCTCCCGGAGAGGTGGCCGGAGGAGGAAGAACGGCGAGCGAAAGCTCTCAGCCGGAACAGGGGAAAGCAGAGCCGCGAGGAAGAAGAAGAGAAGAAGGGGAAGAAAGGAAGGGGGAAGGGGCGGGTAAGGCCGGGGGAAAGCCGGCTAAAGCGGGGAAAAGCTGGGGGAGGGGAGGGAAAGTCTTCCCTCCCCTGACAGGGGAAGCGACGGCCACCGCGGTGGCCGTCTTTCGAAAGCCACCGACAGAGACTTCCAGGCACAGGGAGATCGATCTTCATGGCCATGGAGATCGATCTTCCTCGCCCAGAACGGCGACCACAAGGCACAGAGAGATCGATCTTCATTTCCATGGAGATCGATCTCCCTTGCCCAAAACGGCAACCTTGGGCTGAGCCACAAGCCCAAGCACAGGACTACCGAACCAGGGTCCACCTAACCTTTCTAACAACACAAGCACCAAACAAGGTGTGTGTGTGCACACCCAGTGCGAAACGACCACCAAGGCGCAATTTCCCAAATTGCCCTTGGGGCAAACAGCAAGCCACAGGGATGGAGGGGCAGGTCCTCACAGCTGATGCATATGGAATTCAACTCATCTCCTCCTTGCTTTTATCATCCTTGGGACTCTGCTCCCTGCTCAGTCTGTGATGAGCTACGAGCGGTGTTCCGACAGGCTTTGCATCAGTCATCCGAAAGCGTCCCAATACCCTTTCGATGTACTCCTCTTGTGACATCCATAGCTTCTTCAAGCCTCTGTCACGAATAATCTTCATCCCTAAGATCTTTCTAACCTGTCCCAAATCCTTCATAGCAAATGATTTGTTCATCTCCTGTTTCAGCTTCTGTATCTTCTTCTTTTCCTTTCCAACAATAAGCATGTCATCAACATAAAGAAGAATGAGAAAGTCAGGGTCATCAAACCTCTGGATGTAGACACAGTGATCCGAGGTCATCCTTTGGTATCCATGTTGAAGCATGAAGGAATCAAATTTTCTGTACCATTGTCTAGGTGCTTGCTTGAGACCATACAAACTTTTCTTCAATCGGCATACCAAGTTCTCCTTTCCTCTGACTTTGAAACCTTCAAGCTGCTCCATGTAAATCTCCTCCTCCAAATCCCCATGAAGGAACGCAGTCTTCACATCTACTTGTTCGATCTCCAAGTCCAAACTAGCAGCTAGCCCAAGAATTACTCTAATAGAAGACATTTTAACCACAGGAGAAAATATTTCTTCGAAATCAATACCTGCTCTTTGTTGAAATCCTTTTACCACCAATCTAGCTTTGTACCTTGGCTGGTTGGACTTCTCTTCTGTCTTCAGTCTAAACACCCACTTATTCTTCAGTACCTTTCTCCCCTTTGGCAGCTCTACCAACTCATATGTTGTGTTCTCATGCAATGATTTCATCTCCTCTTGCATGGCTTTCATCCACTCGCCTTTCTTGTTACTGTTGACAGCTTCTTCATAGCACTCAGGCTCTCCCCCGTTTGTCAGTAAAGTATACTGCGAGGCTGAATATCTGGTAGATGGTACTGGAACTTTGGAAGAGCGACGTAACTGAGGTTCAGGTGGTATTGGTGAGGTTGTTTGATTCTGTTGCACTGCATCTTTACCTTCATCAGCTTCAGCTTCTTCCTGCTCACACTCTCCTAGTGTAGGTTGATCCTCTCCCCCGTTATCAACATGATTAGAGGGTAGTTCTAGAGATAGGGGATTGTCTATCTCTGTTGGAGTCGGAGGCTCTTGATGTGACTTCCCTCCATCTCGTACATGTAGGTCCTCTGAAAAGACTACATCTCGACTCCTTATCAACTTTCCCGCTACTGGATCCCATAGTCTGTATCCAAGTTCATCTTCTGCATAGCCCAAAAATATGCAATGCTTCACTTTCTGATCCAGCTTGGTTCTATCCACCTTCGGTATGTGTACTGAGGCCTTACAACCGAAGATTCTAATATGTGCATAAGAGACTTCTTTGTTCTTCCAGACCTGTTCCGGGATACTGCCCTCCAGTGGGATTGATGGGGACCTGTTAATCAAATAACATGCTGTCTTAACAGCTTCTCCCCAAAATTGCTTTGGCAGCTTCGCCATTGATAGCAAACTTCGAGTCTTCTCCATAATGGTCCGGTTCATCCTTTCAGCTAGCCCGTTCTGTTGAGGTGTAAGAGAAACTGTCCTCACATGCCTAATGCCACGCTCCCTACAATAGTTTGTAAAGTTCTTGGAGGTGTACTCTCCCCTATTATCAGTGCGCAGACATCTCAATGTTTTTCCAGTCTCACGTTCTACTCTAGCATGAAAGTACTGAAAGGTTTAAAAAGCATCAGACTTAATACTGATTACATAGGCCCATACCTTCCTCGAAGCATCGTCTATGAAGGTGATGAAGTACGCATTGCCGCCCAGGGAATCCACCTCCATAGGTCCACAGATGTCGGAGTGAACAAGCTCCAACAGATTTCTTTTCCTTCTAGCAGCAGTTATGGCAAAAGACACCCTATGTTGTCTTCCAAACAAAAAATTATCACAAGGTGTCTGGGGAGTACCTGTGACGTTGGGTAGAATCTTTTTCGTTGCCAGGATCTTCAGCCCCTTTTCACTGATGTGGCCGAGCCTTTTATGCCACAGTAGGGAAGTATCTTTATGCTCCACTGCTAGTGTTGAGCCCATCTGTGTAGTCACTCTTGTTCTATAGAGAGAGCAGCACTTCTTACCACTTGCGATCACTAGGGATCCTTTGGTCAGCTTCCAAGCACCGCGACCAAAGCTGGACGTGTATACTTCATCGTCCAGGCATCCTGGTGAGATCAAGTTGAGGTGAAGGTCGTTGATGTGACGAACATCTTGAAGTACCATCTTCATGCCTGTGTTCTTCACAATGTAAATGTCGCTTCTCCCGATGATCTGCAACGTATCACCGTTGCCCATCTTCACAGCACCAAAGTTTCCTGCCTTGTAGTTTGTGAAGAATTGATGATGCGATGTTGCATGGAATGAAGCTCCCGTGTCAACAATCCAGTCGGCATGAGGGGGATCGACAATGTTGATGCAGCTCTCCTTGCAGCATCCCAGGATGGCAACATCACTGTCCAGCTCCACAACAGATGTATCTTTGCCTCCCCCGTTACCTGTGACCTTGCCTTCCTGTTGATCCTTTTTCAACTTCCTGCAGTCTCTCTTGAAATGTCTCTTCTTCTTGCAGTAGTAGCATTGCACATCTTTTCTAGTCCTTGACTTGCTTCAGGATTTGTATCTATCACCAGAATCCCGGTTCGTTCCTCTGCCTCTGGCGTCAGATTCTGAACGATCTCCAAACTGTCTCTTCTCCACCAGATGTGCTTCTGAGACAGTATCTTCAGTAGTCTTCCTTCTCATCTCATTAGAAAGAAGAGCCGACATGACTTCTTCAGATTCTAATGTCTCCTTCCCATACAGAAGGGTAGTCACCAAGTGCTCATATGAAGGAGGTAAAGAAGCTAGAAGAAGTAGTGCCTTATCTTCATCTTCTACCTTAATATCCAAGTTGAGCAGCTGACTATGAAGCTTGTTGTATGTGTTGATGTGCTCCATCAGATTGGATCCTTCCTTCATCCTCAGAGTATAAAGTTGTCGTTTGAGAAACAACTTGTTGATGAGCGACTTGGTCATGAAGAGGCTCTCCAATTTCAGCCATAGATTCATGGCTTCCTTTTCGTTGATCACGTTGTACATGATCTCATCTGCCAGGCAGAGTCTAATGGTACTTCTTGCCTTCATGCATGTATCTTCCCAGTCTCCATCTGTCATACCTTCTGGCTTCTTCCCCTCAAGAGCTCTTTAGGTGCCCTGTTGCACCAGGGTGTCTTTGACTCTTTCTTGCTATAGACCGAAGTTGGTCTTCCCCTCAAACTTCTCGACATCGAACCGAGAGATTGACGACTTGCCTGCCATCATGAACGATAAAACCTGGCTCTGGTACCACTTGTTGGGAAACTGGAGGTAAATCAGATCACCCAGAACCCACTAGCAATAGCAAACACAAAACAAGAGAACAAGAAAGAGGAAACACTCTCAAAAGCACACCATGATTTACGTGAAAAACCACTCGGCAAAATACCGAGAGTAAAAACCACGGGCGGAGTAGGAGGGTTTCACTATGAATCAAGGAGTACAAAGCTTTTCATCTAGAGGAGAACAAGACCTCTCCCTCTAGGGTTTTCGTCATCAAAGACCATAGTTAGGGTTACAAACCAACCCAATTTATATCCACTAATTAATCCACACTCAGATTAATCTGGACCTTTAAATTTTTCCCGGATCCCGCAAAGGATCGATCTTCTTGGATAGAAAGATCGATCCTTTCATTCCATAGACTTGGTCGCCCTGACAAAGATCGATCCTCTAGAGCATGAGGATCGATCATCCAAAACAGACACTCTGTCATGGGAAAAATCCGCCTGAGAGGATCGATCCTTATAGGGCATAAGATCGATCATCCAAACTAGACTCTTTGTCGTGGGAAAAATCACCAGAGAGGGATCGATCCTTATAGGGCATAAGATCGATCATCCAAACTAGACTCTCTGTCGTGGGAAAAATCACCAGAGAGGATCGATCTTTATATGGCATAAGATCGATCCTTTCCAGCACAACTTTTTGTCATGAAAGAGGATCGATCCTTTCCAAGCAAAAGATCGATCATTTGTCTTTCTGCACCTTGTTTGTCTCCTTCTTCTCCTTCTTTCGTCGTACCCAGTTGCTTCGATCAACTGGGTTTGTTTGTTGAGGCCTCATGAGAAGAGAACTCCAACATGATGGACTCTATCCACCAATCGGTACCTCACTACCGATATAATTCAATCGGTATTCCACTACCGATTTATTAATATAGTCCATCGGTAGATCACTACCAATAGACTACATAGACGAATCGATAGTACTACCGATTCGGTGGCATGTGCATTACAGATGCCACCTGTCAATTGTCCATGTACACAAAACATTACTCTTCACGTTTTACTAAAATCCAACATGATATAGCAGCGTAGATTTGGGTCACATATTTCTTGTGATTTATGACATAGGATAGACATATATACATGGATATACTTACTTATATTATATTATATATATATATCACCAATCTCAAGAAAAACATTGAAATTCTAGACATGTCGCTTGAATCTACGCTGCACATGGGATTGGATTTTAGCTAAATGTCACTGCTCATAATGGGAATGATTTGGTGATGAACATTTGAGCTTGGTACTATCAACATCACTCTTCAAAACTAAACAAATATTGGCACTGTTAACAAGAAGCCCCTTGCACAGTCCTTGAGCTTGTAGTTCAAGTGGTCAGTTTTTGGTGGTGATGAGTTGGTCTTCAATTCCAATCCAATCGCCAAGTTTTGAAATTTGTTGGAAATATTTTAAAGCATTGTAAAAGGCTTAACTAAGAAAAAAGAAAAAACCCAATTAGTTTCTTTATAACAATTTAATCATATATTGAGTCGCATGATATATGAGTTTTTATCGGAGCAAAACTCTTAAGGGCCGTTTGGATCGAGGATAAGTATGCATAAATCACATTTATACATCCAAACACTTTATTCATAATCTTACATAACTATCTTTAATGTTTACATAACTTTTACTTATCTAACATACAAATTTATCCTATCATCGAAAAGATATGCCAATCATGATAGAAAAAAAAATCTGGTAAGTAAAAATCTTGTTTATCTCTGAGGTGTTTTTCTAAATCGATATTAATTGGTTATAGCCAATGACCAAAATTAGACCTCAAATTTATAGACCAAATATTTTGTTGACAATAGTCTTAGTAATTTGAGACTTTTTAACGTAGATTTGTCTGAACAAAATTTCAATTCAAAGTCTATGAAACAGGATAGGAAGAGACTTTGCATATCTTAAGAGTTGGGAGATACAGAAATTTAGATCTCACATGTTTTATGTTCATTATCGATGCTAGTTACGAAACTGCATGAATCATTTCAAAGTACAAAAGCCTAATGAAAGCTACAATCCAAGGCAACGCAATACAGGCTAATTTCATAAAGAAGAATTGGATAACTAACCATTGCAGAGGATTGCAAAAGATCATGTATTTAGCTCAGCATGAGTTACTCCTTTGACAAGCTGAGGATACCATAAAAGTGCAAAGCAAACTCAAGAAGCAACTGGAAGCACTTTAACTGCAAACCGCATAAATATAATTTTGAGACACAACAGTGACCTATGAGCTTTGGTGAAAATACATATGAATAGCAAACCGAAGAATTGCATACACAGCAAATGGCCTTCAGAGAACCAGACTGACTCAATATACTGTCCAACTGTCCAAGCATCATATAACTACATCTCTGCACACATTTCTGCGACCCTAAAAGAATTAGCTCAAACCCATCTATAATACAACTCGCAAATGGCAAAAATACACGACAGACTGTATAATGAAGGTGGAAGCAACACCAACGTCAGTATTCCCACTTCTTCAGCTCCATACCTTCAGGAGGGGTACCTTCTACCTTCTTTGATCCCACATTTTTCCAATTTGTCGACAGAACAGTTCCATTTGATTCCACCTACATAGTATGTTTAGTTATTTTGTTAGTCAAAATTTACTGCACATTAATGCAAGCAAGTCATTCTGGAATGGTCTTCTATAATAGATACTGCAAGTGAAGCTCCTATAGCATGAAGGATGTATGGAGTGATTCTTCATAATGTACAGTAGGCAAGATTTCATACAAAGGATTTGCTCATTGCACGTCTCATGTCCTCATCAGCATTCCGGTAAATGTCACGGAACAGTTTGTTCAATGCTGCATCTCCTTCCAGCTTCTCATCCTTCTCCTGGGAAACAATGCAAAATATATGAGAAAATCATCTGGATCTTAACATGTGCCTACAGACGATACATGATGCACCAATCACTAACTGAAGTGGTAAACACACCTCATTTTTCACTTCAGCTTCGAGCTTATCCCAATCAGTTTTGGTTTTCGAGGATGGATAAGATGGTCTCTGGGATTTTAGACCTGTAGATTAGTATGAAGGACCAGTTACAAAATTTCTTAAAGATAGTCAACACGTGTGACTGAGATTATCAAATAACCTTGGCGTCCCTAGAGTATCAAGAAGCAAATACCAGTGGGAAAATGCAATGTGTGCCAATGAAACATAAAGAAAAAGGTCTGGAAGAATATTAGATTCGCCCAGAGCTGGGCATGTATAGATGTAAGGCATGCTAGGACAAAAGAAGGGTACTTTTTCAGACAACTATCGTGTTGACTGCCATAAAAACAAGAGAACTAAGAGTGTCCTGGGTAATTCTCAGTGAATTTCCTGGAATATTGATGTGCATCCAACGGGCATGCTAGAAAAGAACCTCGTCATTCAACCTTCTGGAACATACATTACTACATGCTCATTTTGAGCAGTACCAGAAGACATAAAACATAAATGACCAGAAATGGACAACAAGCAAAACGAAGTGATAGATTCATATTTATGTCAGTCCTCGAAGAGGTTTCGGTATTGGCTTGATGATGTGGTTGTGGACCTAGGGAAACTATCATATCAAGAATTATATGTGCAAACAAAACATCAAATAAGCTTGAATAAGGAACTACCTGATGATATTACTTTCTGAGGAGCAGTCCTATCTTTGGAATATTCTAAAGATGTCCATGTAATTGGCTCAGCTTTAGAAAGTCGTACTTCAATCTTGGCAGGCAACACCGTGTATCGACATTTTTCAGGAATAATCTGCTTGTTGACAAAGAGGAGCGTAAGGCATTCAGTACTAGAAGAAATAAGTGAAGGCTTATTAGCCACCCACCATCAGTCAAAAACTTTCATGAATTAACCTTCACTAAGCTTCTGCACAACAATATTTGCCTCAAAAAGTAAAGTGTAATAGGATCGTTGAAGTATTTATCTCCAAATATAACACCCTTTTAGTAATACTGATATGACTAATAATAACCTTTAGGGTAAAAATCATCATTCGGGAGTGCCTTCAGAGCCCAACCGAGAATATGTAATAGTGATCAAATTTTCTTTTTATCAGTTATCTTAATAACAAAGAAAAAACTTAAAATGGTTTTGCATCAAAGATGGCATTACGAACGAGCAGTTAAGAGTAGCATGTTGGTGAAAAACAAAAAAGCTCAATCTACATATACATCGAGAGAGTGTGAGAGGGGGAAGGGACAGGTACAAAATTGAATAATATAATGCTCACTGACACACAAAAAAAAAAAAAAGCCCTTTGAGTAAATTGATTTTAGCAATTACGCAAATACTATGATGTTTTTATGCGAATGCAAAACCATATCAAACCTTAGCAGATAAGCGTGGTTGAAAATGATAAGCTTCTTCACCGGGGATATCAATGGAGACACAAAGCTGCAACAAAAAACGGAAGCAAAATTATCAGGACAAGTACATTGGGATCAAACATTAAGAAAAACTCAAGTTCAGGAAAATGCATACAATTTGTTCACCGAAGTCAACATGGACAAGATTTGTTGGTACATTCTTTGCAAAGATTGTTAAGACCACTTCTGATGGAGCGTTGTAAAAGTCATGTCTGAAATATCAATACCACCCGAAAAGAGTCACTAAGTGATATGACAGAAGGGGATTGTATATTCCACTAGACCTTGCACAAGCTTCATATCAATAAGGAAAATACAAAAATAATAGATGACTGTTCAAGAAATACAAGTCAGTAAAAGCATATAATTGTAACAAAAAACAATCTATTAAGCATTGGCAAACATTGTCCTGTCCATAAATCTTTAAGGGTGGCAGAAAAGACAACTAATCGCATAACAATAAGTAGGAAACATAAATCATAGTTGAACTCAATATTGGTAACTGAGGAAATGGATGCTTCATTTTCGAGTAGTATCCATGCATTTTATTCTAGGATGCATGAAGGAAATAAAGCTCTCCATTTTCTTATTTAACAACAATACCTGTATTTTGGTTTTAGCACTGAATTCTTTGCACCATTAGACAATTCATCAACTGGAGGCTCAGCAGCTGGCAGAGCAACAGATGCTGCTTCTTTTGGCAAGTTATTGTTCTCCTCTGCAACAAACAAACTCATGCTTGTCAGTGAATCCTTAGCTGAATTGATGATGATAAAAAAAGGATAGGATCTGCATCATATGTTACAAGTAAGACTGTGACTCTATGACAGTACACAGTCGTTGCTTAAATAGAATCAACTTCCTTGACAATAGATTTGTTGTTACATATTGCCTCCAAATCAGAATTACCACTGGATAAGATTTTCATATAGACACAAGTCACACAACCAGGCTGCACAGGTTGATCCTCAATCCGGTACATCAATTGAGAAAAATTAATTTGCCAGTCCATAGTGTAAACTAGTGCTCCATCAAGGAAAAAGTCATGAATACAGATTATACCCGCAAGGCGCTCATCACATTCCTTAATCAATTTGGTAAATCTTGAATCACTTGGAGACAACGTAAATCCTGCTTCAAGGGCTGACTTTGCAGTTTGATACTCTTCAAGTTTGATGCAAGCAGAACTGATTATACAGATATACAAAACAAATCAGAATTGTAGGCATAAATATTTCTAATTCTTCTGACATTAGAAACTCCTCAGCTACTAAGGCCTTACTAGACCACATCATGTGAAAAACAACGACAACTAGAAAATATCAAGAAAACCAAAGTGACCATCTAATATTTTTAGTTAGATTAGAGGTTGGAATAGCAGAAGCAACTGTCATTATACTAACTTCTAATGTGAAAAAAGGAAATAAGTACCACTGTACTAAAATTGTAGGTGGCTAACATGAAAGGTGAAGCAACTAGCAAAGATAAGAAAGTAACTCAAATAAGACCAATTTTGTTCCCAAGATTACGATGTCCAATTTGCAGTCCCAATTGCAGGATTGGTTCTGTGCGTCCTCATAGACAGAAATATATACCAATAAGTCACCCAATGACATGTAAGAGCAGTAAACGAGCAAAAAACTAACCCTTTTCGCAAGTAAGCTTTCACCATTGAAGGATCGAATTCAATCGCTTTATTTGCATCTGCAACCGCCTCTGCACACAAAAAGCCCCATCTAACCATCAATCCACCTTCCTATAAAACCAGCCATTAACACATCACATGCAGCAGACCCATACCTTCAATCCCAGTGAACTATCTCGAATGCCAACAAACATGTTTCAAAAAGAATCACACATAAGGCTCATGACACGAATCATACACTACCAAAAATCGTCATCACTTTATCCAACTAATTCGCCCTAATCAACCAATCCGTACCCTGGATAACAATACCCAGCACCACACGCGGAACCTATTTTACTCAAGAATTAGAACAACGTCATGACCCTACTAAAGATCAGGGGGGAGGAGATACCAGTGAAGTTGCCGAGCTTGATGTTGGCCTGCGCGCGGTCGGCGAGGAGATCGGGACTCTTGGGGTCGAGGTCGAGCGCCTGCGAGTAAAGATCTACAGCCCGCTCGAAGTCCTCATCCAAGAAGGCTTCATTCAACTTCTTCTCCAGATCCAAAGCCATGAGAGATGAGAGATGCACCAATCGACAGCTTAGCGAGAGAAGGATGAGAAGAGAGCAGCACGAGAGGGATCGGAAAACGGAGAGAGATGATGGTGGTGGGGGAATAGGAGGAGAGGAGGAGCAAGAGCACCACAGGGGAGCAATGGAGGAGGTGGGGCTTTAGAAACGGGCGACGAGCGCGCGGGGAGGGGACTAAAGGAAAAGACTCGAGTAAACGAAACATTTATTCTGATTTCGACGTTCTAGAGAGTTCGAAACGGCGGGTGACGCCAGGAGTGGGCCCCATGACAGCTCAGCACATGGCATCACCTAGGGAGGTGCTCTTTTTTTTAGTTTTCTATATTTCTCTGTAATCATAAGATAATTCCATTGGTCACTTTATTTTGTGACTTATTCTTGTCGTGAAGTAAAGAAAGCTCGTCACTTTTTGGTAAATAAATGGATTCATGGAACCCTTTGTCGAATAAAACAAAGCTAAGTTTATCTTTAATTTCCTTATATTCTTTTCTTTCCCCATCTCATATGCGATTTATATTTGCCGCGAAGCGTAGAAAATTCACGTAGGCAGATTTATCGGGGCTAGTTTCTTAAAAAGTTGTGTCAGTCTTTCGGTTTAACTATGTGGGCTCACAGCTCACTCGATCTAAATTCCACATGTGCGAACAAGGCTTTTTCTTCTCATGGACATCTTTAAAAAAAAGACATAAAACTTTCATTTTTTTTCGATAAATAAATGATTCTTGAGAGCTTTTGTTCAATAAAAATGTTAGAGAGGAAATCCGACCGTTGACCGGTCAAATAGTCAAAGTCAAAATCCTATTCCACACTTAAGTATCAAACGATTGCAGTTTAGTTCTACTCTTTCAAATTAATGAACCAGAGATGTCAAGTAATATGGAAATCTAGATTAGACCTAATTAAATAATCTAATTATCAAGATTAACTTAAGAAAAGCTTCAAGTCATCTAAAACTACGAAATTAAATAAAGCATAAAGATCAACTTAAATTACTGAATCTAAGAAATGCATTTAAATCTATGGATTAACTTAATCTAAGAAAGCAATAACTTACTCTAATGGAAAACAGTAAAGAAAACTGTAAGAAAAGCAATAAAAGGACTAATTAAACCTAAAATTAATCTTAAAATACTCCTATGATCATGAATAACGAAAAGAGTAATTAAAAGACTAATTTAATCTTACTTATAACTAATTTAACTTAGTTGAACTATGGAAAAGAAACAAACAGAAAAATAGAAACGGAAACAAATCCATTAATCTAAAACTACAAAACAGAAATAAAAGAAGAGAAGACGACTAAAACGACTACATTATCGAAATTATACTAAGAAAGCAATAAGAGACGCCATTAATCAAACTGAAAGCTTTATTAATCAACTTACAGGTACAAGAGAAACGAAAGCCATGCTTATGAGCAGGTTACAGATTGTCGGGGGGGGGGGGGGATTTACAGTGGAGAAGAGAAGCTATTTATACTAAGGAACTGAATAACTGCTCCCGCCTTGAGGGTTGATGGCGTGAAAGGAGGAGATCGTGTGCGAACTGCTCCGTAACAGCTTCTCCCACGTTCGTGTCTGGTTTGGAGAATACACGTGGTTGATTCTCGTTCATTGCATACGTCATGATTATGCTGGCTTACTTATCGTTTCTTGTCCACGTCATACCTGCATGTGTTTTTTAACCATATTTGGCACACGTGTTAATTGCTTTTGGACGATAAAATTGAGTAACATGTCCAATTATGACTTTTGGGCGATAATCGTCCATAATCCTTTAAATGACGGTGCCATATGGACGATATCGTCCATTTGGTTAAAATTCTATCGTCCATTTTGGTCGAAAGATTCCATCGTTTCATTTGGTCGATATTTTATCGTCCATTTGGTCGATAGATTCTATCGTTCATTTGGTCGATAGGTTTCATCTGGTCGATAAGATTATGAAGTTATCGTTCATTTAGAATTGCCTTTTGCTTACGTGTCCGTCATTTATGATTTAGCCATTATTTTGGCTAACATTTTGCCCCCCATGCGGTAATCGAGGAGACACTTTGATGACGAGGTGACCGCATCATCCGGGATTTGATCGCTTTGCCTAGGTTTTCAAATTTAATCATGGCGGATGTTTAGGAAAATGAACCGCTGCGCCGTTTCTTTTCTCTATCCAAATCTTTTGGGATCCGGCATTTAAACCTTCTGGCAAGTAACGACAAAAAACTCTTTATTTAAATTCCTTCTTTCAGCCAGAAAAGAACTTTCTTCGCATGTCTTCTTCTTCAAGTCTCCTAGGGTTTTATTGCTCTTCACCTACCTGTGCGGCGGTTCTTTGTTCTTTTCCTCTTAACTCCGGCATCTATACTCGTTCGTCATCATGGTGCGTGAGATCAAAGTTGACAACGCTGTGCAGAAGGAGGTGATGTCCGTTGTGAGAGATTTCAATGAGAATATGAAGTCAGATGACATCAGGAGTGGTTATTTGGTCCGGGAAGGTGATCCTAACTCTCAGTTATGTATTTTGGGTCCTTGCTTCGTTCCTGAGAGTATTCCTTCCCTTGGTGCCGAGGAAGCTTTTCTTGTTCATTCTTTTCCTACTTCTGTCGATTTGCCCTTTTCTGGAACCCTAAATATCTCTTCCCTTTATTCAAAAAACCCTATCATCTCATGGCCATTGGTTGATGACACGTTTGTCAAATGGTATAATAGGATGATTAGCCATTCTGAAACTAAGTCAATTTTTTCTGAGGCGGGTATCTTAGATTTCTTGGACTTGAGCACCAGGGTTCCTCTTCAAGATTCTAATTTGCTTATTTCATCGCTTCTCTTTTGGTCGACAGAATATAACAATTTTGTCTTCCCTTTTGGTTCGCTTACTATTACTGTATTGGACATATCGCTCTTAACTGGCTTAACTCCACTTGGTACTTCTGTATCGGCCAATATGGACGTACCCAAGAAAGAAATCATTTTTGAGGCCGATAAGAACTATAGCCTTTTCATTAATTGCTATGCCAAGTTATCTGAGAGTGATGGTCCTCCAAACTCTCTTGAACGATTAGCGTTCATTTACTATTGGCTTTGTAAATTTGTCCTTTGCCTTCCTGCCAAAAAACCTGTCAAGGGGTACATTCCTCTCGCTCGGGATCTTTCTTCAGGCAAACAAGTTTTTTCTCTTGCTCCTTTTATTTTGTCGGCCATTTATCGAGGAATGTATCTCGTCCTTGAGCAGTTGAGAGAAGGGGGTGGTTTGACGGGATTTGGTCCTTTGTGGCTCGTCCAATTATGGCTCAGAGCTTACTTCCCTGATCTTCACATGCCACCTTCATCGTCATCGGCCAGAACTCAAGGTCATCTGTATCTTTCTTCATCTTCTATTCCCAAGTCCTTTCAACAGGCGTTCAATTATTTCTATACTTTGTCCACTTTTTCTTCTTATCGTCCATTCAATCATGAGTCTCACCCCTCGTCCATTAAGCCTTTGCTTGATCTTTCTTCAGACTTAGAGTCTGATGATAAAATATTGGCTTGGACCCGTTTTCTTATCGGCCGTGACCTTCATTTTGATACGGCTTGGGGTAAGGCAAATAATAAATGTGGAGTAGAAGTTTATGCTCCCAATTTTGCTGCTCGCCAATTTGGCCTTAAAGAATCTTGGCATGTGCCACCATACTTCAGTTTCAATATCGTCGCTAGAGGACGATGTGTTTTCTCAGAAATGGAGCGGGTAATTTATGTGGATAAAAGAGAATTGCTCCTCATTAAAAGGTTTAGGCTTAGATCTTTTGAGCCTACTAGCGAGATTGAAGCTAGTATCACGGATAGCTGGAAAGAAATGGTCGATGAACGTCTTTTCTTTGCTGACAAGGACTTGGTTTTTGAAAAGTTCATTCCTCCAAGGGAGAAGAGAAGACAAAAGCAAGTGGCTGCTAGTCATCGACCAAGCAAACGAAAGACGAAAGGTATATTTCCATCGTTCTCCTTGATTTTTTGATATCCTTTCTTCATCTAATACAATATGATCGATAGGTTCAGACGATGAGGGCGATGCGCCACGTAAAAAGAAGCGCGGTAAAGGAAAAACCGTCATCCAACCTCAACCATCTTCTTCTCCAAAAAATAAATCATCTCCTCGATCGATAAATTCTGACGATGAGGATGATGAACCACTCACAAAGAGACGTAGTAAAGGAAAAACTATCGTCCAACCTCAACCATCTTCCTCTCAAAAAGATCAATCATCTTCTCGGCCATTTGCAGAGGAAAAGGTTGATTCTCCTGGCAGCAGTCATCGAAGCAATCAATCTGCTCATGATAAGTAAGTATCATAACGTTTTCCTTTCCTATTACACTTGTATTCTTCGTTTGATACTTAGACTTTTATATCTTCAGAACTGCTGTAGAAGTGGGTTCCAGTACTCCGAGCTCCTTGTATTCTTTGTCTCCTTCTCGACCTACATCCAAAGTTTTTGAGGTTGTGGTTGATACATCTCCATCACGAATGATCGAGGAACATCCTCCAATTTCTCCTGATCGTGGTGATGAGAGTGTGCCTCCAAATTCCTCGGCCAAATCTTCCTCAAAAGCCAAGGCGCAAGTACGTTCTGGTGGTAGATTCAAACGACTCGCCCAAAAGAATATAAAAGTACATATAACTTTTATTTTATTAATGATCGATTTATCGACCATTCTCTAATGTTTAAACCCTTTTAGGAATCGAGGAAGCAAAATTCTGTCGGCCAAAATTCTGGTCGAGAAGATGAAGATGAAGACGATAACAATATCTTTGATGTCTTGAATATGACTCCATCTAAACCAGGTTTGTCATTAACTGGTAGAAAACTCGTTCATGGTCCGTATAGTTTTTTACGAGACCTTGGTAATGCGAGTTTATCTTCTGTATCAGCTTCTCCTAATATCCCAGCTGCTCCAACTCAAGTTGAAGATCTCTCGGCCAAAACTGCCAAGCCGGGCATCGCTGCTTCTCCAGTTGTCTCATCAACAGAGGCATTACCTGCATCCCCAAAACCTCGTCGCGGTGTCCCTGAACCAGTAATGGCCGATATTATATCGCCCACTTCTCATGTTCCAACATCAACTATTGATGTTCACACAAGGGCGACTATTAAAAGTCCTACAGCTGCTCCCTCTACGATGAAGGCTTCAACTTCATCTTTTGTTACTCCCACTGCTCATCCATCCAGCTCTACCTCTTCACAGGTATTCATCGCTCAATTTGATTCTGTCGATCATTTAGTGTTAAATATTACTGAATACTTGTTCTTTTCAGGGCGATCTCGCCCATTTAATGAATATTGTCCAGGCTTTCTCGGATTCCTGGCATTCTATAGTGACTGCCAAGAAAACGGCTGTTGATCCTGAAGTTGCACAAGGGAGTCAACATGAAGAGTTCAGGCGAGCCTTATCTCAATGTCTTGTAGTTTTGGACAAGCTACCTGAAGAAGATCTCACCAGATCAGATAGCGAAGCACTGGACCAAGCTATAACACCCTTTCTTTCTGTGGATCCAACAATCTTAGGGTTTTCGTCTAGTGATATGTACGATATCCACAACATCAAAATCAAGATTGAGAGTCTGACTGCTGAGAGAAACAACTTGGTGAATGAGATAGTTCTTATAGGGGAACGTCAAGAGCGGCGTACCCATATCAAAGACGTCATCAACAATCGTGGCAAACAACTTCAGAAAAATACTGATGAGATTGGCGAAACAGAATCAGAGATCCTTGGTTACCAGAACCAAATGATGGAATTAGAGGAAAAAATCGCCCAGTGTACTACTCAACTGGCTGAGGAAGGTAACCAAATGATGCAAGAGTATGTCGCTTTGGAGGCGAATTCTTCAAAAGATCGCCAAGTCGAGTTGAAGGGTGAGCTTGTGAAGAATAAACAACGTTTTAGGGCAGTCCGTGAAAAGATTGCTCTTTTATCTCAAAATCTCTCTTTGAAGAGATAACTTTTCCTTGTCTGATATGAACGATAAAATCTTGTACTGATGCTACACTTTGGCCGATATTTTGTAATGAACATATTTGTTAATTGCTCTCGTCCAAATTTCAAGGACGTATTTTGTTAATTGCTATCGTCCATATTTTAAGGACGTTTTTCTTCTATGCCTTTTATTCCATTGATGGGTAATATTTCTTAATGTACCGACCATTTATCATTGATCGATGCAACCCACCGTCAATATTCCGTAGTTGATATGATCCATTTGGAAATACTTGATCAACTAAGTATGGTTCTTCCCAGTTAGGCGACCACTTTCCATATTTGGGATCGTTACGATCTAAAGGTAAGATCGTTTTCCAAACTAGATCTCCTTCTTGGAATTCTTTTGATACTATTCTTTTATTGTAGATATCGGCCACTTTTAACTTTTGCACCTCTATATTTTCTAAAGCAATAGCTCGTTGTTCATCGAGTTCTAAAAGATTATACATTAATGCATCTTTATACTCTTCACTAGTTGAGCGATCTTGTTCCATAACTCTGGGCGATAGAACATTTATCTCAGCAGGTAGTACTGCCTCTTGACCATAAACTAATTGATAAGGCGTAACCTTAGTACTAGACTTAGGTGTAGTTCTATGTGCCCATAACGCTCTTAGTAAACCTTCATGCCATTGCCTTGGGTTGTCGTCCATCATCTTTCTTATGATTGACTTGATGGTTTTGTTGGATGCCTCAGCTTGCCCATTAGATTGGGCGTAATAGGGTGTAGAATTGGCCATATTAATTTTATACTCAGCTAAAAAGTTCTTTACCCTAGAACTTACAAACATTGTCCCTTGATCGGACACAATTGTTTTTGGAATGCCAAATCTACATATGATGTTTTCCCAAATGAAATTTATTACTTGATCATCAGAAACATTTTTTAATGGGATCGCTTCTACCCATTTGGTAAAGTAATATGTCGCCACAATTACAAACTTGTGCAACATGGATGATGGAGGATAAATTTTCCCTATAATGTCTATCGCCCAACATCTGAATGGCCAAGGTTTAACGATGATCGATAATTCACTTGCTGGAGCTCGCTGTAATGGACCATGTCTTTGGCATGCCTCACATCCCTTGGCATATATAGCACACTCCTCCCCCATGCGCGGCCAATAAAAGCCACTGCGCATTATTAGCCAGCGCATTTTGATGCCAGATTGATGTGCTCCACAAACACCATTATGTATTTCGGCCATTGTCAATTTGGCCTCATCAGGATGCAAACATCGCAATAAGACTCCATCTGACCGACGTTTATATAAAACGTCGTTTTGTAGAAAATAATGTATCGCTTTAAGACGGATTTTTCTATCGACCTTAATCGATGGATTTTTTAAGAAATCGACGATTGGAGTCCGCCAATCTGGTTGGCTATTGATTTGACTTACCTCATTTGGCCGATGATATCGCTCTAGTGCAGATTGTGTTATACCAGAACGGAAATCGTTCGTGCCCCCCAAGTGCTTTAACACTTTATAGCCTGACGCTATTTGGGCGAGGGTATTAGCCTCATCGTTCTGCAATCGTGGAACGAAAAGTAATTCAAAATCATTAAAACGATTTAACAGCATTAGAGCGATTTGATGAAATGGAATTAAGATATCGCTCTGGCATTTATAACGTCCAAGGGTATGATTTATCACTAATTGTGAATCACCTTTGATTTGCGCATTGGATACTCCTAAGTCTAACAAAATTTCTAGGCCGATAATTAGAGCTTCATACTCAGCCTGATTGTTAGTACATAGTTGCGATAAAGTATACGCAAATTTATATTTGCGCCCAATGGGCGATAGGATTGTGATTCCTAGGCCAGCTCCGTTGATAGTTTTAGAACCATCAAAGTACATCGTCCATGGGGTGAGCGATACGTTGTTAATTTCTCGCTCCAACTCCTTTGGTATATCTACACAAGGATAGTCAGCTAAAAAATCGGCCAATGCCTGGCCCTTAATAGCCTTTTGAGACACAAATTGAATATCAAATTCAGCCAACGTTAAAACCCAATAACCAATACGTTGGTGCAAAATTGGCCGAGAAAACAAGAATTTCAATACATTGAACTTAGATATCAAGTAGACTGTTACAGGTTTTAAATAAGCTCGAAGCTTGGTACACATAAAATACAAGGCCAGGCACAACTTTTCTATGGCCGAGTACTTTTGTTCATAAGATAACAATTGTCTACTTAGATAGTATACTGCTCTCTCAGATCCATCTTTTCCTTGCGCCAAGAGACCGCCTATTGACCGGTCTGCTGCAGCGATATAAAGCTTCAAGGGTTGTCCCAACCTTGGCGGCGCCATAACTGGTGGCGTTGATAAACATTGCTTCAAGCGCTCAAAGGCTTGTTGATGTCGCTCTTCCCAGACGAAGTCGTCTTCATTCTTTAATCTTAAGAGCGATGAAAACTCTTGAGTTTTACCTGCACAGTTAGCAATAAATCGTCTTAAGAAATTTACTTGACCAAGAAACTTTTGCAGTTCTTTCTTAGTCTTTGGAGGGCTAGTGTCACGCCCCGACCCAGAAAACCCATCCGGACCGGGACGTGAGGGTCCTAAACTCTAAATCAAACGGCGAAAGCCTCCCCTTTTAAACATCAATTTAATACCTGGTGCATGATTACAACATTCACAATTAATTTAAACTATCCTATCATCAAATCATAATACAATTCAACTTTAAAAAGATATAATAATGATTCACGTCATCTAGTACAGCAACCTCTGATCAATTTACATCAAATTGAAATACAAATATATATCTCCTTCAAATTACAATTTATACATTTAAAGTTGTACATCAATTGAATATAATAAACTGATGATATCCTCGATCTCACGCACCACCAAGGGGAGTGCCGCCTCCAACACCGCAACAACCTGAAAGAGAAGGGACTGCATCGACCTGCATCGCCGATGCAGCCCAGGTAGGAGTGAGCAACAAAGCTTGCTCAGTAGGGTTCTACTCTACGGCACACTGAAGGGAGGAAAACAACAACAGTGTTGTCCCCCAGCCTAAGTCTAAAGGATGCCACGGGTCCCATAACCCACCGATGTCCCAAGGGTTCCTGTCATGAAACCTCTCTCCTGAACATGTTACCAGGAGGACCACGGAAACAGTAACATGCAGGCTCTAACCCTTACCCAGCAGGGATACCACTGCCTGGGGACCACGTCGGGAACTCCTCGGTTGCATCCTTAGCACTTAGCCTTGGGAAGACAACACGACCTCTAAACCTCAAAATAATGTAATATTTCAGTCCGACTACCTAATAATCCTCGAATGATATCAAACATGATCATTGACGACAATCACATCCTAATCCTCGGCTACCCAAACCCCGGCCCTAGGGCTAGATCCGGGCTACCCGAGAACCCCGGATCAACGATCGAGACCATCGTCTACCACCTAGCCTGATGCTTCTAATGCAGACAGATGCATGCAATGCTCAAGCACAGAGATACAGGAATAGCAGCATGCAACAGTATGCCAAGACAACATACACGGGCTAAGCGAAGCGTCAAGCTTGCCGGAGGGTAAACATAGCACGGGTCTAAACTACAATAATATAATATTATAACGGCGCCTACGGACCGTTAACAAGAAGTTTCTACAACGGGGGCACAAACCCGGCCACACGGATAATAATCAAACACATTTGCAATTAGCATCAACTAGGGCACACATCGGCCCATGTAATTAGCTAAACATCCAAAGGGGCATAACTCCCTTGGTTCAACCACAAGCTAAATATACATATAAATAAGCACGACATGTGATTAAATGCTAATTAAACAAGGATGATTTATACCTAATTAGACATGCCGAAAATCAAACAATTAATCATCTAAAAACAACCAATTAGAACATGCTAGCCATCGAAATCTCTAGGAATACCAATCACATGAATCCCAAAGAATCAAACATGATAAAACATCAAAAATCCACAAAAAAAATACTATTCATGGCTGGCGGTCGATCAACGGATCGACCGTGAAAAATCTAAGGTTGACGGTCGATCAACGGATCGACCGTGAAGGCTTATTTCGCTATTTTTCAGGCTCACGGTCGATCCACGGATCGACCGTGAAGAAGCTGAGGTTGACGGTCGATCGACGGATCGACCGTGAGAGTTAATTTTTGCTGATTTTCGGGCTCACGGTCGACCGTGGAGGCCGCGACGGTCGATCCACGGATCATCCGTGGCACTATTCATCAGCAACTCTACTCTGACACAGTTTCGTATAAAAATCACCAAAACTCGTAGAAAAATCGACAAAATATGAAATCAATTGGGTTTGAAAGTAGACTCACAGATCTACAACTCTTGTCTCTCATAAAAATCCAAGCTCATGCATGTACAAGCCGGAAAACTCGCCGCAAGCCGGCTGTTCTTCAAGAACAGCAGAAAACCGGAAATCTGAGATTTATCATGTTTAAATCCTACTGAAATCTTAACCAAAGTTCATGAAACTTATATCAGTAATTATACTAGGCCACATGCATCTGATAACACAAATTCATCAAGATCTAACGGCTAGATTTCACGAAACCCATTAACTAACTCATGTAGGTAGAACACCTACCGGACTGCGCATTCCTCGGTTGATTCCCCGCGAGTTGATCACCAACAAGGTTCCAAACCACACCAGCAGTCTTCCTCTCGTTGCCACGAATCCAACAAGCTTTCAAGCTCCCAAAATGGTGGTCGGAGGAGGGAGAACGGAGAGAAGAAAGCTGGCTGCCCGGAAAGAGAAACAGAGCAAGCTCTGCTTGCGGGAAGAAGAAACAGCCAGGGAGAAGAAGAAGAGAAGGGAGAAGAGGAAGAGAAGAGAAGGAGAAGGAAGGTGGGGGAGAGGGTGAAGGAGAGGACCTCTCCTCTCCTGCTCTCCTGACAAGGGAGGACGAAGAAGCTCACCTGCCGTGCGCAGGTTCAACTGCCCTGACTTGCTGGAAGGGGAGGATCGATCCTTTGCTCAAAGAGGACCGATCTTCTTAACATAAAGATCGATCTTCTTCTCAAGGAGATCGATCCCCTTTGCCAAGAAGGCAAAACTTGGGCTAAAACGCAAGCCCAAGCTCGGATCTTCCGATCCCTGGTTTACCTAGCCATTCTAATCAAACACTAACACAAACAAGGTCAGTGTGTGCACACGCGGGTGTGAAACTGACCACCAGGGAGCATATTTACCAAAATGCCACTGGGGTCAAAACAGCGATGCGATCAACCGATCGCATCCCAGGGCCAACCGAGCCAAACCACAAATCCAGACCCTCGACCTAACGCGGTCGAACCGGGTTGGAGGTACGGGTCCTCACAGCTAGCCTCTAATATAGACTTTGCTTTGTTTTGGTCAAGTTCTATTCCTCGCTGATGGACGAGAAAACCAAGGAAATTCCCTGCTTGCACACCAAAGGCACATTTCAAGGGATTCAACTTTAAATTACATTCCCTCATTCTCTCAAAGGTTTTGATTAACTGCGAAAAGTGATCGGCCATGATTGGTGATTTTACTACAATGTCATCGACATAGACTTCAATAAAATGGCCAATCATATCATGAAAAATCAAGTTCATTGCTCGCTGATAAGTAGCACCAGCGTTTTTTAGACCAAAGGGCATAACAACCCACTCATAACTTCCAAGTGATCCTGGACATCTAAATGCCGTTTTATGAACATCATTATCGGCAATATAAATTTGATTATAACCAGAATACCCATCCATAAATGAATATATTTCGTGCCCAGCGGTGGAATCAACCAAATTATCGACCGATGGCATAGGGTACTCATCTTTGGGTGTAGCCAAGTTTAAATTTCTAAAATCTATACAAACTCTAAGTTTGCCATTTTTCTTCTTAACTGGCACTATATTAGAAAGCCACTCTACATATATGGCCGTTCTAATAAAGTTTGCATTTAATAATCGTTCAATTTCTTTCTTTACTTCTGGGATTATGTTAGGAGCAAAACGTCTAGGCGCCTGCTTATATGGTTTGAAATTTGGTCGAGTAGGAAGCTCATGCTCCACAATATTCCTATCTAAACCAGGCATTTCTTTATAATCCCATGCAAAGCAATCTTTATATGAACGCAAGATAGCAATGAGTTCGTTTCTTACCTCTTGGGCGATAAGTTTACTAATGAAGGTTGGGCGATGCTCTGTGCCATCACCAAGGTCGATTTCTTCCAATGGGTCTTGAGCTTGCATATTTCCACGTTTGCCATAGGGGACTTCTTCCTCTTCTTCTTGGGGAATCTCTTTTAAACAATCTAAGTCATTCTCTTCTTGTGAAGCGAACGCTTCCACTTGATAAGCCATTAGCTTGGCTTTTAAGGCCGTTACAGCGGCCTGATTTCTTTCAGAGTCTGAACTCATCATTTCTGACTGGTGGCCGGTGATCGGCCAACTTTAGGTGCGAAGACCACTGAGGTTAGTCTTGCCGGATCAAACAGTTCTGCTACACGCTCTTTTAGCATAACTCCATTCTCAGATACCACTTTGAGTGTGTCTTCAAACTGAAGGAATTGCAAAGGCCCATAATTGCAATCATAGAAAGATGCCTCCAAAGCATGCGTGTCCATACTGTATGGCATGTTATCGGCCATAACTGACTCTACATTTCCTTCGTCGTTCCATAAGAATAAACACTGATGAAGAGATGACGGAACACACTGACTGGCATGAATCCAGTCTCGACCAAGCAGCACATTATAGCTGGTCGATGAGTCCATGACAAAGAACGCTGTCGTTCTTGTGACACTTCCAACTTTTATGTCCAAGGGGAGAATTCCTTTTGCTGGAGCTGGAACTCCAATGAATCCTGTGAGCGTGATATCCGTGGGGATAAGATCATTGTCAGTCTTTCGCAGCTTCTTCATCATCTTAGCTGGGATGACATTTACTGCAGCACCGGTATCAATCAGAACTCTGCTTACTGGGATTCCATTAATCTCGGCCTTGATGTGTAAAGGCCGTAAATGGCGAGTCATCGCCTCTGGCGGTCGTTCAAACACAGCCTTATCTTGACCTTGAAGACCTTCTTTGCACGAACCGGTCGATGACTGAGTTTGACGGGCAACTGCTTTCCCCTTTGCCTTAGCTGCAACTTGAACGACCTCTGGATTCTCTTGACCATCCCATGATGGCCACTTCTGATCCTCCTTATCTTGTTCCTTCTGTGTCTCTGTTTCTTCCATGTCCCAACCAGTTGGAACGATTGGCACTTCACTAGCTTGCGGCATATATTTGACTACCTCAGACTTGGGAACCCATTTCTTCACAATGGGATCACCATAGCAAACCAAGTAGTCAAACTTTCCACTTGGTTGGCCCTGAGTACTGATGGCTGGATTACCTACCTTGTAGAGATCCATCAATAGCTTCTTCTGGGAGATGTTTCTTCTCGCTGCTTCCTCATTAACTTTAATGGGCACTTCTATCTCTACCCATTCAACATCTTCGACCATGGGCTCTTGTTCTTCATCTCCCCAACCAGTCGTAACAATTGTGGTTGATGTTGATGGTATGATATGGGCGACAACTTCCGTCTTTTCACAAGACGCTTCACTTTGACGTCTCCATAAACCCGGAGATAATCATAACGGCCACTTGGCTGGCCACCTGGTCCAACTGTTGGATTTCCTTCCTCATATAACTGCCTTAACAGTTGTTCTGTAGATATATTCCTCCTCCAAGCTTCTTCACCAACATCGATTTTTTCTTCTACTTCTACATACTCATCCTCTTGGTCAAGCACTAAGCTTACTGGGGGCGAATTCTCCATTTCATCGACCAAGGTGGCCGATGTGTCCGCATTTTCCTCGACCAGCGTGGCTGACGATTCACCATCGGCCATATCTGATATATCAGAATCGCTTTCAATTGGACATTGTTGTCCAAGGCGACTTGGTAGAATGTAATTGTTGACGATGACTGACGGGAGTGTTCCGAATCTGATCACTTGGCTTGCTCCAGTCTCATCATCATCATCCTTATTTGAACGATGAAACTTGCTTTTTGAAGATTCTGTTGGATTGGGAACAGCAACATCTTCTTCAATGTACTCAACCTCCTCATCCTGACTTGGGTTGGTTTCCTGGGCTTGCTTGGCCTTCATCATCTGGCCATATTTCTTCTGGTGGCGACGGTACTGAGTCCTTGTCATCTCCTCCACAGGGACTGAGCGACGAGTATAGCAATTGTAGTTGTATGATCGCTCTGGCTTGTAAGGCTGAGGCATAAAACTTTTTGGGTACACATGAGGCTTAACTCGGTTCCACTGCCTTGACTGTGAATGAGGAAACTTGGTCCCGGAGAAAGGTGTCATCGGGCGACTGAGATCCCAATAGCATCTTGGGCAGACATGTGGAATGGCAGGTTCCTTTCCTTTGTCTTGACCAAGTCTTGCGAAGACGTCTGGACGATTGTCGTCCTCAGTTTCATCGATGACGATCTTGAATTTTGGCAATTTGAAGTTCGCCACGTCAGTCAGCACCATCCCCACCGGAGCAGCCTTAGGGAAAGGATTTGCATCAACTCCCATGTGTTTGACTGGAAAACCAATCCTACCAGAATCAATCGCATCCTGCAAAACATTACGGAAAACCAAACATTGGTTAGTGTGATGCGACCAAGCATTATGCCACTTACAATATCTTTTGCCCTTGATTTCATCAAGGCTTGGCATAGCATGTCCATCTTTTAATTTAACTTGTTTATCTTTGAGTAATTGATCAAAGATTTGATCAGCTTTTGAAACATCAAAAGAAAACTTCCGCATTGGACGTTTACCGTCTCTAATTACTTCTTTACCCTTAAGTTCTCGCTCAAGTTTGGCAAGAGCTTTACATATGTAAACTTTTCCTTTAAGAAGCTCGGCCAAACAAACATCATTCATGTTGTAGTTTTCTTCATCTACTTCACTAACTTGGTTTATCTCATAGTTAGTATCTCTATAATAAGTTCCCTTGGAAGAGGATTTCATTTGATCTTCTTCCCTCAACAATTGCTCATAGCGTATTGCGCTAGTCTGCAGTTGAAATAGGTCAATAAAATCTCTGTCTTGAAACTTCTTCTTAAGTTCAAAGGCTAATCCACTTTGAGCGATTTTTACAAATTCCCTTTCAGGCAAAGGAATAAAACATCTACTTCTCGCTCTTTTAAATCTTTGTAAAAATGATTCAGCATTCTCATCTGGCCGTTGTCTAAGTTGAACTAAATCGGCCATTGTGATTTCCGGTTCTAATTTATAAAATTGAGAATGGAACGCATGTTCCATTTGCTGCCAATTTTGAATAGAGTTGGGCGATAGCTTAATGAACCATGAATAAGCTACCCTGGATAAAGAGTTAGGGAATAATCTAAGTTTGACAAAATCGCTCACGTCTCCACATTGCATGGAGAACTTCCCTATATGTTCAATGGTCGATATCTCATCCACCCCAGAGAACATAGTAAACTTTGGAACTCTATAATTCCTAGGAAACGGATGCATTTGGTCAACCCAATCGGGATAAGGCTTCCTATAAGTTGGACGAGTAGCTGGTCGTCCTAAACCTATTTGCTCTTGTAGAATCTCGGCAACTTGTTCACGTAGAGCATCGGCCTGATTATAAAGAGGGTTGTTGTACACTTGGTCGTACTGTTCGTTTTGTGGTCGTGCATAATACATAGGTTCCTCATATGGTCGATAATTATTCTGATAGGGGATATCACCCATGCGTTGTCCATCGGCCATTCTTTGATTATAAAAATTATTGCCTACTGGCCGATTAACTTGACCACCTAATTGCCCATAGTTATTCTGTGGAAACCCCTGGCCTTGAGCATCCAAATTATTATTTTGGCCGATAATTTGGCCATTATTTTGGAAAACATTTTGACCATTGTTTAGGTTAACAGGGTTTTGGACATTGTTTGGGTAAACAAGGTTTTGGCCATTGTTCGGGTAAACCATGTTTTGGCCATTATTTGGGTAAACGAAGTTTTGGCCATTATTTGGGTAAATGAAGTTCTGGCCATTAGGAGGAACATTCTGGGGAATGTTTTGAGGCATGTTCTCACCCATAACCAAAGGCATTCCACCTACTGGTATACCCTGACCTAAAGGAATTCCATTATTAGGCACTCCCTGTACAGGAGGCACAACACCACCTTGAACTCCTTGAAGAGGAGGGACACCATTGTTTGGGCAGATTTATCGGGGCTAGTTTCTTAAAAAGTTGTGTCAGTCTTTCGGTTTAACTATGTGGGCTCACAGCTCACTCGATCTAAATCCCACATGTGCGAACAAGGCTTTTTCTTCCCATGGACATCTTTAAAAAAAAGACATAAAACTTTCATTTCTTTTCGATAAATAAATGATTCTTGAGAGCTTTTGTTCAATAAAAATGTTAGAGAGGAAATCCGACCGTTGACCGGTCAAATAGTCAAAGTCAAAATCCTATTCCACACTTAAGTATCAAACGATTGCAGTTTAGTTCTACTCTTTCAAATTAATGAACCAGAGATGTCAAGTAATATGGAAATCTAGATTAGACCTAATTAAATAATCTAATTATCAAGATTAACTTAAGAAAAGCTTCAAGTCATCTAAAACTACGAAATTAAATAAAGCATAAAGATCAACTTAAATTACTGAATCTAAGAAATGCATTTAAATCTATGGATTAACTTAATCTAAGAAAGCAATAACTTACTCTAATGGAAAACAGTAAAGAAAACTGTAAGAAAAGCAATAAAAGGACTAATTAAACCTAAAATTAATCTTAAAATACTCCTATGATCATGAATAACGAAAATAGTAATTAAAAGACTAATTTAATCTTACTTATAACTAATTTAACTTAGTTGAACTATGGAAAAGAAACAGACAGAAAAACAGAAACGGAAACAAATCCATTAATCTAAAACTACAAAACAGAAATAAAAGAAGAGAAGACGACTAAAACGACTACATTATCGAAATTATACTAAGAAAGCAATAAGAGACGCCATTAATCAAACTGAAAGCTTTATTAATCAACTTACAGGTACAAGAGAAACGAAAGCCATGCTTATGAGCAGGTTACAGATTGTCGGGGGGGTTTACAGTGGAGAAGAGAAGCTATTTATACTAAGGAACTGAATAACTGCTCCCGCCTTGAGGGTTGATGGCGTGAAAGGAGGAGATCGTGTGCGAACTGCTCCGTAACAGCTTCTCCCACATTCGTGTCTGGTTTGGAGAGTACACGTGGTTGATTCTCGTTCATTGCATACGTCATGATTATGCTGGCTTACTTATCGTTTCTTGTCCACGTCATACCTGCATGTGTTTTTTAACCATATTTGGCACACGTGTTAATTGCTTTTGGACGATAAAATTGAGTAACATGTCCAATTATGACTTTTGGGCGATAATCGTCCATAATCCTTTAAATGACGGTGCCATATGGACGATATCGTCCATTTGGTTAAAATTCTATCGTCCATTTTGGTCGATAGATTCCATCGTTTCATTTGGTCGATATTTTATCGTCCATTTGGTCGATAGATTCTATCGTTCATTTGGTCGATAGGTTTCATCTGGTCGATAAGATTATGAAGTTATCGTCCATTTAAAATTGCCTTTTGCTTATGTGTCCGTCATTTATGATTTAGCCATTATTTTGGCTAACAAAAACAAAGCTAAGTTTTTTATTTTTAATTTCTCTTACATCGACTATTCCCATGTGGGCTCACAGCTCACTTGATCTAAATCCAACGTGTGCAAACAAGGCTTTTTCTTCCCATGGATATTTACATATATGTTATCCAAAGAAAATGACTTGTCTCCCACCATTGGGGTTGGGATAGGGGTGGCAGTTCGGATTCAAACCCGCCAACCCGACCCGACCTGACCCGAACTTAGCAGGTTGGGGTTGGTTATATTCGGGTTCGAGTCGTAAATGGGTAACCTCAATTTATGACCCGTCATACATGTCGGGTGTGGGTTGAGTCGGGTACCCCGAATGACTCGTGATCCGTTAATCACCCGCCACCCATGCCCCAATTATCAACCCGAGAAATGTCTAAACTAATTAATTTTTTAAGCTTTTAAGATATTTAAGGTATTATGGACGTTCTCTTGATAGAGACGTACGGTCGATGTCTCAATATGAAGACATACGGTCTAGACATGCTCATGATCCGTTGAGCATCAACCGTACGTCTTCATCAACCGTCGCATTACCGTACGTCTCTATCAAGAGAACGTCACTCCATGGTCGATGCTTGGTTTGATCGTCAGCTCAGCTCCAACTTGGTTGAGTCATGAGCATCGACCATGCCAACTCACAGTCTATCCTGACATCGACCATCAATACAAGAACTTTTAAAAATTGAGATATAAGTGATTTAAATTGAGGGATATAAACATCAAATCATTGTTTTATCATCATACGCATATTGACATCATCAAAATAAAGTTAGGATTAACATAATCACAGGTTTTCTAAAAATGAAAAGAGAGAATTATGTGCTCTAAGTTAAACAGGTTCACTCGACCAGCCAACCCGACCCTACCCGTTTAATAAATGGGTTCGGTGGATTGGGTAAGGTTGATCCGTTTAATATCATGTCAGGTTCGGGTTAAAAAATTTAACCGTTTATTAAACGGGTCGGGTTCGGATTTGGCCTTTGGGTCGAGATATTGGTGCTCGACTAGACCAGAACTTTACCCATGTACCCGAATTGCCACCCCTAGGTTGGGATGTGTCACGCAGCCAAGATCAGGGATAAATTATCACCCTAAATCTCCCCAGTGATGACCCTATGAGACCCCGATCACCCGGCATGCACACCACACCGTGCCCACTCGCGCCCATGCACCACCTGCGCGCCACCCGTATCTCGTCCACGCGCCGCCTATTCGCCGATCTATCTCTTGACTGGCCTTACTTCGTCTTACTTGCATAAACTCAAGCACACACAAGATGACACACGAATATGAGTAAACGGATGAGATCCCAACTTCTTTATTGACCAATGATCACAATAGCACTCTTCTCTCGCCCCCAACTCTTGAAGTACAATCACTCTCAATACAAAAAGTTCTCAACCCAAAACCCTAGAATCTAGCCTCACAATGTTGATGTAGACGACGACCCTCCCTTAGGATCTCCCTCTAGATCCTGTGATCCTTCCCCATATCCCATATCCCTCCGAATGATCCAACATATGGCTGGCCTCCTCCTTATATAGAGGAGACGCCCAAGACTTTCCTCCATAGAGAAGCCTCCTAGTCCAAGCCAAAGTCCGATGGTTTCATGCTTATCCAAGCACTAATCAGCCAATCAACAAAGCTCCTTACCTTACTGGACTTCCACTTGGGTTAGGATTTGCCAAAAATAACCACTTGCCTTCAACCGCCATGGCAATTTGACTTGGAGTAGGACTCCGGTCCTATCTTGCCTACCAAGCTTCTTTCCCCCACGTCAAGACCTTCCTTTGTTGCGTCCAGTGGAACTCCAACTCCACTAGCGTTGGGACTCTCATCCATGACTTGTTGCGTCCCAACCCGCATCTTGGCTCGCCAAGTCCTAATAGGACTCGAACTCACCCACCAAGCGCGTCGCCTCACGCGCTAACTCCCCGGGCGGTTGCGCTACACATGCATGCACCCCATGCTCCTTCGTTCGGACCACCGTCCCATCAGCCCTTTTGCCACACCATCCTTGAAAACATTGTTTACTCCGAATCATGACATATTTTTGGCTTGCTATCATCCTCCATGGCTCGTGGTGCCAACATGTGTCATGGCTTCAACCTCAGTGCTGAAAATCCAATTTCTTTGATTCGATCTATCAAAACTTGTCGGATTAAAACGAAACTTGGAGGGGATATGCAATTGGAGGCGAGGAATCTATTGGTACTAAGAAATTCAACTTTGGATGATCAAATCTCCAGATCTAAAACAAATTGACCGAAAGTCGACGAAAACTGATGAAATCACAATTTGTTGGATTTCTTCTATCAACTAGGGATAGAATCCAACCAAACTTGGAGGGAAGGTAGATTGGATGGTGGGGGATTCATTCATGCAAAGAAAACCAAGTTTATATCGTGAAATATCAGATCTTGGCCGATCTGGTCCGGAAACCAATAAAAATACGGAATTCGTTCGAAAGAATACAGAAACGATTCAACAACAATCTTCTAAACGTAGCATTGAACTAGAATACAAGAATTGGAATCATTCCAATAGACAAAACAACACCAAATCACTAAAATGCAATCCTACAATTACTGATTCAATGGAATTGGGTAGAAACACCTACATGTATAGAAGAGTTGCCGATCTATCAATCCCCCACTCCGATCGCCGTGAATCCGCCTCGAAAATCCACAGCCCAAGCCTCCAGCCGGCAGCCAAGGAAGAGAGAGAAAGAGAGAAAGAGAAAAGAAAGAGAAGAGAGAGAAAGGGGAGTGGTTTATATAGAAAGCTGGAATCGATCACAGCCGTTCATTTCGATCTTTCTCGATCGAGCTCCGATCTTCTGATCGCACTCTTAAGGTTTTAATCAATCACATACATCAATCCAAGGCCGTGTGTGCACTACGCGGGTGTGAAATCGACCGCCAAGGCGCAATTTTATCAAATTACCCTTGGGGTCAAAAAACAACCGAGCCAAACCAACAAAACCAGACTCTCAACCTAACACGATCGGACCGGGTTAGAGGTACAGGTCCTCACAGAAAATCGAGTGAAAACTAGAAAAAATTGGGGACAAATGGGGAAAATGTGGAAAAAATTTGGAAAAGTGAGAATTCGTTAACGTAAAAGTGATAAGAACAAAGATAAAATTGGCCGAAAGATTAAATTGTTGAAATGACAAAATTATTGGAAAGATAAAATTGGACCGACGGCTAGATGATCTCGTCGGAGGTCAAGACCGGCACATGAGGGCGGGACCTGGATAATTGATCCCTAGTGTCTAATCAGTGAGAACGGCGGTGGAGACGACAAATCTGAGGTGTAAAAAGATAAAAGATAAAAATGAAGGAAGGATAAAATTGGCGGAAAAATAAAATTGGACGAAAGATAAAATTGGATTGACGGCTAGATGAGCTCGCCGGAGGTCAAGACCAGCACATGAGGGTTTGCGGGGACCTAAAGAATTGATCCTCAGTGTCTGATCATTGAGAACGGCGATGGAGGTGACGGATTTGTGGTGTAGAAAGAGAAAAGATAAAATTGAAGGAAAGATAAAATTGACGGAAAAATAAAATTAACTGAAAGATAAAATTATATCGATGACCAAATGAGCTCGCCGGAGGTCAAGACCCATCACAAGATGTGGTAGGTCAACACCTACATTTTGGCAATTTACAAAAAATTATCCATCTTATTATTATTGCATCTTACTATCTCACTTATCGGTTTTATTCACGAGAAACTACATTGACTATAACACTGTTAGTTTTCATCAGTTATCTAAATTTTAGTTTCTGTTTTCCATGCTTTTAATTATACAGTCGACTAAAATATCCTTGTATTAGATATAGTTTCGCGTTTTTTTGTAAACAACAAAAGACATACTAAAACTACATTTGAATATTACCATCTCCATATTTAACTATATATATTTTTAATTGTTTTTAAATATATTTTTATAAATAAAAAGAACATTTTTATCATTTGAACATAGATAGTCTATACATGGTTATGTGATCAAATCATAAGTGAGGTACCGACCGGTACTGATTTACGAATAAACCCAATAAGTGAGGTACCGGGATGTACTAATTTATAAGATCGGTTGTTTTCAAGTAACATTTGCAAAATTGTAGGTGGCGAAATGGCAAGAAAAAAAAACCATTATCATTGCAAGAACAAGTGGTCTTCTTCTTAATTTGCCCATCTGTTTGGGGCAATCAGTATGCATGCATATTGTACAATGAGAACATACGGCTCATCAAAGACAATACATATATATATATGTTACCACTAAAAAGATTTTGAAAGGACGCATGAAATCATGATACCGTCGTCTCGCATCATCAACAAAATTTCTACCGTTGATGCAACTCTAAACACCGCAGCGGATGACCTTCTCCCGGGGGACAATGATGGAGGTTCAGGGCATCATTAGCATTGGGACGAGACCCAATACGTGGACCAATCGTCGGTGAGAATCGAAGCGGCGCCGAGTACGGGACCATGTGACTATGTGAGAGAGGAAAACAACTCGTAAAGAACCGAGCGCGTTTAATGAAATGTGATGCGGTGAGGTTTAGAAAATGATTATACCAACATCATCCTAAAAGATTTCATCTTGAGTGAGAGATGACTCATCACGATATCCCATACCTATCGAGATCGATAAAACCGTGGCCCCAAGGCAGGTCCCTCAACGTTGAGATATATTAGTGCAGCATCTCGAGCAACTCTCATCCTTAATCTAAAGGTGGACCAAGTCAAACAAGCGTCACTTAACACTTCAAATCGCTCGATTCCATGAGCTAAATCAGGAGAAACAGGGGATGATTCCAAGGGGGTAGCGAAGCGGTTACCAATTGAGGCTAGAAAATGGTCATGGAGAGAAGGTAACCCACGACGAAAAGGCTCAGAGAAAGATCCGGAGGAGACGTTGGAAGCGATCAGGGGTCGCCATGTACACGGAAGAATACATAGCATATAAAAAACCCCGCGAATGAGAGAGAAGACACGAAAACACACCAATCAACCAATCTTTTTCAACTTTCCTAGGTTATTAGTTTTTGTTCCTATTTTCTTGTACTTTTAACTTTCATCAAGACTGTAATCAACCGGTTGCTGCTTTAATGAAAATATGTTTTAGCTTCGTAATTTAGTTTTATTTCATCAATTCTAGAGTAGTGTAATCTGCATTTGGAATTCATGGTAATTATTATAAATTTAATAAGCGATCAATTTGTTGAGTTTGTCTCAAAACTCTTTCTCAGCAGAGTCTGAAGACCACGGTCGACCGTGGACTCATGACGGTCGACCGCGGGTTGTCACGGACTATCGGAGCATCGTCCGCAGCATCAATCGTTTTGTCTCAAGGTTCTGACGGTCGACCGTGGCATCGACCGTCAGCCTCTGTCAAGAAAATCACTTCTCAGGGTCGATGCGAGGATCGACCGCGGGCGTATGATGGACTCGTGCCAGTGGACCGTTCAAGCATGACGGTCGACCGTAGGAACTTGACGGTCGACCGTGGAAGCATGACGGTCAACCGTGGCAAGTTGACAGTCGACCGTGGACGCCCAATGCTGAAGACTATTTTATTTTAGGCAACTATACTTAACGGGTTTTATTATATTTGTTTTAGTATAAATCCGTTAAGATCCTATTGGATCGTAGTGGTCTATATATATAAGCCCTAGATCACGAGATTAGGGTTAAGGTTTCATTGTTCTTCATCCTTGGTGAGAAGTTTCGTAAGTTCTTTGTTTTCTCTTTCCTGAAGAAAACATAGACTAAGAACTTGGCTGTATTCTTGGTGTTTTTTTCATAGTGAATTCCTCCTCTCCTCCCGTGGTTTTTTACCTTCTATTTAGAAGGGTTTTTCCACGTTAAATCTGTGTGTCATTACTATCTTCTCTTCTTCGTTTTCTTCTCATCTTGTTTTGGCACTTGTTTTTCCATCCAAACCACCTGTCAATTGACGATCTACTTGAGTTTAATCCTAACAAACTGGTATCAGAGCTTTAGGTTGATTGATTAGGTGTTGAGTGATGGCAACGAAGTTTGATATTGAGAAGTTTGATGGGAAGATCAGTTTCAGTTTATGGCAACTTCGTATGCGGGGGATTTTGGTCCAGAACAACCTGTTCAAGGCTCTTGGAGGGATTGCAAAGAAACCTGTGACCACCTCTGATGAAGATCGGATGGAACTGGATTTGAAGGCTCCAACTTCTATTCAGTTGTGTTTATCCAATGAAGTTTTTCGAGAGGTTGCAAAGGAGGATACAGCAGTAGCTCTTTGGTTGAAGTTGGAATCTCTCTATATGACGAAGAGCTTAACCAATAAACTCCGGCTTAAGCAGCAGTTATATATGCTTCGCATGGTGGAAGGTACATCTATCAAATCACATCTTGATAATTTCAATACCATTATCATGGATTTAGAAAATTTGGAAGTTAAAATTGATGATGAAGATAAGGCTTTATTGCTGTTATGTTCTCTTCCTCCATCCTTTAAGCACTTTCGTGAAACTGTCACTTATGGAAAAGAGAGTATCTCTTTAGAGGAGGTTAAGGCTGATATCTTATCTAGAGATATGCTAAATAATGAACTTACTTCTTAATCTTCGGGCTCTCATGCTGAGGGTCTTGTTGCTAGAGGTAGGCCAAGTGACAGAAATTCAGAAAACAGAAGATTTAAGTCTAGATCAAAGTCAAGGGGCAAGAAAATTTTTGACTCAAGTAATATTTTCTGTTATTACTGCAAGAAAAAGGGCCATAAGAAAGATGATTGTTATAAGTTGAAGAACAAGTTACAACGTGAAGCACCAAACAATCAGAACCCTGATAAAACTGCTGAGGCAAGTGTTGTGCATGAAGACAATGGTGATGTTCTCTTTGCTAACCAGGATCAGATCCGCAGCAGGGATGAATGGATTCTGGACATCGGCTGTTCTTATCATATGTGTCCTTACAAGGATTATTTCTCCACTTATGAATCAGTGGATAGTGGCCTAGTTCTCATAGGAAACAATGCAGCCTGCAAGGCTGTTGGTAAGGGAACAATCAAGATAAGGATGCATGATGGTATGGTGAGGACATTATCGGAGGTTAGGCATGTTCCTGAGTTGAAAAAGAATTTAATTTCTTTAGGTACTCTTGATGCAAATGGATGCAAGTATACAGCTGAAGGTGGAGTTCTAAAAGTTTGTCATGGTGCTATAGTTGTTATGAAAGGCAAGAGATGCGGTAGTTTATATGTGCTGCATGGAACTACTGTTACAGGCTCTGTAGCTGTTACTTCTTCCTCTTTGTCAAATTCTGAAGTAACTAAGCTATGGCATATGCATTTAGGACACATGAGTGAGAAGGGTATGTGTCACACCCCGACCCAGAAAACCCATCCAGGACGGGGCGTGAGGGTCCTAACACTATTCATCATCAACCGGCGCAGTATAAGCGGAAATGATAAACAATTTAAGCAAAAGTATTCCAGAGGCTAAGCAGATTTTAATCATAATATAACATCGAGTCTTACAACATCTGAGTTCCAAAATACCGATTTATACAACATCCCAAAGGTTCTCCAAAAAGGGGTACAACATGCATAATTATATATCAAAAAGTTACAACAGACATATCCTCCAACCAAACCTCAGACGCCTCTGGATGTACTCGCGCCGCCAAAAGCCGAACCTGCTGGCTCCACTGAGGAGGAACTGCCGCCTGCACCTGCAAACGCAGCCCGGGTAGGAATGAGCAAAAAGCCCAGTAGGGTTCTACTCTACGGCACACTGAAAGGAGGAAAACAACAACAGTGTTGTCTCCCAGCCCAAGTCTAACGGATGCCACGGGTCCCATAACCCACCGATGTCCCAAGGGCTCCTGTCATGAACCTCTCTCTTGGTCTCTCTACCAAGATCACCCTAAGCACTGACAGGGGAACGGAACCATGCAGGATCACTCACCCTTACCCAGCAGGGATACCACTGCCTGGGGACCACGTCGCGAACTCCTCGGTTGCATCCTTAGCACTTGGCCTTGGAAGACGACACGACCTCTAAACCTCAAACAATGATTCAAGCCAACTATCGCATTCCTCAATCATCAGAGATTCAGATCGACAATCACACCCTAATCCTGACTACCCAGCCACGGTCCTAAGGCTAGATCCGAGCTACCCGAGAGCCTCGGATCGGCGACCCAAGACATCGCCCCGCCTAACCTCAAATGCCTCTAATACATACAATGCATGAGCTTAAGCAAGCATCTAATCTTAGATGTCTCTATATGTCACATCAACAGTTATAAGTTCAACAGATATACAATAGCCCTCGGCACTCGCCGGCAAGAGGCTAAGGTTCCACAATTCCTCATTAGCTAGCACTCATAGCTAGCTAATGGTTAAGTAAGCAACCAAACATTTAATTTCTATCAAACTTGAATTAAATGCAAACACAACCATACGTTTGCTAAAAAGGGGAGAAACTCGGATCAAATCTCAAACCCGATGAAAACCCTTTGAAAACCTCATCAAATCCATCTATAAACCTCCCAACACGTTTAAGACTCAATCAAAGTTGAAAGCCATTCAAGAAGCACCAAAGAACACTGTTCAAAGGGTCACGGACGATGCCACGGTCGATCCGTGGATCGACCGTGAGGCCACGGACGATGCCACGGTCGATCCGTGGATCGACCGTGAGACCCATACGAAGAAAACCAAGGGCGACGGTCGATCCAACCATCGACCCTGAGAAGCCCAAAACCAAACAGAGCCTGACGGTCGATGCGACGGTCGATCCGACGGTCGACCGTCAGGTAAATGGCGAAAAAGCGAAGGCCCCACGGTCGATCGATCCATCGACCCTGGGGACCCAAAAACTCGACAGAGCCCGACGGTCGATGTGACGGTCGATCCGACGGTCGACCGTCAGGCCCAGAGGAAATATACTAAAGCATGACGGTCGATACCTAGATCGACCGTCGAGCTGACGGTCGATGCACCGATCGACAGTCGAGCTCCAGACGCAAAATACCAGAAATCCTAATTCTAAGATTTCAAGAATCAAAACATGTTAGAATACAATCAAATTTTGCAAGTAAGTATATTTTGAGGTGAGGAAACTAATGGTATAAAGAAATCCAGTTTCTAACGGTTAAATCTCATTTTAGGTCGGAAAACCAAAAACCGACAAAACGGCGACGTTTCGAAAACCAGCCGTTAGAATACGGAAAACTTGGCATACAAACACTCCAAACCATTCACATTGCATACACAACGGATTACACAACACCCTAGCATGGCATTCCACAGCAAACCACAAATGCAACCTAACCTAGTAGAACCCGATCCAAGGATCGGGGTAGAAACACCTACCTTAAACGCAATCCCAGCTTCTCCACACGTCCAGCCAACCTTGCCACGAAGATCCGCTGCTCAGCCCCTCCAAGATCAAGCCCAGCCGAAGGAGAGGGAAGAAGGGGAGAAGAAGAGGAAACGTCGGTGGAGAAGAGAAGGAAGAACCAGCCAAAGAAGAGGAGAAGGGAAGGAGAGAAGAGAGGAGAGAAGAGAGAGGAGCGGGTGGGGGTTGGAGCAAACTGCTCCAACCACCCTCCACTCACCAGGCCCCTAATGGGCCGGATCCTCTCTAATGGGCCAAAATCCGTTGACCCGTTAACGAGCCCGATAGCGAGCTCTAGCGCGCCCGAGCCGAGATCTTCCGATCCCGGGTCCGCCTAACCATCCTAAAAAACCACATACATCAATCCAAGTCCGTGGGTGCAACGCGGGTGTGAAACCGACCACCAGGGGGCATATTTACCAAAATGCCCCTGGGGTCCAAACCGCCACACGATCGCCCGATCGTGCCCGACGCGGAACCAAATCGACAGGAAACCGACTCTCGACCCACGTGGTCGAGTCAGGTCTGAGGGACGGGCCCTCACAGTATGTCTCTCTTGAGCAATAGAGGTTTACTATGTGGCCAGAGTACAGGGAAGGTGGACTTTTGTGAACACTGTGTTTTTGGTAAACAAAAGAGAGTTAGTTTCAGTGGTACAATTCACAGAACCAAAGCTACTTTGGATTATGTTCACTCTGACCTTTGGGGTCCTTCTCAAGTTCCATCAAAAGCTGGAGCTAGATATATGCTTACCTTTATTGATGATTTTTCAAGCAAAGTCTGGGTTTATTTTCTCAAGCAGAAAAGTGATGTTTTTGAGAAGTTCAAGCAATAGAAGGCTTTGATAGAAAAGCAGACAGAGAGAAAAGTTAAGAGGTTGAGGACAGATAATGGCCTAGAGTTCCGCAGTGGAGAGTTTAACAACTTTTGCAGGAATGAAGGTATTCAAAGGCATCTTACTGTCCCTGGTACTCCACAGCAGAATGGAGTTGCAGAACGGATGAATAGGACACTTCTTGAGAGAGCACGATCTATGCTCTTTAATGCTGGTTTGGAGAAATTTTTCTGGGCTGAAGCTGTCCTTACAGCTTGTCATCTAGTGAACCGATCTCTAGTTGCTTCCATCGAGTTTAAGACTCCAGAGGAGGTATGGTCAGGAAATTCTCCTACTTATTCTCATTTGAAGATTTTTGGTTGTCCAGCATATTGTCATGTGAATGAAGGAAAGTTGGCTCCTAGGGCTAAGAAGTGCATCTTCTTAGGATACATTGATGGAGTGAAGGGTTACAGATTATGGTGTCCTGAATCTTCTAAGTTCATGGTTAGCCGGGATGTAACTTTTGATGAATCGGCTATGCTTCATCCGAAAAATAATTGTGCTACTCCTCTTGTTTCAAAAGGCTCAGATAATTCACCGGTTGGGGTGCAGGTGGAGCTTACTCCTGTTACTTCTCAGGAAGTTTCTTCTTCAGTGCAAGCACCTCCAACTCAGACTGGTTCAGATGATGAAGAAGAAGAGGCTACTCATTCTGATATTTATTCCATTGCAAGAGATAGACCAAGGAGAGATATTCGACCACCTCAGAGATATGCGGAAAATAATTTAGTTGCTTATGCTCTGTCTGCTGGATTAGAAACCGATTGTTTTCACGAACCTACATCCTATTCAGATGCTATTTTAACTAGTGACTCAGGTTCTTGGCTGGTTGCTATGAATGAAGAGATGGAGTCTCTTCAGGAAAATCAAACATGGGTCTTAGTAAAACCTCCTAGCAAGAAGAAAATTGTTGGATGCAAGTGGGTGTTCAAGAGGAAGGAAGGCATCCCTGGTGTTGAGGATGCTAAGTACAAAGCAAGATTAGTTGCAAAGGGCTACAGTCAAATTGAAGGTATTGACTACAATGACATTTTTTCTCCTGTTGTGAAACATAGCTCTATTCGCATCTTGCTTGGTCTTGTTGCTATAAATGATTATGAGTTAGAGCAGCTTGATGTTAAGACTGCCTTCTTAAATGGAGAACTTGAAGAAACCATTTATATGCATCAACCGGAGGGTTTTACAGTTGAAGGAAAAGAAGATCATGTTTGTTTGCTTAAGAAGTCTTTGTATGGATTGAAGCAGTCTCCTAGACAGTGGTACAAGCGTTTTGACTCTTTTATGCTGCACCATGGATACTCTAGAAGCAAGTATGACAGCTGTGTATATTTTAGAAAGCTTCATGATGAATCATTCATATATTTGTTACTCTATGTGGATGATATGCTCATTGCTGCAAAGGATATGTTTGAGGTTGATCAGTTGAAGGATGCTCTAAGTCGTGAATTTGAGATGAAGGACTTAGGAGCTGCCAAGAAAATTCTTGGTATGGAGATTAAGAGAGAACGTAAAGCTGGAAAACTGTTTTTGACTCAAAAGGGTTTTGTTGAGAAAGTTCTTGATCGTTTTGGCATGCTTGATGCCAAACCTGTTAGTACTCCTTTTGCTCCTCATTTTAGACTTTCAACAGATATGTCTCCTAAAACTGATGATGAGATTAAGTACATGTCTCGTGTTCCATATTCCAATGCAGTTGGTAGCATTATGTATGCTATGGTATGTACTCGTCCTGACATTGCCCATGCTGTTAGTGTTGTGAGCAGATACATGGCAAATCCTGGAAAGGCTTACTGGCAGGCAGTGAAATGGATTTTAAGATACTTGAAGGGTACTTCTTCTACATGTTTGGTTTTTGGGAAGACAAGAAGCAGTGTTATGGGCTATGTAGATTCTGACTATGCTGGTGACCTAGATCGAAGAAGGTCCCTTACTGGCTATGTTTTTACTCTTGGTGGATATGCCATCAGTTGGCGCTCTATTGTACAATCCATAGTTGCTTTGTCTACAACGGAAGCTGAATACATGGCCATTACTGAAGCTACAAAGGAATCAATCTGGCTTAAGGGCATATTAAGTGAAATTAGTTTGTTTTCATGTGATGGGACAATTCTATGTGATAGTCAAAATGCAATTCATTTGACGAAAGATCAGATGTACCATGAGAGAACGAAGCATATAGATGTTCGGTATCATTTTGTTCGAGATCTTGTTGAAAGAGGTGATCTCTGTGTCAAGAAAATTGGTACTGAAGATAATGCTGCTGACATGCTGACAAAGTCAGTTCCTGTTGTCAAGTTCAAGCATTGCTTGGACTTGATTGGAGTTCGAAGCAATTGAGTTGCCCTTCGGGGCATTTTGGAGGAGAGGGAGTTTTGTGCTACTAGTATGATGAAATCAAAGATTTTTGAGCCAGGTGGAGATTTGTTGAGTTTGTCTCAAAACTCTTTCTCAGCAGAGTCTGAAGACCACGGTCGACCATAGACTCATGACGGTCGACCGCGGGTTGTCACGGACGATCGGAGCATCGTCCGCAGCATCAATCGTTTTGTCTCAAGGTTCTGACGGTCGACCACCACATCGACCGTGGCATCGACCGTCAGCCTCTGTCAAGAAAATCACTTCTCAGGGTCGATGCGAGGATCGATCGCGGGCGTATGATGGACTCGTGCCAGTGGACCGTTCAAGCATGACGGTCGACCGTAGGAACTTGATGGTCGACCGTGGAAGCATGACGGTCAACCGTGGCAAGTTGACGGTCGACCGTGGACGCCCGATGCTGAAGACCGTTTTATTTTAGGCAACTATACTTAACGGGTTTTATTATATTTATTTTAGTATAAATCCGTTAGGATCCTATTGGATCATAGTGGTCTATATATATAAGCCCTAGATCATGAGATTAGGGTTAAGGTTTCATTGTTCTTCATCCTTGGTGAGAAGTTTTGTAAGTTCTTTGTTTTCTCTTTCCTGAAGAAAACAGAGACTAAGAACTTGGCTGTATTCTTGGTGTTTTTTTCATAGTGAATTCCTCCTCTCCTCCCGTGGTTTTTTACCTTCTATTTAGAAGGGTTTTTCCACGTTAAATCTGTGTGTCATTACTATCTTCTCTTCTTCGTTTTCTTCTCATCTTGTTTTGGCACTTGTTTTTCCATCCAAATCACCTGTCAATTGACGATCTACTTGGGTTTAATCCTAACATATAACCATAACCTTGGAGTAGTGTGATCCCCATTTAGGAGTGGTTTAATTATTATCTTAGGAGTAGTTTATTTTTTCTCAGGTATAAGTTGCATTCTAAAACAAACATTGCTAGTTTAGACTTAAATCTCAAACATCCCAAAGTCCTCTTAATTGAGATAAGGCGGAACCTACACTCTTTCGATGGTTGCTCACAACGGTTGGCGTACCTCACATGCCTGCCAGCCATCTATCCATCTCGAGTAGAATTTTTTACTAACAATATATTATATGAACATATTTTTTGGGCAATTCGATCAAGCTTGGAGACCTTCAGGCTTAGAACTGAGAAAGAAACTGGATTTGCTTGAGGATAGGGCTCAAAGCTTCCATCAGCTTCTCGCATGGATGGTTATGCACCCCCTCATAGGTTGTGACGACAATGCCTGGATCGACTGATAGGCGTTGCACTTGCTTCTTCACGTCGCATGCATGGTGCGTGCAGCGATAGTAGCTTCTTCTCGCCCCGAAAGTTTGCAAGCAATAAGATAATAAGAAAGGTTTTAGTTATATATTTGATTGTTACTGCACATTGATCAGTGATATAGGCATTCGCATGATATATACTCACAATTAGCAATGTTCATGTAGCAGAACATGGGTTCAATTTTAGTATTGCCAGGATGCGTTTGGAATACGAGTTGATATGAGTTTGAGTATGAAGCCTATCAAACATTATGAAGATCTAGAGAAGGCAGTAGCGAACGAGTAATAAGTCGAGATATGAAGGAAAAAAATTTCGTGCATCATCTGCTTTATTTGCTAATTAGTATATTGAGTCTGGATCTCAGCTTGTATGTAGCTTGAGAAGACTATGTCCACGTGAATTTCTCACTTGTTGTCTTTGCAATGCAATTGGAAGGGTTATTATTCTTGATGTTAGACTTATTAATATATATAGTATCGAGGGGGGAGGATGATGGGGGTGGATGGTTACCCGTGCGTGCGAGATGGCAAGGGGGGGCCTATCTAGTTAATAATTAATATACATAGTATCACAAGTTCTATGAATTATGATTGAAAAGTTGCATGATACGCTAGCTTTTATATATAATCCCTCTCAAACAAATTGGCAATCGAGGGCTTAGGCTATAGTTTGTTTGGCCTAAAAAAAAGATGAATATTGCTCCTTATATGCGTCAATAAGAGTGCAAACTTTTATAGAGTACAGAACAATGTATATGCTTACATCATGCCAAATGTGATCATTTTAATAGCTATCCATCATCAGCTAATTAATAGACAAGCAACAGGAGGAGTTCGGTCAAGACGTCAAATTTTTGGCATCAAAGAACTAAACTGGATAATGAGTCTTTCTTTTTCCAAGAGAAAGAGCTAATGTAGCAGAAATGTGGTTTCAGTTTATTGGCTTAAGAATATCCATTAGGAGGGATTTGGTGTTACGACGCAAAGACGCAAAGTAGCTTAAATAATTTAATAGTAGAAAATTTGTTGGCTTGTTATGATTGTTGAAGGCTTTGTATAATGTGCAGGAGATTTTCACGTTTCTACTTTTCACATAATCTATCTTGTACGTCTTTGTTTGAGGGACAGGAGTTGTGAATGTAAGGAAAGCCCTTGTGGATTTAAGGCATTATTTTCAGAATGAGAAGCTGATCATGATCATTCTCCTCCTGCATGATGCATCTTATCGAACTAAACATTGATGAGCACAGACTTGGGTTAAGAATTAGGAAAAAAATGGAAGGCAAAGATATGAACGAGACGACATGGGAAGCACCTGTGGTAGATGCTGTTCTTCACAGCCTTCTGGCCGTACTTCCTCCAGCGATAGCCATCGTCAAGGATGTCATTCTCGCTCCGTGTCCGGAAGGCAAACCTTGGCCTAGTCGCCTTCTTCGCCCTTCCTCGAAACTTGGTCTCCTTGCCAGCAGCACCACCTACATTTCCCCCATAGCTTGTCACTCCCTCAATGTCTAACAAGTCCACCTCCTTCTGTTGCTGCTGCTGTTTCTGATGAAGTTTCTGCTCCACAAGCTCTGGCGGGCTCATAAACAACAGCGCAGCCAAGTCGATGCCTGTTCCGAATGGGTAGCTCAGCAATGATTGCTCAAGATCTTGCTGGTTTGAAGCCATAGAAGGGAATGGTGATGCTCCTCCCAGTGGTTCCATGGGGATCAGCAGAGCAAGAGGGAGAGAATGCTTGTAAAGGTTTTAAAGCAGGGATAGGAGAAGAGAGAGAGGGACTTACAATCGTGTGCTTCGAGGATATAAGTTGGGAGGAGGTTGGTTAGGCTAGGCTACAGTAGCCAAGACCATATTGGCTACACTTTTGGTACGTGGAGAAACTGAGGCAAAACCAACCACATACCAACTATTCCTTTCAGTTCAACTGCCCTGCCAGCCCACCAATCCCAATTAAGGGTGCGATCAATGCAAAACTTATCGATCACTATAAGACATTAGCTGGGAAAGAGGTAACGCACGTTGTCTACTAACGACATGTACTCTCTAGTCCAGGATTTTTTCCGTGAGATGATGATAGACATTGAGTTCTTGATTTATTAAGTTCTTACTACAAGCTTCGTGATTTTTTTTTGATTGGTGGATTAATGATACATAAATAATATATAGATCACTAAAGAGATCGAGGTTGGGGGAATGGAACAGGATGACATGGTATAGGCGTTCAACTAAAGTTATCAACTCGCCATTCGCAGACCATATGCATGACCGAGGAAGCTAGATATATAATTTGTACGAATAAAGTTTTATATATATATGGTCATGTCACCATGCGGTAGTGAGATACCGATTGATTGATCTATTCCATTGGTAATAAGATATCGATAGATTAATTAGATTAGTCAATCGGTATCTCACTACCAATCTGATCATTGATACATTCAATTGGTAGTGGATACCGATTTCGATTGATTGATCTAGTCCATTGGTAGCCCAATAATCAATCGGTATCCCACTACCGATTCGACAGCGTATGTAATGTACATGGTTTGGGCCATGTACACACAAATCAGCGCTCAATTTATATATACGATATATGCATGTAATGGACCTTTTTTTTTTTCCTTTTTCTACCCGCATGTATATATATTTTGGAGATCCGTATATCTCTATGATACTATGTTAACTCTGTCATGTTAACTCGAACAAGATAGAAAGAGATCAGCTTATTTTAACATTTCTGGACATGCATCCCGGTGCATATGCTATTTATTTCTCGTAACATCACACATGGCTAAATTAGATACGATCCGCATTTTTTTTTTACCGAAAATACATAGAGTTCTTGCGTTACGGCAGCTCCAGATCACTAGACAGAGGGAAGTTGGAAGAAGAACAACGCAAAGCTAGGTGGATGATATGAGAGATGCATGTGAGGAAGATGGAGAAAAGGTGTGAAGGCATGGGCTGCTGCGTCTTCTTACGTCCACTCGATACGCTTACATAAACTTTCTTGATTCTTCTACACCCCATTTCCTCACGCAATCTAATCATATTGTCATAAACGTAAAATGCATGTGCATGTAACACATCGGCGATATCTCTTGATTTCCTAGCTCTTTCTCTATAAATAAGTCAGTGTATGACTGTATGAGGACTAAGATCATCAAAAGGTTCTAAGATGGGCATTGAGAAGAAGAAGTTGAGTGCAGTTTTTGTCCTGTGGATGTGTGCGATGGCATGGGGATTTAGTGTTGGATTTATCTTAGAGAGTGAGGAGGCCTTGTGTCAGTCTACTGCCTCTCAAGAAAACTACAAGGATGCTCTTGCAAAGGCCATCCTGTTCTTCGAAGGGCAGCGATCCGGGAAGCTGCCTTCGAAGCAGCGAGTGAACTGGAGAGGGGACTCGGCTCTCTCCGATGGCAAGCTGGACAAAGTAAAATACATTCATGCAGATAATGCAAAGATCTGCATAGGATCTCTTGTTCACATAATATTGATTAATTAAGTACCAAATCTTAAGTATTTTGGATAAACTGCCAAGCTAATCTCCATCCTCATAATAAACATTGTGGTTTTTAACATAATTGCATGAAAAGTTAGTTGTTTTCATGGAATATATTCTTGCTTTCTGGATCCTACTGCTTTCTATTGTTCTTCAGGTGAATCTGACTGGAGGTTACTACGATGCTGGAGACAACGTAAAATTCGGGTGGCCGATGTCGTTCAGCATCAGCTTATTAAGCTTGGCTGCTACCGAGTATGAAACCCAGATTTCTTCAGCCAAGCAGCTCGGCCACCTGCGCACAGCAATTCGCTGGGGAGCTGATTTCTTATTAAAGGCTCACACTTCATCCAATACACTTTATACGCAGGTCTTCTCTGTTGCAATTTTCCGGTCCACTGTAGATTAAACTACAAGTGCAACAATCCTTAGAAGACACATGAACATGACACCATGCATATAAGAGAACAGAGCGTGCATCTAGCCACTATGGTGTATATGTATGTATATATGTATATATGACGCTTGAAATTTGTAGGTAGGTGATGGGAATTCTGACCACCAGTGCTGGGAACGCCCTGAAGACATGGATACGCCTCGAACGCTGTACAAGATCACTTCTAGCTCACCAGGTACAGAGGTGGCTGCAGATGTCGCCGCAGCCCTTGCTTCTGCTTCTATAGTGTACAAGGGTGTGAAGTCCAGCTACTCGGCGAGGCTGTTAAAGCAATCACAATCAGTAAGTGTGATATAAGAAATGCAACGACTGTAAAATAGTTCTTTATCCTTAATTTCTTCAATTAATTGTGCACCACACTGTTCCCTCTGCTAACTAGAGATGCTTCTTCAGCTGTTTGAATTCGCCACCAAGTATATGGGATCGTATCAGGGATCATGCCCATTCTACTGCTCTTTCTCCGGCTATAAGGTTTGATTACTGAGCTTATGGATGAACTACATATGTTTTCACCGGGAATCTCTTTCTCCTGTGTGCAGTTAAGAAATGATACATATTTGTTCTCCGGAGAAAATCTATGAATGATTTAGGAGATCATATTACTCAAATATCTTGAGCATGCCTCTGCATGCATGAATTGATCTTGGAAACATTATGATGTGTACAGGATGAGTTGCTCTGGGCTGCTGCTTGGCTTTATAAGGCGACCAGTGACAGTAAGTATTTGACGTTTGTATCGGAAAATAAAGGATGGAGTCAAGGTGCTTCAGAGTTTAGCTGGGATAACAAGTTCATTGGAGCACAAACAATGTTAGCGAAGGTATCAGTAGTAAAAAGACTGTGTGTATAATATTGTGCTATGCAACACTCGCCGTATATAGCGTTGATTCTGAGGTAAATCTATTTTTCAGGAATACTTGACAGCAGGGAAGAAGGACTTGGCCAAGTACAAGAGTGATGCAGATTCATTTGTATGCTCTTTTATGCCAGGAAGTGGCACTGTCCAGATCCAAACAACACCAGGTACTTAGCAATTCAAATTTAAAACATCCAACTAAACGTTTGCTGAACGTAGAACAGAGCACAACACTGCCTCTTTCAGCGACTCAGACATGCCGGCAAGTTATGTGCAGGAGGTCTTCTTTACACTCGTGATGCGGCAAACTTACAATATGCTGTGGGCGCTGCTTTGATGCTTCTTTTCTACTCGAAGACCCTACAATCAGCTGGCCTTGAAGGGATCCAGTGCAGCTCGGCTAAATTCACTCCAACCCAAGTCAAAATTTTTGCACAATCACAGGCATATGCTGTTACCATTCTGTTTGAAATACAACATGCATGCATGCTGTCCTAATTGTGTTATTTCTTTATTTTTCCTCGTTGCAGGTAGATTACGTACTTGGGAAGAACCCATTAAGCTTCTCATACATGGTAGGGTTCGGTGATAAGTACCCAAAGCAGGTGCACCATCGAGGTGCTTCCATTCCATCCATCAAGGAGCTCCCCAGAAAGGTGGCCTGCAACGAGGGCTTCTCCAGCTGGTATTCCACAAGCGATCCCAACCCAAACACTCATGTGGGAGCAATCGTTGGGGGTCCTAATTCTGATGACCAGTTCAATGATGTTCGATCAGACTCGAGTCACTTGGAGCCCACAACCTATATGAATGCAGCTTTTGTAGGCGCCGTTGCTGCGTTACTCACTGAAGAAACATGCTTGCAATTGGCAGTGAACAATATGACATCCTTGGTGACAGATATCTAGTTCTCTAGAGAGAGAATTGGTACCATCTTTGTAAATTAGTGCCAATTGATGTGGCGTATTCCAAAACTATCCCTGCTGATTTGGAGTAAAGTATGGCAGAGAATGTCATACCTATACTATAGTTCAAGGGTAATTTTGGAACTTTGCAAGGGATACTACAACTGAACTGGCACCAATAAATTGCAAAATCGAACGATAAAAGATCCTAAATTGCAAATTACTCCTTGTTTGAAGTTGGTCTGTTGTCCTGCATAAGCTGTTGGTTCTCATTCTTCACACTTTTGCCACATTTCCCGGCATCCATGGGGATCTTACGAAGGCGAGTTGTGTCACTCTTAACGGTCCCATCCCAACTTAACCGCTCGCGCCATGCATCCGCCGCCGCCGCCATACCACGAGCGCCATCCCGGCCAAGCGGCGGCGGGGACGGAGCCAGTGACGGCGAGGGCAAGCACTGCCGCTCGCTCTCCGCCTCACGCACGGCCTCCGCCACCCACCTGGCGGCCCTCCGCTCACTTTCCAAGAAGACGCAACCCATCGACGCCGAGGCGTTCCACCTCGCCATCGACATGGCCAAGCGAGGATCTTTCCCTGCTGACGCCTATCAATTCACCCAAATCATCACCAAGTTGTGCAACGGCGGCGTCACGGACAAAGCCTGGGACCTCCTCCACGCAGTGAAGGACACCGGCGGACCGATTGAGACCCCGGTTTGTAACGCTCTCCTCACCGGCCTTGCCAGAGTCCGTGACTTCCAGCGGATGAACACCTTGTTTGCAGGGATGAAGGAGATGGGCGTTCGCCCGAGTGTGATAACCTATGGAATTCTAATCAACCATTTATCCAAGTCTCGCCGGGTGGACGAGGCGCTTCAGGTGCTCGACGTAATGACCCAACCTGATTCCGAGGTGAGCCCGGACGTCGTTACTTTCAATACACTTATCGATGGGCTTTGCAAGGCCGGCAGGATCGATGGTGGGTTGAAACTACTCGAGAAGATGAGAGCAGTACATGGGTGTGAGCCCAATGTTGTCACGTATAACAGTTTAATCGATGGGTTTTGCAAGGCAGGCGAGCTTGATGCTGCCCAGGAGATGACGGCGAGGATGGAGCGCGAGGGAGTCGTGCCCAATGTGATTACTCTCAATACTCTCGTCGCCGGCATGTGCGGGCATGGTAGGATCAGCAACGCACTGGAGTTTTTCAGGCAGAAGAGGATAATATGGGCTGAGGCCAGAGGCAATGCGGTCACTTACAGCACGCTCATAGGGGCTTTCCTGCATTCGAACAATGTCAGCAAGGCAATGGAGTTGTTTGATGAGATGGTTCAAGCAGGGCACTCACCAGACTCAGTAACATACTTTGGTATGATTTCTGGGTTGACACAGGTGGGAAAGGTGGATGATGCTTGCTCGATTGCGGGGACCATGCGAACGGCTGGCTTCCGTCTTGATACCAAGAGTTACAATATTTTGATCAGTGGATTCTGCAAAAAGAAGCAGCTGGAAAAAGCTTGTGAAGTGCTTGAGGAGATGGAAAAGGCTGGATTCAGACCAGATGTGTTCACTTATAACACGTTAATTGATGCCCTGTGCAAGGCTAAAGATTTCTCCATGGTCAATCAGTTGATGAGTAAGATGACGGATGCTGGTTGTCGACCTTCTGTGGTTACTTATGGTGCGCTTATCCATGGTTTTTGCAAAGCTGGAAATCTTGATGAGGCATTGAAGATATTCCGAAGTATGAATGGTTCGAGTACTCCTCCCAACACTGTTATATACAACACACTCATAGATTGTCTTTGCAAGAATAAGGAACCTGGGACTGCTCTTTCTTTGATGAATGAGATGAGAGAGATGGGTGTTCCCCCAAATGTCACTACCTACAATGCCATACTGAAGGGTCTGCGCTATGAGAATAGGACAGAGGAATTGTTCAAGCTGCTGGATCGAATGAAACAAGAAGGTTGTCATCTTGATTATATAACTATGGAGGTTCTAACAGAGTGGCTAACTGCTATAGGTGAGACAGACAAGTTGAGAAGCTTTGTGCAGAAGGAGACTACTACTGCTGAAACAGCCATTTATGAACCAATTTGAGCTCTTTGATCTGCCTATATTCGATGAAGAATACAATTATGATCAGCTCCTTTCAGTAGAAAATCATATATGGCAGCATCTGGATGTTCGATGCTTGGTTCCCATTCGCCAAGGAATCACATGAAACAAATTGATGGCACTTTATAAGTTGTCCTCGGAAAGCTTCACGATCACCAACTACAGAGTTATTGTTTGAAGCATTTTTTGGTCGTTGCCCCCATAGATATGCTGATCATAGAGCATGGAGCTGTTCAACTTGCATTCTGCCTACGAAGTGTTTTACGTGTTTTGGGATATGTATAGGTGGAATGAGCAATTGCCATTATGATAACATCCTTTACTAAATTGCATTGGAATTTCCTTCATATAAAAAACTCTAGTTTGAGCTATTTCAGTTCAATTATATCTATATCCTTTGTTGTTAATAATTCAGTTGTAAACAACCGATTAGAAATATCTTATGCAAGTCCCTCATTTCCAGAATCATCCTTCAGTCTTTCCTTCGGTTGGGATGCCTCCATCTTTGTTGTGTATTCCCTTGTTAATCTTCAGGTTATTTGTCGAGCTATCTAAAATATGTCAAGCAGTCGTCACACATGACGAGAGATGCAACGCGGCTAAGGAGGCCTTGTTACGTCTATTAAAAAACGTGGAACTTAGCCACCAAGGCAATTATTTCATCCCATCGACAGTCAACACTAATCCAATAAATCGATGTGTGTTTTTTTTTTAAATTGAACCTTTATCCCTAAAGCAACTGATGGTGGGAAGATATGCAAAATATATACAAAGCACATATATACATACATACATCATAGATAACTGGATTACTTTTCTTGATGTGTTAACCACCGGAGTACTGCTAGTGTGCGACAGGCCTCCAAATTGGTCAGGATAGACGGATGAGCACTGAGACACGACGCTCCCACAGTCCCACGCAGCGCGACATCGGAGCAGTCGTGGCAAACGTGTTGACAACCCGACGCCAGTGCTGACTCAGTGTGGCCGTACCATAAGCGACTTGCGAATAAGATCGAATCGGCATCGTGGCATTCCCGGCCAACGTGCTGACAACCCGACGCCACTGCAGGCTCGCTGTGACGGTATCCTATATGCGTATAACGACGACGGCCGCGCACAAGCCCACGCGCCATGCCTGTCTTCTCTGATTTATGTAATCATACATGATAAGACCAACGGAATGACTAGAGACGATCACAATTAACGTCCTACCTGCTACTATGCGAAGAAAAATCTTATTGATTGGCATTAGCAAAACTCGTATTAGATGGATATTAGTACATGCAAATGAAACAGTTTGGAGAACTAATAACGGGACAAGATTACAAACTTACAAGTTAGTGACAAATTGACCAGAGAGATCCGAATAGTAGACTAGCATTTTAATGAAATTACAAGGTGTGCTGTTATCATTTAGCATCCAAGTATCATACAGGAAAAGGCTGCGAAATCTGTTGCTTTTCTTTTTCTATTTCTAGTCTTGTTTACACATATCCACCCATTTCATCTGTTCCGTCCTACTTTTTCTTCATGGATCGCGAGACAAAAGGGACTGATCAATATAAATGGATGAATTTAACGCTCTCTCTCACTATCCCTTCTCTCTATGTACCAATCAAAGTGTGCTGCTTTGCTAGAAAACAAGACTGGTTCTTTAATCGCCACCCGCAGCGGCCGCTGCGTTGCTCGCGGCCAGCCAAGGTGGAGCAAAGAACCGGTCCCCCAGGCCGCCATCTCCATTGAAGAAGACTCCAGCCGCCGGAGAAGCCGGAGCGGCGACTTCGCGCGGGATGGCGAGCTCTTCGAAGTCCATAAGTAGCAGCTCGTCTCCGCCAGCGGTCTCCTCGGTCTCCTCCTCATCCACGTCCCCCTCCTCCATGGATCCTGCGGGCGGTGTGCTGGGCGAGAAGCCCAAGCCCGCAGTGGTCGATGGCGACGGGGGACTAGAGAATTGGTTCGAAGGCAGCGGCGGTGGCGGCGCGGCGCTGGTTGGGGAGAAGGACATGGACGGTTGAAACTTCTGGCGAGTGCTTCCGGCGAGGGAGTTGCGGTGGGTGGGGAGGGGATGGTTGTGCTCAGCCGTGTAGGAGATCACCAGCATAGTCGGGTCAGCTCGGCTCCGCTCTACCTGCTTCCGAGCCAAGCACCCCTTCGAGCTGCTGCATCTGTAGTAACCCCTGTTTTCCCACACAAAAAGCGAACCCTCATAACCTTTATAACAAAAGCACATACAAAAAGAAGAGACTAGATTAGAAAGACGAGGGTTTACTGCTTTACCTTGGATATGGGGAGCCTTTAATGGGTTTTTGGCCGTACTTACGCCATGCCCACATGTCGGAGGAGGCGCCATCTGCCGGGACTTGCAGCACCACCTTCTTCTGTTGGTTTTTCCTGTTGTTTTTTAGCCCAAACCCATCAGACTTGGTCACTCCATCTATCCATAGAGATTAAGGGAGGAGATATGTGTATATGTATACTGGGAGCCTGGGAGGGGGAGATAGCCTACCTTCTCTTGGAGCGTGGGGGCTGCCTTGGATGCTGGGATAGATGAGAAGCGGCGGCGGAGGAGGAAGGGATGCTCCGCCGTGGGGAAATAATTTGTTCGGAGTACTGTTGCTTTCGCTGCTGCTGCTGGTGGGATGTTTGGTGCTGTTCGCTTTTGCAAATGAACGGCCGACACAGCTCCTCCAGCTCGTGGCGAGCAGTACGCGCCACCATGAGATCAGGGAACCGCTCTAAGATAAGGTCCTCTCCTTCCTCCACGGGCTCATCCCTAGACATCGCCGGAGGAAACGAAGAGAAGGGGTCTCTCGGCGCCTGGGCTGCTGCATGGCTGCTGTAGCCACTCACCACTGCCCCTAAACCCCAGTCGTCGCCGTCCATGAACCTCCTCGGAATCAGCTCTTCGGACATACAGGTCTATGCGGCGGCGAGGAGGGTGCCCGGAGGGGGATGGATATAGCCGAATAGGAAGCGGGCGCTGACTTTTTTTAGGATTGGTTGGCAGAGAAGAGGATCGGGTTTGGAATTTATACAAAAGTGGAAAAAAAAAGGAAAGTTAGCGGTATTGCCGTATTGGATCCCCCGTGAATCCGCCGTTATCCAGACCCGAATACCACTCGTGCCAAACGACTTGACTTCGTGGCAGTGTCAAAAGGCCAAGATCGCCATCCTTCCCTGTCACTCTTATGCACAGTTTGGCCAGAAAAAAGAAACAATCCCGAAGGCCGGTCCCCACCATGGCCTCCCACGCGCACCGTGTTCACCCCTCCGAACAATATATATATACAATCTGTCAATCTCCC
>OY986970.1:4219532-4265769 GCA_963920575.1 Narthecium ossifragum | reverse complement strand
CTTCTTGGAAGCAGGCATTAATTGCCCAAAGCAGTACTCGAGTGTTTGAATAAGTCTTATTTTGCGGCATCTTAGCCAACTGATTCCGTATCGCAGCTTAGTTGTTTTCGTACGAAGAGATATAGCAACGTGTGATGACACGCATGCTAGCTAGACAAATAGTTGGAAGCCCAACAAGCTCAAGTCTTGTTTAAGTTGCAACCTAATCAATCCAGTGCAAGTGTGACGCTTGCCATTCCAAAAGCACATGATCAACTTCCATGCAGTCATGCTGCATTCCTTCTGGATTTTTGTGGTGCCTGGAAAATCCAGTCGACAACTCATCAGCAGTAGCCTTGGCTCCTCTGATATATTGTGATGCTCATGACTGGGGCCAATCACTTTCAGAGGGGTTCATTCAACAGCAGCGCATGCCCTCTTTTCACAATTTTAATCTTTTTTAGAGTGGAGGAGGGGGGGATCTATTGAAAAGGTAAGAACTTGCACTGTAGGGCGAGTGGAGTGGCGACGCGGTCCACCACCGTCGTCGTCGCCGTGCCTCGCTATCTTTAGTCCAGCCCTTTACGTCTCCACGCTAGCTAATATTGGTGGTTCTCGCTTCTCCCAGTAACTTTTTAGTGCTCCAAATCCATCTTAATCATCTTTGCTTTGTTTTCGTCACGGTTTGGAAGCTATCTAAAAGGTTTCAATCAACCTTTTATATCTTATCGTTGTGCAGTGCTATATAGATGGTGAAAGCAAGATGCTTTCTCTTTCAGAAGATTTCGAAATGGATTATGAGAAAATTGAGCTGCACGCATGATTGAGCCAAAAGAGGGGCCAGTTTAAGTGTTATAATCGAAGTATATATATGCCACTCAAAATTTTTTGATTAAGTATACGTCACTCGGTATTTTATAATTACATATTTCCCATGATTATTTTCTGAATATCCACGTAATATATTGTTGGGTGAGTCTATCCACACCACAAAATAGACTCACCACACCACAAAAAATAATTTTTGTAAAAATAAAAAGCAAACACCCTAAACTACCCCTCGCCCAAGGCCTCTCTCTCCCGGTGGTGGCGGCGGCGGCGTCTCTGGCGGCGGCGGCCTCCCTCTCCCTGAGGAGGCAGTGGCCTCCCTCCCTCTCCCCCCTCTCTCTCTCTCTCTCTCTCGCCTTCTCTCTCTCCCGCGGCCGGCCGGCCTCAATTCCCCCCCTCTCTCACCGTCTCTCTCTCCCGCCTCCCTCTTCCCTCTCTCCCGCGGCCTGCCGGCCGCCCTCTCATTCCCACCCACCCCCCCATCTCTCTCCCACCTCCCTCTTCCCTCTCTCTCTCGCATTCTCTCTCTCCTGTGGCCGGCCGACATCCCTCCCCCCCTCCTCTCTCACCTTCTCTCTCTGCGGCCTCCCTCTTCCCTCTCTCTCGCCTTCTCTCTCTCGCAGCCGGCCCGCCTCCGCTCTCCCGCTGCCGGCCGCCTTCCCTTTTCCCTCCCTCTCTCGCCTTCTCTCTCTCCCACGGCCGGCCACCTTCCCTTTCCCCCTCTCTCTCGGCTTCTCTCTCTCCTGCCTCTCTCTTCCCTCTCTCTCTCTCTCTCGCCTTCAGCCGGCCGGCCTCCTCTCCCCCATAGCCGGCCGCCCTCCCTCTAGCCTTCTCTCTCTCTTGCGGGCGGCGGTGGCTTCCGGGGTGGAGAGGTGGTGGAGGGGCCACCGCCGGGGTGGAGAGGTGGTGGAGGGCCGGCGATGGCCGCCGGAGTGGGAGTGGGGATGAAGAGGGAGGGGAAAGGGGAAGGGGAAGGCAGGGAGATGGTGAGGGTAGTTTAGGATTTTTATTTTTTATTTTTATAAAAATTATTTTTTGTGGTGTGGTGAGTCTATTCACAGGTGAGTCTATTCTGTGGTGTGAATAGACTCACCCAATGTTGTTTGATGGTGTTAATAGGTAACGATGGGAAGGCATTTACTTAATTGCCCTCACATACTCCCAAAGGTTATATTCCATGCAAACTTAGGGCCTATTTGGTTGCTCAGGACTGGATGGAGTGGAGTCACTTTTTGAACTGCAGACTTTTGTAAAGTGAAGTCATGTGAAGTGGCATGTCAGTTTTTGCTGTTTGGTTGATGCTAGAGTGGATGCTGACTTGGCTGACTTCTGGACTTTCTGCTATTTGGTTGGTGTTAGTGTGGAGGCTGAGTTAACTAACTTTTGGACTTTCTGCTGTTTGGTTGGTGCTGGAAGTGAGGATATGGGGAGTTTAAACGCTTCAAAAAATGAATCTTAAATACATTTTAAAAGTATTAGATGTGTTTTTATAATACAAAAAAATATTTAGTGGGAGAAAATCATTAATTTTTTCACCTTAATTATTTTTATCAAATATAATAAATTATCATATCTTGTTGTACTTGTTTTGGCGACATAGACGAAGGTAAATTGATATCAGAATACATGCTTCCCTGGTTGAAGAATAATTTAAAAAAAGAAAGTTTGTTTAAGCTGCGGATGAAGAAAAGCATCAGCATTGTAATGCTTATTCACTGGCATCGACATGTTAGCTAAGTTAAGATGAACCTCATTATTTTTCAGAAATTTTTTGACAAAATCCCCTTTATTTTTGCAACACATGGAACCTATTCGGATTGATCAATTTAACACATTGTACAGCATTTAATCACAACTATTTTTCAGAAGACCTTATCAAAATAGATCTCGTCCGGTGTTATCAAATTACTGCAATATAAATAATACAACCTACGATCAACACAACAAACACAAAGACCAGTAATAATGGAACCGCTGGATACTGTCTATCTTTATCTAGTTTCCTCTTTCCAAACTCAAGCTCATAATCACTAAATGATGGCAATGCATCATTATGATTGCGGAACCTGCGATAGCAAGCCCCACTAAATTTATGCACCTGGGCATGACACTCTGGCCAGCTGTCATAAACTCCTGGCCGTCTTCCTTTGTAGACGACATAAAATTTATTTGTCATAAAAACACACCTGCAAACCATCCACAGATTTGAAGCCAAATGAGACTGGTATGAGCAATGCAATATCTGCATAAACATGTAGTAAATTGAAAGCTAAAAAAATGTATTATCCAAAATAATTATGGCACCATGGTCAGTAGTACCTCATAAAGCTATTCATTTTAGTTAAAACAATCTAGAATATGATACTTTAGCTTTTATATCAGCATACATAACTTAATAAGGATATGAAAGAAACCCAATATGAATTTGATAGGTAAGTTGAGTAAGTTATAGGCACCAAATTTGTAATTGAAGAAGGCAGAAAATGCAAGTAGAGGAACTAATACCCAGTAACCTAGACAAGGCCATAAAAATCTATTGGAACCAAGCACAATGTAAAAAAAAAGCCAAAGCAGTAGTAACCAAGACAGCAAACATTCAAAGGGATAAAAAATGAGCAAATCCATCATTTGGAGATGCACATCCCTTCGAACATGAACAAACTGTCATAGTTAAAAGAGTAGCAAGACAACCTAAAGTAAGTTCATACATAGTATTTAGACCAATACACCAAAACAGAAGTTAACAATTTTAGTGTCAATAATAAATTTCCATCACATGGCGTTCTCATTGTCGAAGAAACGCTTCAACCATGCCTTCCGCATGTTCATACTACGGACCATAAAGGCACGACCTTCGGCATCGTGATGTACTAGATATTCAAAAGCTCTATCAAGAGCTTCTTCCTCGAAGCCATCAACCTCTATTACAGCTTTATGCATCTTGTCAGTGGCCTTGCAGTTGCCAAATTCAATAGTCCATTCAGAACTAAAATCATCAAAGCCAAGCACATGAGATCTTCAAAGCAAAAATGTTACTGACAGCTTGCACATAAGAAGCAAACTACATGGTATCTTCAAAACTTCATGGAAATTAGCTTGTACATAAGAAGCAAAATGTTACTGACAGCTTAAGCAAGCATATGACAAAATGCCCTTTAGTCTTGATCCATATCATAAATCAATAGAACAAGCAAAATGTTACTGACAAGCAAGTATAAATCCACATAACAAGGAAAATAAATCCACGCAAAGTGAACAAGTAGTAGAAAAATCCACAGAACAAGAAAGATATGAAGAAAATAAATCCACATATCCAAGCACATACAACCTCTCGTTACATGGAGAGGGCTCAAGTAAATAAAGGAGAGAAAAGGAAAGAGAAATAGTGAACATACATAAATCCAAGCACATACAACCTATCGTTACATGGAGAGGGCTCAAGTAAAGAAGAAAAACCATAGATCCAAGCACATAGACCCAAAAAAAAGAAACAAATCTATAGATCCAAGCGTCAGTAGTGAAGAACTTGAGTAGATTCGGCCGATAGATCATTGGTGGTGGACAGGGAAACAACACGCCGGAGAGAGCCGCCAACGGAGAGGAGATGGTGAGAAGAAACCCTGGAGATCACCACTAACGGAGAGGAGACGGTGAGGAGAAACATCCGAGAGAGCCAACGGAAAGGAGATGGTGCAGAGAAACCCCGGAGATCGCCGCCAACGGAGAGGAGAACACCAGAGAGGAGATGGCTTGCTCACTAGAGAGAGACGACGGAGAGGAGATGGTGAGGAGAAGGAAACCCGGAGAGAGCCGACGGAGAGGAGAAGAGGAGATGAGGAGATGAGGAGAAGGAAACCCTAGCCCGATGTTTTCTAAAGTCTCAGGACTGATATAGCAAGTGGGGGGACTGGTTCGGTATTAATCGAATCTCCCACTCCACTCAGCCGACTTTGGCCCTTTTTTGGTCAGAGTGAAATGGCTGAGTGGAAGCCTCCAGTTCACTCACAGTCCACCCACTCCCTCCACTTATGGTCTAACCAAACAGTTTCAAGTGGGGGGAGTGCTGCTCGTCCAGCCACTCCAACCCTCACTTTTGACAACCAAACAACCCCTTAAGAGTACTTGAATAAGCCACCCTATCCCGTAGGACAAAAGAGAGCTGCTAATCGCCCTCCTCTGACACCGCCCCCCTCCTAACACAAATACCATTTTCCCTTTATACCTCCGGTTCTTTTCCTCTCCCACGATTACTCCATCCACTCATAATTTTGTGTTGTTTTTTCTTAGTTTTGTTTTTTTTTCATTAGTTTTGTTTTTTTAATCAGTTTTGTTTTTCTTTTTGGATAAACAATTTTTTTTATATATGTTTGTAATCTTTTGTTTATTTTTTGGAATAATTACTATTGAATCCTTCAAAGCTTCTAAAATTACAAATGCACTCTTATAATTTTTGGCCTCACATATATACCCCTAAAAATATTGAAAAAATGTTAACCATGCCTCTGAGTTACTTCTTGGCGAATAAATAGGGAATATTCCTAACGTTGTTAACGACATCATGGCAAAAGTCGCTTATGTAGGGGTACATTTGTAATTCAGTAACTTTGTATGGGGGTATATTTGTAATTAAGTAACTTTGTATGGTTAATTAAGTAAATCCCCCCTTCCAATTAGATTTATACCGTAGTTGAGTTAGATGGATAGCCGGACTTAAACATAGGGGTATGTTTAATATTTTTTCAATGTTTTCAGGGGTACATACGTGAACTTAAAGAATGTAGGGGTACATTTATAATTTAAAAAGTTTTGGAGGATTCAAAAGTAATTATCACTTATTTTGTAGCTGTAGTTTTTGGGAGTGATTATTTGTAAAAAAATTTAAAAGTATAAAAATATGGATCAAAATAAAAAGTATATATATGAAAATAACAAAAATACTAATAGTTAAAAAATGCAATGTGTTTTGTGAAAAGCCTCTTAAACCAATATTGATTTAGCCATGTTTAGGGAAGAGCACATCTAACAACTAACAATACACAAAAAAAGAGATGTACAAAATATATAAAAATACAAATTCTAATCAATATTGTCTTCAATTTTTGCTCGAGCGCGCTTGGTGATGTACATGTTACTTCGTATCACAAATGAACACGTGTCATATAACGAGCAGCCCATCATTTAGCTCCGTATGATGAATGTTGTCACCACCATGTTGGAATGGGTGGTACATGATAATGAAGGTGTAAGAAAACTTGCACGAAGTGATTGCCAACATGGGCAATAGCTATTTCTCGACGTTCTTAGTTTGGACCTGAAGGAGTCCTTGATGGCATGTGAGTAAAACAACTCCTAAATTTTTAAATTTTCTAAATTGAAATTTTGAAATTTAAAATTTTTATGATTTGAAATTCGGATTTTTTACAATTTAAAATTTGAAATTTATACGATTTGAATTTTTGTTTTGAAATTTATACAATTTGAAATTTATTTTTTAAAAATTTATATGATTTGAAATTTGAATCTTTAAATTTTAAGATTTGAAATTTGAAATTTTTACGATTTGATGTCTCAATAAATTAAAATATGAAGAGGTGCTTTGGGAAGGGTATTTTAGACTTTTTTTTCAAAATGGACTAAATATCTGAAACTTCTTGTTGCTAGTCTAATTGCCGGATTGGGTCCAAATAAAGGACCTCTGGTTCTTTTCCCCAAAAAATAAAAAAAATAATTAAAAAAACAAAACTAATACAAAAAATTAAATAAAAATTAATCAAAACTGAAAAAAAAAACAAAGGAAAATAACTCACAAAGAATGGGAGAGGAAAATTAAACAAAAAAGGAAAAAGGAAAAGAAGAAAACGTGTAGAGAGAGATGGAGAGAGAAAAAAGGCAAAGGGTATAGGGTAAAATGTGTGTGTGTGGGGGGTGGGGGGGGGTGGGGAGTAGCAATTTGAAAGACAAAAATAGGGAAACATCTAAACATGGTGCTCCATCAGCCTCCCTAGACGTTCCCTAAAACAGGGGAGCTCCCCTGTATGTTCGGGGCATTGCTCACCTCTCTTAACTATATTTAATGTGAAAAAAATGTGAAAAGGTTATTATTAAAAGTATGAATGCCATTTATCTCATTCATTATTATATACTGATAGGAAATAGAATAAGATATATCTCAAATAATTCTATAATAAATTTTATTATAATGAATTCCAACAGTTACCATATTCGATTTTTTAAATATACTATAATATAAATGTATCACTGAGATTAAAGCTAAAACATAATATTTATACTTTGATATATTCTAATATAATTAATCCTCAAAATATGACTGTTCGATGGAACAGATGGAAGTATTAATCACTCGTGGTATATGATAGGGATATCTAACCTATATATTGTATAAGTTATAATGGGTAATTTATGAATAACACACAACAGTGACCTAGGATAAGTTTGTATAAGACGAGAACTATATTATATAATATCTGGTCACAATAGGAATGATTGATGTATAATATAATACACAATAAATAGATGAACATGTCTTGTACACCTAAATATTAGACGCATATAACACTGACTAGTAATATTTGTAGCTTAAGATATCATTTCCAGCTATATAGGATAATATAACACTAAAATTCATATCGCTGATATACTTATTAAAGTGAACAAATAAATCGGTCAGTTCAAGCTATATAGGTCATTTCAAGCTATTCTGTCACTCGTTGTATAAGATAAGGATGAATAACTTGTATACTGTATAAGCTATACAATGCATGATGTAAGAATAACGAGAGTCACATAGGATAAGTTTGTATAAGACTAGAATTATACATAATATTTGGTCACTAGAATGATTAGTGTTTAGTATAATATATAATAAATAGGCGAAAATGTCCTTGAGCACCTAACTGGTGGCAATGGCCTATACATCTATATATTGGATGCATATAACTGATAACATAGTATTTTATTGTATATATATCATGGTTAAGGATGTGACTGATTATGGTATAATAAGGGTAATCATGGTATTTTACAAAAAGTAAACAAAAATGATTTGTGTACATGGGATGTACCCATGTACACAAATCATTACCGCTGGATTGAATCGGGCACACATCCCGATTCACATGCCGCATGTACCCCAATCCGGTTCAAAAGTAAATAATAGGATGCCTTTGTATAAAGTTTTACTGACTTAGAGTTGCTATAAAGTCTATAACATTCATTCAAATTATCAAAGGATCTAATATAAAATATTGTGTTTTATCCATTATTACAGCAAATACCATATTAGGATCGTAACGTATAGTAGAGTGATTATGCATGATTAGAGCGGACGAGATTAAACACCATATTATGGTTACATTAAATTCCTTGTGAGTTTAATGTAAGAGCAGACAAGATTGCTCATTTGGCTTGGGGTTTAGGGTTCGGGTGGTAGGATGTAGATCAGTCTCGATGACTGTAGCTTTGGCTTATCTAATAATAAAAACAAGATTATGCATGATTAGAATGGGTCTCGGGCTCTCGGCCTACACAAAGGCATGGGTTGGGCTTTTTAGGTGACATGGGCTTGTCCTGATCAGGTCAATCCGGTCCAGTTCTCCTTTATTGGAAACGTGGGCTTTTTACGTGGCAAACATTGTCTTGTTACGATCAGGCTAGTCTTGTCCAGTTCCCCTTTCTGATCCAAGAAAGGAAACATGGGCCTTCGGGCCAAAACCTCTTGTGATACATCTGGAGTCGGCGAGCGTCTCGACCTCGCCTGAACTAGCCGTGGTGGAAGAGGATGGAGGTGGAGAAGGGGAGCGTGCGCCTGCTGGTGCTGTACGCCTCCCAGACGGGGAACGCCATGGACGCCGCGGAGCGCGTCGGGAGGGAAGCCGAGCGCCGCGTTTGCCCCTCCGTCGAGGTCCTCTCCACCGACGCCTTTGATCCGGTTAGATACATCTCCGAACCTCCCTGTTTGGCCTTTAATTTGTTTCTCCTCTTCTTTTCTCTTCTTTATGGTTCTTGGGATTGTTAATTTAGTGTATCCTATTCCTGAATCGCCCGGCGAATGTGATGGCCAAGTAATTTTAAGCTGAATACATCATACGGTTGTAAGAGAAATTTCAAAATATAAATGGAGGACGCCTCCGAAGCGTAGGAATTTAAAATCCAAGTTAAAGAAACTATTGATGCTTTCGATTGTGAGGGAAAATAAGCATGAAATACGTGCGTAAATTTGACACCATTTCATTTTTTATCTCTCAAATCTGTAGTCATCTTCAAGTTTCTTAAGATACATGGAAGATAGGGTGGAAGTTTACACGATTTCTTCCATATTCTTGACATAGGCAGGAGAAGGACTACTTGTGCGTTGCGTGATGATATCTCTATGGCTGGAAGCATGCGTGATGTACTTCTTTAATATTCATAGAAACTTAGTTGATTGCTTTCTCTATGTAGAGTTGCTTGCCAGATGAACAGACAGTGATTTTTGTTGTGTCAACTACAGGCCAAGGAGAGATGCCGGATTCCATGAAGGTTGGTGGTCTTTGATGTTTTGTAAAGTTCACTTTTTATCTGAGATCCTTATTTTTAATGAGTATGATTTGTTTAGGTATTTTGGAGGTTTCTTCTGCGGAGTAATCTCAGTCAGCATTGGCTGGAAGGGCTTCAGTATGCGGTGTTTGGACTTGGTGACTCTGGCTACCAGAAATACAATGTAGATTACCCTCGAATACTTGTCCTGTTTCTTGAAATTTTTTGGCACATAAACTATGGCTTCTCTTTCCGTCATGGTATAATTTTAATCCTCATTACACCCGTCATGAGCATCCCTTATGCTGAACCTGCAAAAAACGACTGTGCAATGAAGCTTTGTTTCTTTTCTCAGTCATTCTCTCACTCTCCTTGCATAATCTGCTTGTAATGACAGAAGCTGATTGTCAGTTTTCCTTTGCTGCTTTGGCAGTTTGATACCTCTCATTTTCTAAAATAATGTCTTTTCTTTTGACTGCAGTTTGCTGCGAAGAAGCTGGATAAAAGGCTTTTAGATCTTGGTGCAAGTCCAATTATTGAAAAAGGTTTGGGGGATGATCAGCATCCTTCAGGGTATGTTTGCTTTAGAGTGCCGCAGAGTTTCCTTTATGCTTAACTACTGAACTTTTCTTACTGGTTTATGATTTGTTTACCCCATCATTCATCCTTCAGCCATTTTCGATTAATTTACTTGTTCTTCATTGAAGTCATAAACTCTTTTCACTAGTGCCAAGACTCTAGGGCTTGATACGATGAGACTGTGGTTCATTTTTTTAAAACTTATCTATCACTATTTCTTAAAATACATAAGAGCTATAGGTTGTTGCTGTTTGCTTCACGAACGATGTTTGACAGGCTCTTGCTTCTTCTTTCAAACGTACTCTGGCTATCCTAACTATCTCAATATTAACACGAAAATCCTATTGCTTTTAGGTATGAAGGCACTTTAGATCCTTGGCTGTCATCACTCTGGAGTATGCTAAATCAAATGAACCCAATACTTCTACCAAGTGTTTCAGAAAATTTTCAGCAAATGGGAACTTTAGATCAGCCGAAGTTTGAGATCATTTATCACCATGCCGAAGAGTGGATTCCATATTCATTATCTAGTGAAGGTAAATTTTAGTTATTGAGTTTATTAGTTTTGGTTACATCAATCTACACAGCAGTAAAGGAGAATGTTCACAGTCTCCCTTACTTTTGTAAGATAACTGCCGCAGATGCTTTTATTGCAAGAATTTTTACGTAAATGAGTTAAGAATTGGCATCCAGTGTTACCTGCCAAAAGTTATTTTTGTGTCGAGTCATGTGCTGAATACTGGGTTGATTTAGTGAAATTGCCTGTTCTTGTTAGCATGATAAAATATAAGGTGATGAGCTATCACTCTATCAGGTTACCAGGAGAGTCATCTGGCTAGTTTTGAGGTCATTATAAGTCGTTGAAGATGACTGCCAATGTATTGTGATAATCAGTCTTCTTACTTTATTCATCAGTTCATGAAATTCTTGTGATCTTAATATTCCTTTTTGGTTTTTACCCTTGGAAAATTAGTTGAATATCTTTGTTGATCATATATTGAGTCAATGCTGTGGTCCTATATTTCTTAGAATTGAAGCATAGTGAGGAACTAATTGAGAGAGCACGTGTGATGTCTTCTGCACAACATCAGTATGATACTTGCAGGCCACAGCACTTGCTGAAATTGGTATTTATCCCGTGGGCATTTTATTTTGTATCATCTATTGTTCATATTTCCCTCGGTCTTCTGTTATATGCATTATCTCCAGTTAGTGTTAAAGCGAATTATCAATAAGTAAGTTGAGATGGATATTATGTATCTAGACAAAAAAATGCATTTTTTATTATTAGCATTACATGTTATAGACAAACTATTCAGCATCCTCATTTGCAAATATCAAAGATGATATTAATTTTTAATGATGTCTAGTGTTGTCTAGTGAAGTTAATGTCCTTTTCTTCATGATGCACCTGTAAGCTTACTTCTTTGTATCTAATGAATCAAGAGGCATCTGAAATGGAAGTTCATTCCTAGGATTTGTAAGATTTGCTACTGGCAATTGCCAACTTCCATTAAGTACCTGATGGGATAGTGGGATCAATAAGAAAAGTCCATGGCGGATGACTTTTAGCATGCATCTCTTCCTAAGATTACGACTGTTGTTGCAAACTTTGTTAATGCAGCAATTGCATCTGCTGCTTACGAGTCTAGCTGAAATACCTTTATCTACCATGTGAAACAGTCAGTCAGCTTCAAATTGGATCAATTAATTGTATATCAAGTACATCTATCCAAATAAATAGTATCTCCTACTGTCTATCTGCGAATACTATCTGTAGTTCGTGCTTTTAGGCTTCTATGTTGTTGTGAAGTTGTATAACATTGACATAGATGTTTTCTGTGTTCACCACTTATTGGTATTATTTCGGTGAATCCAAGAAGATGGAACTTTTATTACTCTTTTGGTTGGCAGTAATTATCTATCGGCTTAAATAAATTGATGCCCTATCTTTGATGAACTACTTGATAGATAGCAAATCAACGTTTGACTGAAGTTGATCATGATAAAGACGTGCGCCATTTTGAATTTCAAGCACTTTCATCTGTAAGTCTAACACTCTGTGGCACTCCATGTAATTCATTTGCCCTAAGGCTGCATGGTCGCAGTCTTGCAGATTCTTTGACCTCTTTGAAATATGATGAATATTTATTTTTTGGGGGTGATTTTAGGACATTGAGTATCAAGTGGGTGATGTCCTTGAGATTCTCCCAAGTCAAAATCCGGATGCCGTCGATGCATTTATATGCCGTTGCAACCTAGATCCAGAATGTTTTGTGACGGTATGTATTTTCTCAACTTAATCCTGTCCGTCCAACACTCTCCACTCTTTTTCGCCAATTGTCTGCTTTAGATCATGCAACTATCTTGAATGGTACGGTTGACAAAAGTGAAAATAGTCTCAGGTATGGGCATATATTGATGAGCTAATTTAAAGCTTGAGTTCTAAGACCTGAACCTTTTGCCCTGATCATGCTTATTTACATTCTCTCAAGTTTTCTGAGGAAAGCAGAGCAGATTGTATCTTTTCCCAGTTTTCTTCTATCTGTAGCAGATATGGGTTCATTCCGTGTTTAGGCTATTATCTTAGTGGGTTCATGCTTGTATGCTCACTCTTTTGATATTGTATATATCCAGGTTTGCGAGCAGGTTGGAAACCTCTCCTTTTCAGAGATTGTCCTTCTGTGTTGTATCGAGTATTGTCAGAAAACATCCTAAATTAGTTCTGGGAAAGTGGGAATATAGGGTTATAGAAATTTGTGATGCACTGCTTTTGTTTCAAGTTTCATTGTGAAGTGACCTTTCTGCATTATTACTTTCTTTTTGGTGGAAGTCAGATTGAAGGAGAACTATGTCTTATCTCGCAGGTGCTGCCCAGGTCTGTCAACAAGCAATCAATTAACGGTGTCATGAAATCAGTCAAATTGAAAACATTTGTTGCGCTGACTATGGATGTGGCATCAGCTTCCCCTCGGTGCTATTTCTTTGAGGCAAGATGATTGTTTGTCAAGATATATACATCTTTACCTAATGCTTGAATGCATTAAAAAACCTGGGAGAGCTAGTTATACTTTGGTCTGCTTATGTTTTATTCTGGAGCTCAATTCCACATTTCTTTTTCCTGTTTAGTTGTTGAACACAAGGTTCACTTTCAACTTGTCGCATAATTATGTGTGCCATTAGGTCATGAGCTTTTATGCAACTGCTGAACATGAGAAGGAAAGGCTTCAATATTTTGCTTCTACAGAAGGTAGGGATGACCTTTATCAGTACAATCAGAAGGAGCGAAGAACTGTTTTGGAGGTAACTTGTTGATTCCGCCTTTGATGTTTGCTTACATGTCTTGTTATTTCCGTATTATGTCACACTTACAGATCGAGCAGTTTATGCTGATCCTATAAGAGGCTTCTTTTTTCCATTCTCTTTCTTTTCTTTACGTGATTGGGCAATCCTTCCATTGATGATTCATATGAGGACGGAAGATCTTCATAAACAGACAGGCTGAATTTTACAAACATGTGCTTTTCAAGTAATTGACTAGGTTATTCATCCAGGTACTTGAAGACTTCCCATCAGTGCAAATGCCATTTGAATGGCTGGTGCAGCTGGTGCCCCCATTAAAAACAAGAGCATTTTCAATTTCTTCTTCCCCTCTGGCACATCCCAATCAAGTGCACCTTACTGTGAACATAGTATCATGGATGACTTCATACAAGAGGAAGCGTTGTGGCCTCTGCTCAACATGGCTAGCTGGACTTGATCCTCATAGCAGTGGTGATGCAAACTTACATCATCAAAATAGTCTTTTCAACCAACAGCTTTCGAGTAAATGATTGTATTTTACCTTTTCCACTTTTTTATGGACAGATCTTATTCCTGCATGGATCCGTGGAGGCCTCCTCCCCCCTCCACCGTCTCTTCCTCTAATACTTGTTGGACCAGGAACGGGGTGTGCGCCATTTCGAGCATTTGTGGAGGAAAGAGCAGTACATAGTAACAGCGTGCCAACTTCTCCAATTCTTTTCTTTTTTGGTTGCTGGAACCGGGAGAAGGATTTCCTTTATGAAAATTTATGGTCATCTCATGCACAAAACAATGGGGTGCTATCGCCAGAGAAGGGTGGAGGCCTCTTTGTTGCCTTCTCAAGGGACCAGCCTCGCAAGATTTATGTGCAGCACAAGATGAAGGAAGAGAGCAAGAGAATTTGGGATTTATTGAGCGCCGGAGCTGCTGTATACATAGCAGGATCATCTACGAAAATGCCTGCAGATGTGACATCAGCTCTACAAGAGATCATCGCGGAACAAAGTGGTGTGACGAAGGAATCCGCTACTAGGTGGCTCAGATTGCTTGAGAAAGCTGGCAGATTCAACATAGAGGCATGGTCGTGAGCATTATCTGAGTTATTATTGAGGGAGTTATTATCGACGAAACTGAAGTGATAGGATGAATTGGACGGCTACATGAAAATGACACGGACGGGGTTGTCTTCGGCAGCCAGAATGTTGGAGACTGTGGCCATACCAAAGTTTTGTGAGAGGAAGGTGGTATTGCATATTAGTCTGTCCGTTAAAGAATAAGATCGTCTCCTTTACATTTAGGATATCCCATTAATGCCCAACGAGAGGTCTGTATAATCACAAACTTTTACTGGAATAGATATATTCACATATAGATGCAAATATTCTTGAATGTTGATGAAATTGTCGTCTTTGGCATCCCAAACTTGTTAAGAATTTATAGTGGAAGTCGAAGCATTAGCACGCATCAATCTTGAACTCGATTGTAGCTTTCATACTTTTGGCCGGACCAGGGTGCAGGTCCTTCGCTAGAAAGAAAGACAGATGGGGAATGGAGGGTAGGGAAAGGAGATATGATGGAGCCTGGAGTGATTGTGGTGGACTCTGCTCCTCAGGTCATGGAGTATCCGGTGGCTAGGGCTGGTGGAAGGACTTGGTCCCAAGTTAAGTTGCTGGTGGGCTTAAATTAAAACCAGGCATCGTGAGGGAACAGGAAAGGGAGGACCTTCGAAGACGCAGCAAGGACAGAGTTGTTCTAGAGCCAGAGGAGGTCGAGAAATGTAAGAGGAAGTGGTCGAACTCTTTGCTTGGTAAGTTTACGGGGAGGAAAGTTCCCCTGTACATTCTTCGCGTTAAGGGACCAGTTCAGCTGTGAGGAGGACATAAACCATGTTCAAATTAATGGTCCTTGTTGAAGGAAGGCCCTCATTAGCTGCAGAGAGCATCTCGGGCAGAGGGGGTGCATTAATGGAGAGGGAGAAAAGGTGGGAGAAAGAATGGATGATGCTACGTGTCCCGATGTAGGCAGGATATTGGGCTAAGTCCACTAATGGGCCATCCCACCTAGGGGCGGTGGATATTGCTGGGTGCCATCTCGGGGAGGCTGGTGTGGTCCTTGAGCCTATACTTTCGGCCCAACAGAATCCAATTTTTACTCTTTGTATGCTCGTAAGTTTTGGGCTTCCGATTTGGTCTCTTCTTATATCATATCTAATTTCGGCCGAAGAAAGTCTAATGGCTCTGGTGCTCACAATATGGTGGCTGATACTGGTATTGTGCTCACTGCTTCCGCAGCCCAACAAGATGGTGGTTGGTGGTCCATCTGTTTTTCATAAATCAAATGTGGGCCAAGGGATATCTGAAGGACATGATGCTCATAATAGGACGAATGAGTTGTCTTTCTCATAGTACCAGTAGTTGCTTCAAAGGTGGGGGAGGGCAACCGGCGGCCAGTGTTTGGAATGATCTGGCAGGTTGTCCGGCAACGGCGGTCTGGTGTTCAAAATTGAGCTTTGCTCAGGGTGCGGGCTCCTTGGAAGGCATAACGACAGCTAGACGGTGAACGGGCGCGTAAAAGACATGATACATGTGGAGCTGTGGTTGCCATGTTTTTTTATGCTTGTTGGAAAAAAGGGGGTTTTGTAGGACTGATAGGAGGTGTTTCTTTTGTCTTCCAAGAGTTGTGTTTGGGTAACTCTTTTGTCTCGGGTTCTTTTGGTTTGTTTTAGTGTGGGCATTTGTAGGTGTTTCTACTTATGCCTGGTTGTATTTTTCGTGTTTTTCCTAACCTTCGGGCTCAACTAATCAAAAAAAAAAAAATTAAGGCGTTGTGATGGTCATTAATTTTAAAGAGTTGTATCTTGGAGCCTAAGTATTTATAACCAAAAACGTTGCCAGATGTGGGCTAAGGGATATCTGAAGGCCATGGTGCTCACAATAGGGTGGATGGGTTGTCTTCTCAAAGTACTGGTGGTTACTTCAAAGGTGGGGAGGGCAATTGACAACCGGTGTTTGGAATGATAGCTGGCAGGTTGTCCAACAACGATGGTCTCATGTTCAAGATAAAGCTTTGCTCAGGGTGCGGGCTCCTTGGAAGGCACAACGACAGCTAGACGGTGAACGGACGTGTAAAAGACATGATACACGTGGAGCTGTGGCTGCCATGCTTCTTGATGCTTGTCGGAAAAAGGGGGTTTTGTAGGACTGATGGGAGGCGTTTCTTTTGTCCTCCGAGAGTTGTGTTTGGGTAGCTCTTTTGTCTCAAGTTCTTTTGGTTTGTTTTAGTGTAAGCATTTGTAGGTGTTTCTACTTGTGTCTGGTTGTATTTTTCATCTTTTTCCTAACCTTCGGGCTCAACTAATAAAAAAAGAAAAGAAAACTAAGGCGTTGTGATGGTCATGCATTTTAGAGAGTTGTATCTTGAAGCCTATATATTTATAACCAAAAACGTTGCCGGATGTGGGCCAAGTAGTGATGGCAACGGGGCGGATCGGGGCGGATATTGGAATATCCGTCCCCGTCTCCGCACTCCTCCGCCCATACCCGCACCGCCCCGTGCCCGCGCGAATAATGGGGATCGCGGACCATAACCATTCTCGCGGGTACGCGGATATTACCTGCAACCCGTGGTTATCCGCAAAACCTAAAAAAAACCATTCAATTAGCATTAAGTCTCTAAAATCTAAATCTAAATCCACCAAACTATCATCAACATTCGGTCTCTAAAATCTAGATCCACCAAACAGTCATCAACAATTAGTCTTTATTAGAGTATTATTACAAAAATAGACTTTCTAAAATCCACCAAACCAACATTTAGTGGCGGGACGGGGCGGATAGCGGGGCGGGGCGGATAGCGGGGCGGATATTACTCAATACCATAATCCGTCCCGTACCCGTGCGGATTTTAAATTTGTAAACCATACCCGTATCCACGGGGTAAAAAATCTATACCATACCCGTCCCCATCGGTGCGGATCGGTTCAGTTATCCAACGGGACGGTCAATTTTGCCATCTCTAGGGCCAAGGGATATATGAAGGCCATGGTGGCGGATGGGTTGTTTTCTCAAAGTACTGGTGTTTACTTCAAAGGTGTGTGGTGGGGGGGGGGGGGGGCAATTGACAGCTGGTGTTTGGAATGATAGCTGGCAGGTTGTCCAGCAACGGCGGTCTCATGTTCAAGATAGGCCTTTGCTCAGGGTGCGGGTTCCTTGGAAGGCACAACGACAGGTAGACGGTGAACGGATGCGTAAAAGACATGATACTCGTGGATCTGTGGCTACCATACTTCTTGATGCTTGCAGGAAAAAGGGGGTTTTGTAGGACTGATGGGAGGTGTTTCTTTTGTCCTTTGAGAGTTGTGTTTGGGTAGCTCTTTTGACTTGGGTTCTTTTGATTTATTTTAGTGTGGGCATTTGTAGGTGTTCCTACTCGTGTCGAGTTGTATTTTTCATCACTTACCTGACCTTTGAGCTCAACTAATAATAAAAAAAAAGAGTAAGGCGTCGTGATGGTCATGCATTTTAAAGAGCTCTATCTTGGAGAATGCGTATTTATAACTAAAAACGTTGTCGCTATTGAGAACCTCCAGCAGCTTCTCATATGTAGCCATAAGATCTGTAGAGAAGGGGAGCAGTTTCAAATAAGTATATCCATGAAGAACCATCTACCCTTTTTTTTGCGCTATTGAATGCGTAAAAGTATCACACATAAATAACATAAAATAAAACTCTCAAACCTTTGACAATTAGTCTGCTTTCTTATTTTCGATATTTAGGTAAGTATAAAGTATCACATGTAAAAGGATGTGTTATACTATATAAATTAAATTATTTTGATCAGCTTAAGTTTTTTAATTAGCAAGGCAACAGTGAACATGCCTCAATATATGATTTCAATCTGCTTTTTTTATACTAATTTCAAATTTGACGATTGCTCCTTTATCTCTGTAGTGGTAAAATCTTGTAATCACATTTCGAGCCAAATTTCATAATTAAAAACGTATTAAATTTTCCACCAAAGAATTAACATTACATGAGGTGTCTGGTTCAACTCCTGCAAGGTGAAAAACAAGAAATAAATGAAAGTGAAGCCAAAGAGCTCGTAAAGAGAGGGGGGGAGAAAAATGATTCGTAGCCAAGTTGGCTATTGTGGATTTTCAGACACGCGGATATGTAATTCATATGAGAAAACCTAGAAATAATAAAAAAAAGGTTTTTTTTTTTGCGTATGGTCACATACATTTTAACAATATTATAAATTATTTAAGAAAACTATATCCCTTATAGATTAAACTCATAAAAAAAACTACATGTCCTCAACTTAAGATAAGAGATAGAAATAACATTTTTGTGGTCAACTTCCAATAAAGAAAGGTAGCACAACCATCCGAGCATGGTTGACGGCATCCTCACGGACAGTCCGAGGCCCAGTAGCAGCTGCGGCAATCCGAGATGGGTCTGGAACAAGGAAGGTAGGATCTCCTCGGCCTCTGCCTATTACATGCTTGAGTCACTAGAGAACATGTGTGATATTGAGGATCAATCGCAACTATGGAGAAGCACTTGGAAAGCCCCCCGCAGGCCCCCGGGTGAGGATGTTCCTATGGAAGCTCCTCCACGGGAGGTTGCCGACCATATTTGTGCTTTGGAACCTTTGCCTCTCCTCTGAGCACCTATGTCCTCGCTGCTGCCTTGAGGAAGAGACTCCAGAGCACTAGCTCTTTGATTGCGGATTCGCTCGGGAGGTCTGGAGTGGAGTACTTCCTGAAACCTCCATCGCTGGGTGTAGCTTAACCATGGACCGCTTCCTTTATCTTCTGTACCAACCTCAGAAAGCTACGGAGGGAGTGCGCGAGAAGTCCCTACTTGTCTATGGTGCATGGTGGATTTGGAAGGAGCGATGCAAAGTAGTTGCAGGGGAGGCGGGCTCAGTTGCATGTGAGCTGGCGCGCTTGATCAGGTGGCAGTTCAGAGAGTACATCAACATTACCAACCTTCACAAGGAGAAGCCATCCTCGGTAGAAGCTATAGGTATTATGCTCCAAACTGATGCTTCCTTTCATATGCTCTCGGGCACGCCCGGCATTGGGGTGGCATGCATTGGCGACGATGATCTTCTTCTATGGTCTGAGAGTACCTCACAAACCACCAGCTCCATTCTCCTTGGGGAGCTCCGCGCCATCCATTTAGCAGCTAGTATCGCGCAACAGCGTGGCTTCAAGCAGTTACTTATTGAGAGCGACTCACTTCATGCAACTAGGATGATAGAGGGCAGGATGCCATTAACAGAGGAAAGCGGCGTACTGTGCAGGACATATGGTGGCTTGGACGCAGCTTCACGGATTTTCACGTTTCCTATATCCCCCGTGAAGATAATACGCGTGCTGACTGGTTGGCTCGCGTGGCCCTTCGGCTTTGTCTGGACTTTATGGATTCTAGGGGACTATGGGGTATGCCCCAAGTCCTATAGGATGATTTTGTACTCAACCCTTCGTCGGGTCCTTTAGCCTTTTGGGCTCAACTAATCAAAAAAAAAAAAACTTACAATAAAAGATAGAACAATATCTTGTCGATTAAACTTGCAAAATACACACACATCTTTTATTATTGTTTACGAATTTAATTGATAAATAAACAACAAAGGATGTGGATAAGTAATCCACGTGTCGAGAGAATCAAAACAGGTGATTTATAACTTAGGATTTCATTTTTTACTATTACCTGAGTTGGTTGATGTGGATAAGTAATCCACGTGTCAAACATCCCCAAGCCAACTTGGGTTGGCTGATGGCCAACAACAACTCAAATCGGCTATTTATCATTACTCCGTAAAGAGATCTAGGTGTTGCCCCTTTCAATTATGTGGCCATTGATGAAAGAGCTTGTATTAATCGCGAAGATTGCCGTTAAGACAAAGCATTTGTTTGGGAAAGCAATTGAGATCTGAGAGCGACTTGGAATCCGAATCACTCCAGACGTCCCCCTCCCTCCAGAGTCCAGATCTACTTTTAAAGTAGATGCATGTGCCATATAACTAGGGGTGGCAATTCGGGTTCACGGGTCGGGTTCGGGTCGGGTCATACACTGACCCGTTTAACAAAACACCCAACCCGAACCCGACCCGTTTAATAAACGGGTCAGGTTTATCAACCCAAACCCGACCCATTTATAAACGGGTCAACCCGACCCGACCCGCCTAACCCGTTTATTAAATGGGTCGGGCCGGGTCAGGTCAGATCTACCCGTTTAACAACAATTAAACATATTAAATTACAACTAATTACAATCTGATTAAAATACATCCTCAATAGTTACAAGTTACAACCATACCAGCAATCATATCAAATTACAATTAATTACAATTAAATTACAACTAATTACAAACTGGCCGGAAAGAGCCGGATCTGGCCGGAAACAGCCGGATCTTGCCGGATCTGGCTGGATCTGGACGGGAAATAGCCAGATCTGGCCGGATCTGGCCGAAAACAGCCAGATCTGGCCGGAAACAGCCGGATCTGGCCGGATCTTGCCGGATCTGGCTGGATCTGGACAGGAAACAGCCAGATCTGGCCGGATCTGGCCGGAAACAGCCAGATCTGGCCGGATCTGGCCGGAAACAGCCAGATCTGGGCGGATCTGGCCGGATATGAGTCGTAGCGGCGAGGAAGCAGCCGGATCTGGCCGGGATGTAGCCGGATCTGGACGAATCTGGATGGCAGTGGAGCTTCGTGGTCGTGGTCGGCGCTGAGGTGACCTCGCGGAGGCCGTGGAGGACGGCGACGGGAAGGAGTGCCTTGGGGGGCGGAGGCCGTGGAGGGCGGGAAGGAGTGGGGGCCGGAGGCGGGGGCCGTGGAGGACGGGAAGGAGTGGGGGCCGTGGAGGCGACGGGAAGGAGTGGGGGGCGTGGAGGAGGCCGTGGAGGCGACGGGAGGAGGCCGTGGAGGAGGCCGTGGAGGCGACGGGAAGGAGTGGGGGGCGGTCCGGGCGGAGGCGGAGGCCGTGGAGAGGGGGGGAGCAGAGAGGCAAGGGAGGAGGTGGAGAGGGTGAGAGGAGCGGAGGCTCGGAGGGAGAGGGAGATCGGGAGGCCGAGGTAGGGAGTAGAGAGGAGTGGAGGAGAGGGTGAGAGCCTTAGTGGCTGGGTTAGGGAAGTGGGTAGTTGGCTGTGTAGGTGGATGGGTTAGGGAAGTGGGTAGGTGGCTGTTAGGTAAGTGGGTAGGTGGATGTTAGGTAAGTGGGTACGGGTTAACGGGTTGACCCGCCTAACCCGCGGGTCAACCCGACCCGACCCGTTTATAAACGAGTCATAAACGGGTCGACCCGTTTATGACCCGAACCCGTTTATACCAAACCCAAACCCGTTTATCTCGGGTCGGGTCGGGTCGGATTCACGGGTCATGACCCAGATTGCCACCCCTACATATAACACAAGCAAGAGGATGGAATTGGCCTTATAATAGCAAATCTCCAACCCCCAGATGTTGAAATGACTGTTGAGAGCTTGAGGTCAACTCTTTCTCTCTCCATACACATTCACCGTCCTAATTTCTGGGGACTAGTGGGAGGATTAGCGGTATAAGTTGGCCACCGTTCAGCATGTGGAGTGCGCGGCCAGGCCCGGCCCGTACTTAATGGGCCTTACGGGCTTAACTTTCTTTTTTTAGAAAAAAAGGTCAATAATTTTGTTAGTTTCTCTACAGATTATGTGCAGCAGAAGATAAAGAAAAAGGAGCGAGAAACTTCCATATCTTCCCTGTAATTTGCTATACAATTTGGATTTGCCTCAAACAACATTATATTTATTTAAATGATGTAATTGATTTATCCATTGAATAAAATCACAATCCGGTAGGTAGGTATGTCCATTTAACCAAACAAAGTGGACACGAACTAGGTTTTTTAGAGTTACACTAACACAAATGAAATACAAATAAACTGTGTGATTTTTTAAATCAGCTACACTCGATATTCGATAATAATTTCATCAAGAATGGAATGGAACGGAACGAACTTAGTTCGTTTCCCCTGGATTGGCCTTATGCGGTGGCCACCAATTCGTTCTCGAGCTCCGCCTCTGATCTCCTCCCATTTTGGAGATTATCGACCGCATTATGATCGCCATCTCCGACGATCCCCAGGTTCCGCAGCACTGCTAAGGCCGGGGCATCCTTGTTCATGGTGTAGAAGTGCAGCGCCCGGACACCGCACGCCACCATCTCCCGGCACATTGCCGTGGCCAGCTCCACCCCGTACTCCGTCAAGGCCGCCTCGTCCCCCTTCCTCGCCTCCACCTCCTCCCTCACCTCCTTCGGCACCATCGTCCGGCAGGTCACGGTCATGAACCTGAAGTTCCTGAACGTCGTGATGGGCAGCACCCCCGGCACGACCGGGCACTGGATCCCCACCCTCCGGCAGTCGTTCACGAACTTGAAGAACACTTCGGTGTCGAAGAACAGCTGGGTTATGATCAGATCGGCCCCGGCATCCACTTTGCTCTTCAGGTACGCCAGATCGCTCTCGTACCCCTCCTCCGTCGCCCTGTCGCTCCCCTCCGGGATCTTGCTCGGATGTGCCTCTGTTTCAGTCTGATCTCAATTAGGATTCAGAGATCTAGGGTTAGCATCAGGAAAAGGCTTTGGGAAATGGGTTTGCGAACCTGGATATCCGGCGACGGCGATGCCAAAGTAGTCCCCGTGAGTCGCGCGGATGTGCTTGACGAGATCTAAGGCGGAGGAGAGCCCTTCCTCGTTGGCTGAGGAATCGAGCGATTTGGGCGTATCGCCGCGGAGGGCGACGATGTTGCGGATCCCGGCCGCGCGGGCGGAGGAAAGGGCGCGGTCGATTAAGGCGAGTGGTGTGCCGATGCAGGTGAGATGCATCATGGTCTCGATGCCGATGTCCCGCTGCATGCGGGCGGCGAATTCCAGGGTGAGGTCGGGATAGGGAGGGTTGGGGCGCCAGGTGAGGTCGCAGAAGGCCGGGCCATGGGCGACCATGCGGGAGACCGTGGCGGCGAGGGTGTCGGCGGCGTCGTGGCCGGGCTTCGCCGTCATGTACTCGAAGGAGAAGGCCACGCGGCCTTCGTCGTTCGCCGCATGGATCTTCTCGATCACCTTCATCTCTATGGTTGCCGGAGATGAAGGGAGAGCAAAAGGGGCGGAGTTATACCGGCGGGGAGGTAAAGGCTGTTCATTTATTCCGGTCCGGGCTTCTATATAATTTGTGCAGGAGCGCGTTTGCCGCGCCGCATCCGTTTGTCACGGTGACGGCTACTGGCTGGGGTTTGGTTGGATCCACGCAACCGGGTACGCATCCGTTTAGTAGGGAAGGTAAATAGATACCTCTGTCATTCGGATTTCTATATCGGGTTATTGGATTTTGGATATCCACCGACACCCGAGTATCGCGTGCGTATTTACCAACATTGTGTTAGGTGGGGGGGTTGTTGGATAGAAGAATCGTAGACGCCGTTTAACTTGGATCTGGACCATTTGGCTCTATTTTGATTCCGACTGGTTGGAAATGGGACCAAAAGGGAGATCCGACAGTAGCGAAGACAATAGAGTCAAACTGAAGCTATAGAATGGATGGGCCAGAGCTGCTGTAGCTTTTTTTTTGGGACAAATACAGTCGTGTTTTATGACTATATTGTGAAAAATCCCGGTCCTTATTGATATTTGCACCATTTAAAGAAATTCCCAAATTGCTAGTCGCTGTTAAATTTCATCTAGGAAATCAAGCTAAACATCATTTTTCAAGCTCAGACAATATAGAACGACTCAATTTGTCAAAAAAAACAATATAGCATGAAAAAAAATTGTTTGTGATTGGCTAATAAAATTACATAGGATCGAAATATACTCCAGAAACGAGGGGCATATTAAATAAGAATAATTGTCTTTTGATTTCATATGACAGAATATTCTATAATTGTTTCTTTGTTGGGTGAAGATTTGATGCGAGGGATATTTTTTAGAAAACTATCAATTAGAGAAATGGGCCGAGGAAAATACCTATAAGACCGTGTTTTTTTTTTCAGAATATAGACAAAAGATGCATTGTCCTTCCACGTTTGAATTTCAAATCCAAATTCAACGAAGTCAGCTTCCATTGGAAAATCGACAACTTTAACAGCTTATCTTAACTTCAAGTATTTGAATTTATAATTTAATAAAAATATAATTTGAAGATTTTGAAGTCATTGAATCTCTTCAATGGCGCAAGAATCACCCTGATTCGAGATATTGGTATGAAAAATGCGTAAAGCCATTCAAGTTATCCATGATATATCTATTATATAAGGTTAGATTTTATGAGTCATGAATTTTCTTATACGTGACAATTGAGTCCTAAAAAGAGGAGAAGAAAATGAGATATGTGACATCTGAGTCATAAAGAGGGGTAGTGGATGTGGGTGGTTAAGGATAGTAGGGGTGGGTGGTTACCCGTGTCAAATGACACGGGCTCATCTAGTTTATTATATAATGTCAATTTTTATTAGTTACAATCTGACTCATTTATTTTATTTCATGTGACAGCTAAGTCAAAAAAAAAAGAGGATGGGGACACGTAACAATTGAATCATAGAAAATGGAGGAGAAAGAGAGGCAATATGGATGAGTGGTTACTAGAACAACCTAGGGTCCGTTTGGCAAGCATAGTATGGGAAGTATTAGATGGAATGGGGAATGAGCGGATTCCACATTCCATCTATTCTCATGTTTGGCTGATTTTACTATTTGGAATGGGCAGTATCCGACCAGCCTCGGATTCCAGAAATTTGGAATCGCAGCATTCCATCGATTCGAGCGAATGCCGCTTCCATCCAACGTGATCCGGATTTGAGATTATCATAAATGACCATTTTATCCCCTTGATTTATAAAATAGCTATATTTATCATAACTTTAAATATATATGTTGAAACTTTATGAAATTAGTCTCATTGAAAAAATATCATCGATATCTTCGTTATGAGACCAATATTGAGTATTTTTGAAAGCAAATATTTGATGTAATTTAATTTATAAAATCATTTAATATATTATAACTTAAATTATACCTGAATTTTTAATAATTTCGATCGATCATTTTACATGATTAGATGCATTCAAAGAATTAGTTTGACCTAAATTTTCAATAATTTCGATCAATCATATCTCACGGGTATTGTTATTATTATAATGAAAAACATGTTTTAATTTGAAGAAAACTTAAAGTTTTATTATTAACATGCTGTCAAAATTCACTCGGTTCCAATTCAGATATTTATGAATTAAACACCAGAATCCACAAAATTAGCATATTCAGCTCATCCATAATAGACAAGCCAAACGCCAGAATCAACAGATTCAGCTCATCCCATATAGACCAACCAAATAACAGAATCAAAATCCACAGAATCACCAGATTCAGCTCATTCCCCATTCAGTTAATTTCACAGATTCCTTATTCAGTTAATTCATCAGATTCATGTTTGCCAAACGAGCCCCTAGTGTATTAATGAAGGGCACGGTACGTCTCAGATTTCAAAAGCAAATCCGGGGATCCAAAAACGCAAAAAACAAAAACAAAAACAAAAATAAAAAAGAAAAAGGAGGAAAGGTGTTGATTGTGGGATATTAGTAGGGGGAAAATAAACTGCTGTTGTGTCGGTCGATTAGTATAAAAGGGGTTTGGAAATGGGCTTTCTTTTCACGTGATGGAAACCAAATGGCACCTACCACGTCTCGAGTGGTTCACATTATCGGTTGGTTAGGGACCCAGCTGCCTGTGTCAGTGCGCGTGGTGGGACAGCCACCTCAGAGTTCCACGTGGGAAGGCGACTAATGCCGTTTTGCAAGAGCATAAGACTAATCCGGTCAAGGAATTTTGGGTTAGAAAAATTCAAATAATAAATGAATATAGGTCAAAATATTTTTTTTGTTAAAAAAATAAAATTTAAAATATAATCAGGAGTTAAATGGAGATAAGATGAGTGATATTCTTATTGTTTGGGATGATCCATCTTAATCCACCTTATCTTTATTTTGTTAATCTCATTGTGTTTAGGGATAAATCTTATCCCCAAACCAAATATGGTCTAAGTGCCGGGCAGGCGACGCCTTGTCGGATCAGGACTTTGGTTGGCAGGTTGCAATTAGCGATGAAAATTTGGAACATGAATTCTATGTCCTCAGATATGGGATTATAGTGTGATTTACCAGTTGAGTATTAACTGACAATGGTGTCGATTTGGTTGGCCACCTACCCATTGTTCGTTTCCTTATTGTATGAGTACACCTCTAGTAGTTTTCTAGGTCTACGTCTCTATCTATTACCTACTGCCCCATTTATCTATTACCTACTACCAAGGATCTCAGGGAAAAGAAGAATCCCACGGCTAACACAGCTTCACCATTCATGATTCAAAGTAGTCAACCAACCCCGCCATCAGAGCGTGATGTTTTTGATACTACTTAAGTGGAGGATGTCATGCTCATGCGATCGGGAAGACAGGAGGGCCCAGTCTGGAATTGTGATGAGTAAATGGGCTTTGCATTTGTGTCTTACAGGTGTTATAGTCCTAGGCCGTCCACGGCTCTATGCAGGCAAAACGGGCTCCGTATCTGGGACCAACATGGCCTTGGATTTGGGTCTACAGGTGCTCCAGGCCGTCCATGCTGATAAAACGGGCTCCGTTTATGGGCCCAACATGACCTCATGGCCTGGTGTCTTACAGGATCAGTTCAGCTGACGATCAGATCAGGATGCTCTTGCTCTTGTACGACGAAAAGCAAGCTCAAGTATGTACTTTAGGAATTTCTCAATAATTAGATAACTATATATTCCGAATCTGGGAAAATAATAATATCACTAGATAATTTCCGTGATCTATGCGTTTGTCCCAGAGCGTTGATCGTTATTTTTGAAGGGATTTTTAGGTGTGGGGGTTCATTAATTACCTGCGCTTCATTTCCATTTAGAAGCTCGCTAACTTCCATGTAAGCTTGGTCGTCGCATATGTAATCTGTATCACTTGCAAGTAATCACAATCGTCTGCTCATCGCCGCGAAGCGCGAAATGCTCATAGCAGCAGGTTGGTATTAATATAGGAAAAGAGATTAGTGTACATGGTTTTTCAGTACATGATTACGTGGTCATGTATTATTAGCTTATATTATGAGAACATGAGTGGATCTGAAGCATTGAAAGTTAAAAGTGGTATTGAATGATGCACATGGCAAACCACTTCTCTTAATATAGTCTTACATATACGAGCATGACATGACAAACATTTAGGGAAAACGTAAGAACCAGAAGTCCTGTATAGTACAGATTACAGAGGTAACAGAGCAACAGATGAAACTACATAACGAGCCATAATGCCACACTTATGAGAGCACTGCCTCTCTACTTAACTCCTGGAGGTCCACACAACATGGCCGTGTGGTAGGAAGTGGCAAACGGGAACGGACCCGGGCTTCACCTTGAGCACTTGGAAAGCCAGGTGCTTCGGGTTCCACGACGCGGTGTCGGTGTGGCACACCGCCACCGCCTCCACCTTCGTCCCGTCAGCTCCCGCCAGGGGCACAGTGTAGGCCCTGGCGGCGCCCGTGGCGTGGCAATAGAAAACAGCGTAGGCATAAGCCTCAGGATGGCACGCCACCAGCTTCGATCCGGCCATCGCGCGCGCCCCGGACTGTTCGACCGTGTATAGCTGTAGAGGAACGTCCTCCACCGTCGTCGATGAAGCCTGGATATCGCTTGTCTTAAGGCTTGACATGCTGAATTCAACCATGGACTCGAGCGAGGTGACACAATGCTTGCTCTCCCCTTCTACTCCGGGCTCTTCGCACTCCTTAAGAGTGTTCTTGGTGATCTCGGCTTCAGCGGAGTTTGGGTTTATTGAAAAATGGTTTAGGATTTGAGGTAGCTCAGCAGACGAGAATGGCATGGAGTCCGCCGCCGAGCGAGAAATAAAGGCAGCACCCGATGTACTTTTGCCAAAGTATAAGTTCATCTTAGCACCGGGGTGCAGGTCATTCTCCAACAAGAAGAGCGCGGCGTTGGGATCGTCATGGAGCTGCGTCTCGGAGGCTGCATATACGTACTTGAATGGGTCGCCGACCTTCACGATCACCGGCGGCTTCCCTTTGCGTCCGCCGGTAGTGACGCCCACTCCTCCCTTCCCCACCCCCACACGGGTGCCGCCACGGCCCCCACCAACGCTCACGCCTACCCCTCCCTTGCGGACGTTGACGTTCGTCTTCCCCTTGCCGTTGCTCACGTGAACGCCACCACTCCCGACGCCGACGCGGGTGCCGCCGCTAGCGCTGCCATGGCTGCCGACGTTGACACCCACTCCCTTGCGCCCCACGTTCACGGCGGACCCTTTTCCGGTGTTCACAGAGACACCGCCCTTGCCGACGTTCACTGACGTGCCTGTCTTCTCGTCAGTAAGCTCATCTGCAATGAAAAAGACCAGTTTTAAAGAAGTCCATAAAGCAAAATCTCTCTGTTTTCCCTTCTTGTTTTATTCATCAACTGAGTGTATGTTTATATGTATTAAGAGCTAGTCACCGGTGGCGGTGGGTATGAGCTCGCGTATGGCGCTGGGCATTGGAGTGTTAGGCAAGACGGACTTCCAATAAACTTGGGCAGGTACAGCTGCATGGCTAGCCGCGGCTGTGAGCTAGAGCAGCGACATGAATGATTTATATCGTTAGAAAAGATTCATGTATGCCAACAAATAAAAACAAAAAAGAGATGAATGTTAGAGGACTGGGTTTTGTTTGAGCTAGCTTACCAGCAGAAGGAAGAGGAGAAATATGAATTGATTCATCGTGTAATGAATATGGAGGTGGTGCTAGAGATTGCATCCAAAGAGCACTACTGAGGTTTAGATTTATAGAACCAAAGATGCAGTGGAGTGAAGTGTGGGTGGGGACCTCCCCACCCAGATGGGAGAAGCGAATTAATAGAACAACCTAACTGCCCCCGTTCATGGCAATTCAATGCTAGCTGTTGGTCGGCGACGCATGACGTCCGACTGATCAGCGTACAGGTATGAATGGAGTATCATGCACCGCTCGATGCTTCTCCGGGTTCTCCCATGGGCGCCACACTAACGTCACGTTTGGTTGCCATGAGAATTAGAATGGGAATGGGAATGAGAACGGGATTGGGAATAGGAACGGGAACTGGAAAGGAATTGTGGTTGTTTGGTACGTCAAGGAACTGAAATGGGAATGTAACTTACAACTGTTTGGTATACATAATAAGCATGGGAATTGGAATGGGAATATAAATTAAAGACCAAAATACCCCTGCCTCTAATAGCATAGATTTACGAATATATTTCTGTATGTATATGTATTTGCATTACCATGACTTATTTGAATGAAACACTATTAATAATGAGAGAAAGAAATAAGATTATTATTTGAAATATTATTAATAAATAAGAGAAAGAAATAAGATTATTAATATGAGAGTTCCTAATATTATTAATAAATAAGAGAAAGAAATAAGATTATTAATATTATTTAAAATATTATTAATAAATAAGATATAAATATTATTATTATTATTATTTGAAATATTATTAATAAATAAGAGTAAGAAATAAGATTATTAATATTATTTGAAATAATATTAATAAATAAGAGAGAAATAATATTATTAATATTATTTGGAATATTATTAATAAATAAGAGAAAGAAATAATATTATTAATATTATTTGAAATATTTATTAATAAATAAGATAGAAATAATATTATTAACATTATTTGGAATATTATTAATAAATAAGAGAAATAAATAAGATTATTAATATTATTTGAAATATTATTAATAAATAAGAGAAAGAAATAAGATTATTAATAAATAATAGAAAGAAATAGGATTATTTTTAAAATTGATCCTAGCCGTTTGATCAGTTTAATCAAACAAAGATGAAGGGTATTCATGTAAATTCCATGAAATGAGAGTTCCTGCGTTTGAGGGAACTTTGCATTCCCATATCAAATTCGAGAATCTTGAGTTCCCTCAAACACAGGAACTTCAATTCCGGTTCCTGGATCAATAGTGCAACCAAACACTTTGAATTCCTTGTTTTAAGGAATTCCCATTCCGGTTCCTAGATCAAAAGTGCTACCAAACATGGCCTAAGGATACTTCAGATTTGAAAGCTTACCATATTTGACACATGTCGGATACGAATACGCACCCGATACACTTGGATGCGTATCGGATATAGTTGTGATACGGCTATGATATGTTTTAGGATACGGTTAAAATACGCTTGGACCTTTGGTTAAGACTTAAAAGAGTTACGTAGTTAAAGAGATAGAAACTTTCTTAACTTATTTGTCTTTGAAGTTCTTTCATATTTATGTAGATGAATACATTACTATTAAACATATGTCTTTTGGTTTTTAGAGATTATAGAGATGAACGATTTGAACTTTAAATGCATTTATTTCAAATTTTAAACTTACCATGAAATTAAATATATTATTATATTGTCGTATTCTCACCGTATCCGTATCCTAATTTTTCAAGAATTATTGTATCGGAATGTCCGTATCGTATCGTACATGTATCTGTGCTGCATAGGGTGGAACACTTTCGCAACAAACTTAAGCTGTTAAAGTGGTTCCATTTAGTTACGAGTTAGGTTAAATTCAAATGCAATTTGAATTGATATGTTGGTTAAGACAAGGATAGCTCTCTGATTATTAATCTAATATATAAGGGGAGGTTTTATGAGTCGTATGTCACATCTTAACCAAAAACCAAAGGATAGTGACTGAATAGAGAGAGGGGATAGTCGGGGTGGGTGGTTGCCCGTGTCATGTGGCTCGGAGGCCCACTTAGTAACATAGATAATATACATAAATGTATTGTGTGTGTGTTTCTATATATATATATATATATATATATATATATATACACAATAAGCCGACAGGATTGAAAGAGAAATATTCTCTCAATAATGCAGCTTTACTTAGCCTTGAAGGCTTGTACCTCTATATAGGAGGAAGAACTCGTCTGAGTTCAGTACGCTGGTTCTCACCCACTCTCCTCTTGTAACCTATCTTCCTCCTTGTAACTACAACCAGTGGAATATATTTGAAGTTCCTAGTAAGTTCTTCATCTCTCTCTTTGCTTTTTAATTATTCTGTAGAGATATAGTTTAGAAAGATTATCCAAAGACTGGAACTTTCATAGTTCAGTTCTACCTTCTGATCTCGTTCATACCAGATCGGTAGCATCGAGCGCTAGCTCTCTGGATAATTGATCTAATCAATATCTTTGTTTTTATTGGTATCAGAGCCAGGTTTGAGTAGTGTCGAGTAATGTGTAGATTTTATTAGAGCAAGATGTGATTATTAGTAGTATTGGTGTTTATGTTCTTGTTTACTATGATTTCGTTTTATGAGTTTTATACTGCTTTTGTGGATCGACATCCAAGCCGCGTTTGGCACCGTTTGCTAAAGGTAGCGTTAGGGTAAGTCCTGTGATTCGTTGGCAGTCGAGCAAAAGCCTATATTGATTCATAACGAAACCTTAGTAAGCAAGAAACCTGCACCAATACTTCTTCTGGTTCATCTTACTTTAATTAAGTCTACCCATCTCGAGTAATCATGGCTTCAACTTCTCTTCGGAAAATTAATTCACGAAAAGATAAAAAATTAAAAAATGCTCAATTAGCCGAATTTCCCTCTGAATTAGAAGCTCTAAATAACTGGGCTATCCCTGATGTTCCGAATAAGGAAATCTATAAAATTGGCTTTTTAGATTTAAAGTCCATGATAGCAATTCAAACTGTTGAAAAAACAGTAACCGTAGATCAGGAAGATCAAACTCTTAAGCTTCTTGCGGAAGAAGATTTAGAACCTTATATGGAAAAATATAATTACGTTCACATAGGTTTGATTCAGGTGGCTTTTAAACCACTAACTTTGCAAGGATTAAATGCCTCTCTTCTCTCTTGCCTAAGAGATGCCCGTTGTCTTAATTGGCCTCAATCCCTAATGGGAATAATGGAAACCAGCCTTAGTCATGGACCCGTATACTTTAATGTTTATCCAAATTTGAGTTTATCTTTAACTGATCCTAATATTTTGGAAGCTGTAAGTCTTAATATTAAGACTCACGGATATGAATTCTTACCCCAATCCGAGACCATAGCTATTGTTTATAGAATTCATTATAAGGTCCTAAGTACCTTAGCTCCTAGAGCAAAACAATATACCCTTCCAGGAAAAACAGTTTTAGTAGAAATTAATCTACTGTCTTCCCATATTGCTACAAATAGACAGATAAAATGGACTGAAGTTAATTTTCCTGAGAATTGGTTACTAACGAATGCTGTCCCTCATAGACCTATTATTAATCAACAAGTTGATCAAATATCCCAAACTGATGATGGTGAAGTTACTATAACTTTTGATCCTAATAGGACTATAAAATATACTGATATTACAACTTCTTCCAGGAAATCGGTCTCCCGTGAAGGAACCCCTATTCATGCTATTAGAATATCTGAGACCCAAATCCCTCATGGGATTTACGAGAAGGAATCTAAATCAGATTCCGAAATGAGTTTTCAGTTGTAGATGGATTTTAGACCTAACAGTCCCCTTAGGAGATACCTCAATGAGGAATTTCAAAAGTTGTATAATAAGCAATTTCGTGATTGGTTTTTTGTAACCTTTAATGAGGAACAAAGAAATTCTTATAAAGAGTTATATTATAGTGAATTAAGTTTACTTGTGTCAAGAGGTTTTTTCGATGAAGATTCATCTAGGTCTTTAGCTTCAATGAAGGAGAAGATATACTCATTTTGTTCTTTAAGCAGTTTAATTTCTTCTTTCAGGTCATTAACTTCCCTATTAAGTTCTGCTAAGGATAAGATAACAGTTTTTTTCCTGTCGTCTTTTTAAGACTTCAGAGAGTCTATAGGTGTTATCTATTCGCGGAGTTTCATTTTTTTGTTGATTATTTTTCAAGCAAAGATCAATTAACTGGGTTTTTAAGTTAGGAGGTATATCTCCTTCAGTTAATAATTGAGGCGATGAGCTCTTTTGGTAATAGATATCATATTAATAGAAAGATTATTCATTTCGGTCATTTGTTTCCAATAGTCCTTCTTGGTATTGGTCCTGACATTGAGTACACTTAGAATCCTTTGCAGATTCATCAGCGGAAGACTCGTCTTCAGAAGTATTACTAGATGTTTCTACATCGGATTCAGAATCAGTATTATTAAGCATAACTTTATAGAGCGATTTCTTTAATCCTTCATCTTCAATTTCATTAATCTTTTTCTTAGTGTAGCAACGATTAGCATAATGTCCAATTTTACCGCATTTAAAACATTTGGCTTTGCTTTTGTCAATTTTTGGATGCTTTTGGGTCTTATTCTTTGGTGGTGGTGGTGTATTTTTCTTAAATTTCCTTTTAACAAAAGGTTTTCTATTTTTCTCAGCTATTTCCCTAGGCGGCCTTGATTTTTCCGAGGCTCATCAAATGCAAATTGTTCACAAAATTCACCTAGTTGTTTTCTTTCGGTAAGCTTATGAGCTTTTAATTGATGTTTGAGTTTAATATCATTGCAAAGACTCAAACCTTCATGAATGCAAGCATTAACTAAAGCACCATAGGTGCAGGCATCAAAGGGTATAACACCACCATTTTGTTCACGCATATAATTTCTAACACGTTCAGCAAAAAGATTAGGTAATCCGTCTATAAATTTAGACTTCCAATGACTGCTATTTGCATCAGTGAGTTGCATAACTCTAGTAAGAAAAAACATCTTTATACCAGCGGAAATGAGTAAGAGTCGGACAGCGCAGATTTTGTAATAAAGTGCGTATCCGTTCCCCCTGGCCAGTAATATTACCAGTAAAATGGTCCAGAATGGTTAAAACAAGAGTGTAAACAGCATCAGCCTGTTGCTGGCTATTCTCAAGTTTAACGGCACTAAGAATTTCAGTGCGCTGCTCTAATTGGAGATAATTATCCCACCAGCCTTTTAAGCTTCCAGTAAATCCGCAAGTAAGGAAGGCCGCAACTTGCTGATCAGTATTGTTATTATTACGGCAGATAGTAGCATACATCATCATACGATGTGCCATATTCAGAATTTGATGATCACTCATACCATCAATATTCCATTCATAGATATTACGGCCCGAATAATCTTGTTGTAAGAAAGTATCATTTTCTTCAAATAAGAGGTCAATAGGAGAAGGTCGTTTATAATAGAATTTTTCTAAATTACGAGGTCGGTGTTCAATTTTATTAACAGTTTGAAACTGTTGTTCAGTTTCTAGAGATATTATCTCAGGATCAGTATGCTCAATCTGATTATCAGTCACAGTATTAAGAACTTGTAATTTAGCTTGAGTTAATTGTTTACTGAGAGAATCTATTACTTCTTCAGTTAACTCTTTTCCTAATTTAAAATTCGAAATGTCAACATTAGGTTTCACAGAAGGTTTTGTATGCAGTTTGACTGCTTTATCTTTAGTCAAATGCAGAGTTGGGATTAGTTCACCAAGTTTAGTGACAAGTTTATCAATTGTTTGTTCAACACGAGTTAGTTGTTGACCAAGAACTTGGGAATAAACATTAGTATAATTATTTTGTTTAAAGATTTTATTCAACTCTTTAATTGTTTCATTTATAGTTTCTATAGGTTTAATAAACGCAGTAGCTTCAAGATTAGAGGTAGAAATACCTTCTAATTTTAGCGGTTCAGTAGGAGGATACAAAGATCTCTTTTGTACCCCTTCAACTGTTTTCCAACTCTTTAAATGTTCTTCAATAACATTTATTCTCGCAGGAGGGTCATGTTCTTCAGCAATTTCTCCTGAGTTATGATCTTCGGCAATTTGATCAATGATGGCATTAATTTCATCAGCTTTCTCATCAGCATAATGATTATAAAACCAAGGAGCAAAGAACTGGATCTGATTATTAGCTTCTAATTCACTATAATATAACTCTTTATAAGAATTTCTTTGTTCCTCATTAAAGGTTACAAAAAACCAATCACGAAATTGCTTATTATACAACTTTTGAAATTCCTCATTGAGGTATCTCCTAAGGGGACTGTTAGGTCTAAAATCCATCTACAACTGAAAACTCATTTCGGAATCTGATTTAGATTCCTTCTCGTAAATCCCATGAGGGATTTGGGTCTCAGATATTCTAATAGCATGAATAGGGGTTCCTTCACGGGAGACCGATTTCCTGGAAGAAGTTGTAATATCAGTATATTTTATAGTCCTATTAGGATCAAAAGTTATAGTAACTTCACCATCATCAGTTTGGGATATTTGATCAACTTGTTGATTAATAATAGGTCTATGAGGGACAGCATTCGTTAGTAACCAATTCTCAGGAAAATTAACTTCAGTCCATTTTATCTGTCTATTTGTAGCAATATGGGAAGACAGTAGATTAGTTTCTACTAAAACTGTTTTTCCTGGAAGGGTATATTGTTTTGCTCTAGGAGCTAAGGTACTTAGGACCTTATAATGAATTCTATAAACAATAGCTATGGTCTCGGATTGGGGTAAGAATTCATATCCGTGAGTCTTAATATTAAGACTTACAGCTTCCAAAATATTAGGATCAGTTAAAGATAAACTCAAATTTGGATAAACATTAAAGTATACGGGTCCATGACTAAGGCTGGTTTCCATTATTCCCATTAGGGATTGAGGCCAATTAAGACAACGGGCATCTCTTAGGCAAGAGAGAAGAGAGGCATTTAATCATTGCAAAGTTAGTGGTTTAAAAGCCACCTGAATCAAACCTATGTGAACGTAATTATATTTTTCCATATAAGGTTCTAAATCTTCTTCTGCAAGAAGCTTAAGAGTTTGATCTTCCTGATCTACGGTTACTGTTTTTTCAACAGTTTGAATTGCTATCATGGACTTTAAATCTAAAAAGCCAATTTTATAGATTTCCTTATTCGGAACATCAGGGATAGCCCAGTTATTTAGAGCTTCTAATTCAGAGGGAAATTCGGCTAATTGAGCATTTTTTAATTTTTTATCTTTTCGTGAATTAATTTTCCGAAGAGAAGTTGAAGCCATGATTACTCGAGATGGGTAGACTTAATTAAAGTAAGATGAACCAGAAGAAGTATTGGTGCAGGTTTCTTGCTTACTAAGGTTTCGTTATGAATCAATATAGGCTTTTGCTCGACTGCCAACGAATCACAGGACTTACCCTAACGCTACCTTTAGCAAACGGTGCCAAACGCGGCTTGGATGTCGATCCACAAAAGCAGTATAAAACTCATAAAACGAAATCATAGTAAACAAGAACATAAACACCAATACTACTAATAATCACATCTTGCTCTAATAAAATCTACACATTACTCGACACTACTCAAACCTGGCTCTGATACCAATAAAAACAAAGATATTGATTAGATCAATTATCCAGAGAGCTAGCGCTCGATGCTACCGATCTGGTATGAACGAGATCAGAAGGTAGAACTGAACTATGAAAGTTCCAGTCTTTGGATAATCTTTCTAAACTATATCTCTACAGAATAATTAAAAAGCAAAGAGAGAGACGAAGAACTTATTAGGAACTTCAAATATATTCCACTGGTTGTAGTTACAAGGAGGAAGATAGGTTACAAGAGGAGAGTGGGTGAGAACCAGCGTACTGAACTCAGACGAGTTCTTCCTCCTATATAGAGGTACAAGCCTTCAAGGCTAAGTAAAGCTGCATTATTGAGAGAATATTTCTCTTTCAATCCTGTCGGCTTAGTGGAGCAATAATGCTCAAAAGGTAGGGCCCGCCACGTCGTGTGCTGAGTAGGTTGCAGTCGAATGAGTGGCTGAACAATCACCTTTGGCATCACATCATTTAGCTTTAGATAGTGGAGATAAATCTTATCTCCAGCCGATGAAGCTTATCCTTAGCTAGTGGAAGCTCCACTGGTGGTAGGACCATCCTTCTTTTTCCCAGGCAGATCTTGGGAAATAATTTGTGTCCACAGATCTTCTTGATCACCGTAGGGGTCTTGAGCATCCTGCATCGGATCGTCAGAACTAATAGAAATTCTATCAGAGCCAGAGAAATGGCTAGTGAACTGATGCTTTAAATGTTCATAACATTTCTTCATGATTTCATTCTCAGTAGCCTGTGGAAATTGTCTTTCAAATAGTTTTTGAAGCCGAATCATTGATTTTTCTTTGGGGGCTTCAAGACTTCGTCTCTTCTCTGATAATAGCTTTTCATTGCTTTTAATTATCTCCTGAATTTCAGAGATTTTGGTGTTAGTATCCAAACCTTTCCACCATTTAATTTGATACTGTCGAATAAGGCAAGGACTGCAGAGATCATCGATATCCACAGAGGCGAACCATTTCCATATCCAGGGAATCTCTGCCTCAGCAAAGAAGTAAAGAGGGAACATTCCTTCGATCACATCTTCCTCTTTAATTAGAGCAAGAGTAGGATGAGTAATTACCCATTTCTCATATAGAGCAAGAATTGGTGAGGGCAATATTTCTAAATTGGCTCCATATTTGCGGCACCAGTCATAAATCCATGCTGGGAATTCTTTACGAAGGACATCAGGGCAAATCTTAATGAACCAAGTATGCTTGAGATTCTCATTTTCGTAGAGTAAGGTGGTATAAAATGCATGCTTATAATCCCAGTAATTAAAAGTATAACTTTCCTGATTAATTTTGAACGGAATGGGTTTCTGAGTACTAAACCCCCATTCTTTTGGAGTCAAGAAATTCTTGATAGTGCACTTACTATAAGTAGGCGGCCTCCTTTCATCAGAATTTTTGAAGAAATGCTCAAAGTATACTTCTCTCTGAGATAACAGAGATTCCATCCATTTTCTCGGATGATAAACAGATGTAGGATAATAAGAATTGTCCAAATATTTTTGGCGCAATTTCTCTGGATTGTCAGAGTAGCACATATCTTCAGGTTCTATGTAAAGGATGATTTCATAAGCTGCTTTCGTAATCATACCAAGATCAATTTCTTTTGTAACATCAGCAAAAGATTCATTAGGCTTATTCTCCTGAGGATTCATTTCCTTAGAAGTAGTACTTCGCCGAATTGTTCTCCAACTATTGCCAAAGTCTGATTCAGTGGTATTAGAGGGGTCAGAAGTCTGACCAGTTTCCAGGGTATAACCCCGACCAGCAATGCCATAGCCTTGACCAGAAATTCCAGCAAAGCGAATCCGACCACGACCACCACGGTTATTACTGCCACCACGACTCCACGTAAGGAAATCAGGTAAGACATTATGTTTACCAGGAATAAACTCAATAGTGAAGTCAAACACAGCCAATTCGGCTTGCCACCGTGCAAAAATTTGTTTAGATGTGAGATTCTTAATATCTTTTTCAATAACACTCTTTGCAGAGCTACAATCAATACGAAGAAGGAAAGGCTGATTCAGGATGTCCTCCTGAAATTTATAAAGGCATTTAATGATAGAAAGCATTTCTTTCTTGATTGTGGAATAATTGAATTGAGTAGAGTTCCATTTACCAGAGGTATAACGAACTAATTCTTCCTTATTAGAAGGCAGACATTTTTGTTTAAGAATCCCTCCATAGCCAATATTACTGGCGTCCGTTTCTACAATCTTTTGACACTCTGGCTTAAGCAGATGTGTACAAGGCAGATTGATGACCTTAGTCTTGATTAGTCGAACAGCATTGGTATGGTCATCAGTCCAAGGGGCAGGATTCTTTTTCAAACGATTATAAAGAATGGCAGTATCTTGAGCCCAATCTTTATAGTAATCTGAAACATAATTCAACGCTCCTAGGAAACGCTGTAGTTGATTAGTATCAGTAATAACATCAGGAAATTTAGAGGCAAATTCTATACTACGATCAATAGGGACAATTGTTCCTTTGCCAATATTATGGCCCAAAAATCGTATCTCAGTTTGAAAGAGTTTCATTTTTGGGGCAGATATTACTAATCCATTGCGAATAGCTAAATGTCTAAATGTTTCCAGATGTTTCACATGCTGATCAATGTTATCAGAAAAGATAAGTACATCATCAATATAGGATAGAATAAAATTCGTATAAGGAATAAAAATATCATAATATTTTGAAATTCTGAAGGAGCATTCTTTAAACCAAAAGGCATTACATTCCATTCGTAATGGCCAAATGGGACAGTGAACGCTGTTTTATAGCGGTCTTTTTCATGAATTTGAATTTGCCAATATCCTGACTTTAAATCAAATTTCGAAAATATTTTTGCTCGATAAATTCTATTGAGCAAATCCCTCTTATTAGGGATAGGATATCGTATCCATTTAAGCACCTTATTAAGGGGCTTATAATTAATGACCAGTCGAGGAACACCACGTTCTTTTTCAGCATTATTATTCACATAGAATGCTGTACAACTCCATGGGGAGTAGGATTTTTTAATTAAATTCTTCTCTAAGAGAGAAGCAATTTCTTTTTTGCATAACTCAAGGTATTCTTGATTCATTTGACAGGGTCGGGCCCTAGTTGGGATATCTCGTTCATCAAAGGATTCCTCATAGGGTATTTCCACAATATGTTTCTTTCTGTCCCAAAAAGCATTGGGGACTGTTCCACAAACTGTTTGTTGGAACTGTTGCTCTATTCGTCCTATGAGATCTTTTGTAGCAGATTTCTGTAATTGCTGATCAATTTGAAGGTAAGAGATTTCTTCTTTAGAAAACTGATTTGATTTTCTTTAAGCAGAATATCTTTAACTTCATTCAGAATTCGTGTATGGGGTTCAGTAATAAATGTTAAAGTAATAGGAGATCCTTTATATTTAGCACTTATTCCTGAAGAATCAACTCTCTCTAGTGGCATAATTTTATGCAAAAATGGTGTTCCTAGTATTAAGTGTTGAGATAGATCTTTTATTAATACAAAAGAGGTCGGGATACAAGTATCCTGAATACATACATAGGCTTTAGGAAGTTTAAAATTAACTTCCAGCTTATTGCCATTAGCCCCACTAAGGGCTTGCGAGGTTTTCTCAAAGAATTTGGAAGGGATAATTCCTTCACGAATACAGTTTAAGTCCGCACCACTATCAATTAAGGCAATAAGATTAGGAATAACCTCATGTTCAGAAATGACTAACGAAATTTCAACATACCATTTTTGTGTAGTAACTTGCTGTAGTAATTGAACAAGAAACTCATTCGGAGGACTAGAGCTTTGTCCGGGTTCATTAAGTTTATATATATATATATATATAAGAGTATATATATATCAACCTTATAAGAGAGGGTTGCGGTTATGCATCCCCGTATGGTTATATATAAGATAATATAAAGTTGAATATAAGGTTGATCTAATTCATGTGATTAATATCTAACTTTATCTAATCTATAGTTGATTAAATCTAACTAATCATTCTCCCCCACTTTCCCGATAGCCCGTTCCCCATACTCCTCTTCGCCAACGCTCCTCCCTCCCCTCTCACCAATCGCTCCTCTCTCGCAGACCACCTCTCTATGTGAGACCCGGGGTACTGGGTGTCGGTGTTCGTCTGGAGGGCGTGTGGTCAAACCATGTAACCGGGTAAGTAACCTCATGTAAATAATAACTATATTAGTAACCCTTATAAGACACAACGCGTTTTAAAGCCGTGATGGCAGTGATCCGTCAGAAAACTCCAAGGTTAAGCGTGCTTGTCATGGAGCGGTTCCGGTGGATCCTGGACGGAGCCCGTAGGCCCGCCCCGGACGGTGGGGGCCGTTACACTCTCTCTCCATCACTTCTCTCAATCCCTCCTCGCGGAGGTCTCTCTCTCCGCCCCTCCTCTCAACCCCTCCTCTTGAATGATGATTTGCTTCTAAAGAGTTTTTTCACGGAGGTCAAGGAGGCCAAGGTTCGTTCTAGGGAAGATGGGTGGGGTCGTATCTATCACATCCATTTGAACTCCTCTCCTAGGTTTCGAAACCATAGACGCCGCCTGTCGGCAGCATCATCGACTACGCCGACAACTGTAGGAAGAAGTTTATAGCGTACCTCCTCTCACCTCTTCGATGGTTGTTATCACCCCCAACCTAGAAAACCCATCCGGATCGCGCGCGTGAGGGATCTAAACTTGTTCAATTCATCTCTGGCGCATTTATGTAACAAATATCACGACTAATTTGAACAATTTGATATGAGGTCAAAACCATAAATTTTAATAATCGACAGATGATTATAATTTCAATTTATACATCTAAATATAATACAAAGTTTACTGATACAAATTGATCCTCAAATGGACATGTATATATAGATATAAAAAATCTTAAAAAATGGAAATTATACACTTATACAAACTATCAAAGTAAACTGGACCCCAACTTCTCAGAAACCTTCAGAGGTCAACGCGCCACCAAAAGTCTGTCCAGCTAGTGCTACAGAAGAAGAGCTGGTGCCTGCACCTGTAAAACACAACCGGATAGGAGTGAGCGATAAGCTCAGTAGGGTTCTACTCTACATCACGCTTAAAGGAGAAAGCAACAACAATATCGTTTTTCTGCCTAAGTTTAAGATATGCCAAGGGTCCCATAACCCCATCGATGTCCCAAGTGCTCCTGTCATGAAACCTCTCTCTTGAACATGTTACTAAGAGATAGCGGAACAATTACATGCGGGATTACCATTTCCCAAATAGGTTCCCATGCTTGGGGACCCAGGACGGGAATGTATCAACAGCCATCCTTAGCACTTGGCATCGGAGAATCGACACGACCTCTAAACCTCAATAAAATTCAAGTGTATCTAACTAGACATTAACCTCGAGAGTATAAGGATTCAACAATACAATCACGTCCTAAACCTTGCTATTCAGCCTCGGTCCTAGAGCTAGATCCGAGTTGTCCGAGTCCTCAGATCGGTGACTGACCCATCGCCCACGCCTGGCCTAGAATGCCTATAATGCATAGAGTGCATGCACCTATACAAGTATCTAGCCTATGTGTCATTATATGTCACATCAATAGTTAATAGTCCAACATGAAGTATATCTAGATTATACTACTCTCGGCGCAATGCCGGCAACCAATGAACAAACAAGAGATTATATAACATAGTCATATAGGGCACACCTTCGACCCATTTATTCTACGCAAGCATAGGCGCACAGTTGGCCTATTTATTCTATACACTTTTAAGGGACATGACTCTCTTGGTTCAACCAGGAGCTTCACATAGGGCTTGACCCCACATATGGGTCTAATATATATATGTATGTATATATAGAGCATACTATCATTTTGATATAATTCATAACTTGCAAATAACTTAGCAATTAGTTAAACATTCTATAAACCTTGCATAGATATTCCAAATTCATGAAAAACTAGCATGTTAACACAATTCATTGATACAAAGATCATCTCCAAAAAATCAGATCGAAAGAAGCTTCGAAAATCACAAAAAACGATCAATAATACCCCCTCTACAAGCTTGGGATCGATTCAACCCAAGTTGGGATCGATCCCAACTGGTCAGGTATAAACTGCCTCCCTAACATTTGAGTTGGGAATTGGGATCGATCCCAATCCAACCGGTTTATAACTTTTATGTTGAAGATCAATAGAGATTATGCACATACAAGACTAAATTTGAGCTTTAACCAGAAGTTTTAGTTAAAAACCAAAAATCTAGGAAAATCCGTGAAAAGATGCATAAACCGTGATTAAAATCACTAACAAATCCTATAAAGCTTCAATCAATTGATAAACAAGCATAGAAGAACAACCTATCGAAGAGAAATCAACAAAACAACAAATGAAGACCTTGACCCTAAACTTCAGTTTAGGTATAGAAACCTACGTCAAACTAGCTAATACTCTCTTAATCTCCCATAATCCGACGTCAGTTGGCCTCCTCGCTCGTCGTCGCTGCCTCCTAGTCACCGGAGAACCGCTGGAGCTCCTCTCTCTGTCGTCTGAAGTTCTCTCGTCGGGAGAGGGAGAGAAGAGAAAGAGAGAAACAAAGAAACAAAGAAAGGAGAGAAGGAAAGAGGAGAAAAAGGGGGGTTTTTAATAGTAAAGTTGAGATTTAATCTCAGCCTTCTATTTTGATCTTTTCCGGTCGAGTTCTGATCTTCTGATCGAGAGCGCCCCTATGGATCTAATCAATCATATGTATCAATATAAGGCCGTGTTTGCACTAAGTGGATTTGAAACCAACCGACAAGGTGCAATTTTACCAAATTGCCCTTGGGGTCCAAAAACAACAATGCGATCAACGATCGCTCCCGACATGAAACAAAACCAACCGAACCCACAGGTCCGACCCACACGGTCGAACCAGGTATAGAGGTACGGGTCCTCATAGTTGTAGCCGCAACCTTCTTCCACCCCAAATCCGCCCTCTCGCTTCTAGCATGTGAGTACTCACTCTGTCTCTTTGATTGCTCGAAGCTTGATATTAGTTGGCAGAGCAATGTGGCCACGTTGGTTGGATTCTTGGCGTCAGCGTTTGGCATGGTGGGTGACATTGGTGGTGGCGGCGTCTTCGTGTCGATGCTCAACCTCATCGTCGGCTTTGATACCAAGTCTGTTGCCGCTCTGTCCAAGTGCATGATCATTGGGGGCGTCCGCGGCGTTGCTCATCAGTGTGGGACAACCCGAGAGTCTAGGACCCGAACAAGGAGGTACCCATCATCAACTATGACCTGGCTCTGCTGTTCTAGCCCATGCTAATGCTCGGCATCACCCTCGGCCTCGAGCTTAGCGTCATCTTCCCATATTGGCTCATCTTCATTCTCATCATCCTCCTCTTCTTAGGTCTCTCTATCTCACAAATCCTTCTCCTCCATTACTTTTATCCACCCTTCTTCTAATTTAAGAAATTTTGTGGTACGAGCAGTTTAAAAACCTCGAGTACAAGACCGTCGCCCAACGCAAGCGGAAGGCCATTGAGCAGCAGCCTCAGTATGGATCTCAGTGTTTATTTTGTTATTTTTTGAGGAGTGGAGAAAAACTTGATTTGATTTTATGACAAGGAGGACTCTGCTAAGAAGACGATGTAGGAGGAGTATTTGGGTGTGTGACAATACAGAAAATTAATGAGATGATGGACTCTTGATCGAAAAGAAGGAGATCAAGAATGGTATCATATCGGTGGACTTCTTCTTTTAAAAATTTAGCTTTGTTTTTTGTGTTATTTTGATAACTTTGATCGTTAGGTGTATATATACTTTGGTATATTTATATAGAGCAAAGCAACTTTTTTGTTTTCCATCATGTGGACTGTAATATGCCATAATTATGCTTTTCTTTGATAGGAAGATGATTTACTTTTTTTCTTATCTACGGCCTAAGAAAAGGGGAAGAAGGAAAAGATTAAAAAAGAAACTTACTCCTGAAATCTCAGGAAACTTGGTGATGTCAGGTAAATTTTTTTGCTTTTTTCCTGAGAATGAATATTTTTTTTCTCCTCAGTTCTACTAATATGATAGCTTAACTTATCTCTTAATCAGTAAGAGTTACTATAGCTAGACATGTTAAGAGCTCTTCTCATTTGAATTGATTCTTTGACTTTAACCATGCTAACCGTCCTGTTTGTTGACCAACACTTGTTTTTTTTTTGATTAATTAAGCCATAAGCCTCTAAGCCTCAAAAGAGGCTAATTACAAACTTGCTGGCTGGCTGGGGAGCCAGCCCCTGCCCCTCCTGTGCCCAAAAAGAGTCTAGAAAGCCTGAGAGCCTCTCGCGCGAGATGATCCGCGTGTAGATTCTGCTCGCGTGGAATGTGTGCGACATTGAGATCAGTAAGAACGCGACTCGACCACCATATATTTTGTACCACATCTCTGCATTCCTCTACAAGCGGAAGTCTTCCCCCTATCATATGCACAGCGTATAAGGAATCACTCTCGACTTGAACGCTCTTAAAACCATAGTCCCTCGCTTTGTTGACAGCTAGGAGGATAGCACCAAGCTCTCCAAGGAGGATGGATCCCGTCTCGTGAGTGCCACTCTCGCCTCAGAGCACCGACCCATCATCGTCTATACAGACCACCCCAATGCCCGTTGTGGCAGCCCTACTATCAGAAGAAGCATCGACCTGAAGTCTAATGCTCTGTTCCTGTATCACCGCCGGCTTGCTTCCCCGTTGTGTGGATGTAGCTATATACTCTCTGGACTGCCACCTTACCAGGCGAGCAAGCTCCCCATGCTCATGCCCCGCCTCACCGCGACAACCTTACCGTTGACCAACGCTTGTTGGATATGGATAAGTTGGCTGTTAGATATGAATTTGTAATGTATATGAAAGAGGAATATAAAGTAGCTTACTAGATTTTGCTAGAATATTGTTTAAAGAATGGAAAACACGTTTTTGATAGAATATTGCTATATTAGAACAATAATCTGTAGCACATTCCTATTTTCATATTTACCACGAGAGATTGTCTTACCTTAACAACTTCAAGAGGATGGCACATGAGTGTGCTCAGTTGCACCACCAACAACAACTGGAGAGATCTATTGGAAGGAGAGGTCTAAGTTGATATGACCAATCTTCAGCATTATGCATCCGTTTTCTTTCCATATTCCTTTGCTAAAGTTATGATTCATTTGATAGACTCAAAAGTAGCAAGCTCAATTGGCTGAGTAGGGATAGTGCAGAGCATGTTGACAGTATTTCCAGCCCAAAGTCCTTGCCAGCCATGCTGTTCAACTACTTCAACAAAACTGTCAGCAAGATGTTTGCTTCCCACTCCAACCACCTTAAGAAAGAGTGAGTTGTGCCAGGGGCACTGGGAGAGAGAGAGAGCCGTGCAAGGGGGATTTATATCTGATGGTGGAGACATGGACACATGGAAACATGGCATAAGTAGGAGATTACACTAGCGGGAGGTTAGATAGGGAGGTCGTGAACGTTCGGGAGACCGCGAGGTTGAGGGTGTTCAAGTTCGTTACCTTCTCCAATGAGGACACCATCAAGGGGGGGATGAACGACCACAACCTCGACGGGAGGAACATGG
>OY986970.1:4200444-4219332 GCA_963920575.1 Narthecium ossifragum | reverse complement strand
AATTCAACTCTCACGGCCAAATAAAACAACAAGAAACAAAACCCACAACCAAAATTGAATCTGGCTTGATCACTAGATTTGTAATACCTCTATTACTAGCTTCCGCCAAGCCCTCTTGAATAGCCCATAATTCCGCCTCCACCACTGATCCCGCCGGACGTTGCCCTCGCCACGCCAATCGAACATCCACACTGTGAGGTGGGAAGCACCCAGCACCCAACACCCAAAGCTGCCTCCCCCAAACGGAATGAAGCATCCATACGTACCACATAGACAAGATCCTAAGAAGGGGTTGTCGGTGGTATAAAAGGATTTGCCAACCTGAATTCTCTGACTTGCCTTTCGATCAGCCTAGCTAACTAAATTGAAGGCATCAACTCTCCGCCGAAGACCGCCAAGTTGAGCTCCTTCCATACCCACCACAAGGAATAGGCCAGACCCATGATTTCCTTTCATCAGCTCCTCTTCTCCTAGGAGCAGAAAGGAGTCTCCAGTAGTCATCACAAGAGGTAGGGATGGTCCATGCAACAGAGAGATTCCTCCAAACTTTGACAGCGAAAGGACACTCAAAAAAGATGTGGCATATGGACTCGGTTGCCTCTTCACATCTACGATAAAGCGGAGTATCGATACATTCAAGAGCGGAGAGGATTTCTGTTGAGGGGATCTTACCATGAAACAACTTCCATAGGAAAAATTTAATTCTTGGGCAAGCCGGAGTTTTCCACAAGTTCAATCACCCTGCATTTAGCTCCTCACCAATCCAATTAGTGGAATTTAAACTTACTAACCATTGATAGATAGAAGAAGAAGAAATCTCCCCATCCCCTTGATAAGGCCAAATAAGCCTATCAGAGCTTACGCCGGGGCGGATTCGTAGAATTTCTTAGACTAGATCAAGATGAAAGATGGCCCTAAGTTTTGTCTCACACCAAGACCCACGTTCATCCATAAGCTCACCAACAGTCATATCTTCAAGAACTGAGTTAGCATCAAAAGGTAGAGGGGAAGAGTGAAGAGGCCGGTCTAGAACCCAGTGATCCTTCAAAACTGAGACTTTGCTCCCCGCTGTCGGAATTGATCGGGTACCTTCCTGTAGCTTACAGCTCGCCACACAGATCCTCCTTCAATGGTACGAACAACGGCTTGGAACCCTCTTGGATGGTAGATTGCCCTTCCACCTATACTTGGCCCGAGTGATCCTAGCCCAAATTGAAGAAGGAGAAAGAAAAAGATCGATGGCCCTTTTGATCCTCAGAGTTTGCTGCCATAGATCCATCCAACGAAGCCCCAAGCCACCCTCCTCTCGTGGGGAACAAACTTTGTCCCATGCCACTCTACCAACTCCTGATCCTTTGCCATTCCACAAGAAATTGCGCATCAGAAATTCCAGGCTATTTAGAACAGATTTTGGAACATGTGTTGCGAAAAAGGTGTGAGTCAGTGAAGCTTGTAACACATATTTGATTAATGTAACCCTTCCTGCTCCAGCAAGTTTGAGAGAACTCCATGCAGTTAGCTTTGCCTGAAAAGCCTCCAAAAGATCATTAAAAGCAGCAACCCTCAACCTCCCTCCACTAACTAGAACCTCGAGATACTTAAAGAAAACACTGGGTTCTTGCATCTTCAGCACTCTACAGATCACAAATCTACGCTCCGGCGAAAAGGTGGTGGAGAAACAAATGGTAGACTTTGCGGGGTTGACCTCCAAACCAGACATCACTCTGAACTCCTCAAGGGTACTGAAGATCTTCAACACCTCCTCCATCAAAGCCTTGGTAACGATTAAGCAATCGTCGGCATAGAGCAGGTGTGAGAAGAAATTTGGATCCCCATAGAATTTCACACCCCTCAATCCCCACTGAGCACACTTTAGGAGACGAGAGAAAACCTCCTGCACCAATAAAAAGAGATGAGGAGAAACTGGAGACCCCTACCCGCCAGAAAATGCCCCAAAATCCGACCATTGACAATAATAGAGAAAGAAGAGGACCCCAGCGATCCACTCCACCCACTTCTGAGGAAAATTCATCACATCCATAACTCTGAAGAGAAACTCCCACCTGAAAAAATCGTACGCGGACTAGATGTCAAGCTTAACAACCATCAATGCCCGGGATTTAGGAGCCCGATGAAGAGAATGCACCAACTCTTGAGTCGAAGAAACATTATCAAAGATACTCCGGCCGGTCAAGAATGTTGATTGCTCTGGTCCGATGAGTCCCTCCATGACACACCGCAAACAGTTAGCTAAGATAGAAGAAATAATTTTATAACTTACATTGCATAGACTTATAGGACGATAGTCCTTGATGCGCCTAGGGTTCTTCTTCTTTGGGATTAGAGACACAAATGTCTCGTTCCAATGTGGAGGCAGTCTCGATGTTATGAAAAAACCCTCAATAAGTTTGAAAAGATCACCACGGACAATGCTCCAAAACTTAAGATAAAATTCGATCATCAACAACAGGAGGGGCGGTTATATAACCGACCACTAGTATAGAAAAGCACTTGGTCCCTGTGGTGTTCTTTCACTATATATTACGTTCCATATATGTAGGTGGTTGACGGTAAGAGGCTAAGAGCGATAGCATGGAGTCACTTTCTCAAAGCAAAACGCCAACGAGGAGATCCAGGGGTTGGCTCTTTTAATTGCTGGACTGTATGTCAACAGCTTGTATATATTTATCGTGAAGCTTCCTGCAGTTGAGAGAGAATCTTGAGCGAGCTATATATTGAGTGCTACCTCGAATCTGAACCCCTGCCATCCCCACCAGATCCCAGTTTTCAAAGAGATGCATGTGCTACATGACACCAAGGTCTGACGATTTTATGAACCAAAAGCCTTGAGGTCCAGAGGTTTAATGAGAGAAGACCATATGGTTGCAGCGGAGTGGAAAACGAAAGTGAGTTTGAAAAAAGTAAATATCATTTTCTAGTGTTTGGTTGCGCTGGGAAATTAAAGATCAGAAAGTGGATGCGGTGCACGTGACCAGTAACGGGAGAGTATGACTTCCACTCTCACATTTTGGTAAACATTTTTATATTTATATTTTTATCAGCCGTTTGATTTGGAAAACATTTTTATATTTATATTTTTATATTTTATGTTTTTATTTTTTGAAAAAGGGTATAGGAAAACTTGTTTGGTTTAAAATGTTGAAAACATTTTTCTGAAAATCAAAACATGCATGTGTTTGGTTTGTAACGGTGATTTTTGTTTTCAATTGGTTTAATTTTATAAGCTAGTTATTATTATTTATTTTATATTATGAATGCTATAGATCATTAATATATGAGTTTTACATCTTTTTGTAATTATTATTTTGAAGCTATTAAATCTCATAATTCTTTTAATATAAATGTATAGTCATATATTATAGCGATAATTTTTGCATAAATACATAAGTTTAACTCTTAACTTAGCAAAATAGTATAAACTAGAATTTAACCAAGTATATATTCAAATCTTGACGTCTAGATTTGAGCATGATCAGATCTGAACGGCTTAGATCGTCTGATTGGATTTGATCAACTGGAATGGCTCAAATCAGATTGGAGAGGGGTTGGGAGAGAAGAAGCAGATCGAAGGGCTGAGTGTGAGGACATGTCCCTCCATTCCTGGGTCGACCGCCTGGGTCGGGCTCGTGGCTCGTTGTGGACCGCAAGGGCAATTTGGTAAATTGTGCCTTGATGGTTTGTTTCACACCCGCGTGTGCACACACTGACCTTGTTTGTGTCAGTGCTTGATTAGAATGGTTAGGTGGACCCGGGATCGGAAGATCCCAGCTCGGGGGGGCGCTGAAGCTTGCTTTTGGGCAGCTTACGGCTCTTGAACGATCGCTCGCTCCTAGGAGCGATCGATCGGACTCGTGAGCGAGTCGGTGGGTTTTTGACCCGTTCGGATCGATCCAAACATTTTGGATCGATCCAGCCTATCTTGGATCGATTCATTTTGGCCTTGGATCGATCCGGGTACTGTTGCAGGGCAGTTGAGCTTGCAGCAGAGCAGTTGAGCGGCGAGGACGGCCGTGTGCCGTCGCTCACCGTTGTCAGAGGAGAGGACCTCTCCTTCACCTTCTCCCCGACCTTCCCCTTCTTTCTCCTTCTCTTCTTCCTTCTCTTCTTCTTCCTTCTTTCTCTCTTCTTTCCGCAAGCTCTGCTTGCTCTGTTTCCTTCCGGGGCAGGCACCTTGCTCTTCGCCGTTCTCCCTCCTCCGACCACCATTTTGGGAGCTTGAAGGCTCATGGAAATCGTGGCAACGTGAGGACGATCACTGACGTGGGTTGGAGCTTGGTTAGCAGCTGGTTAGCGGGGAATCAGTCGAGGATTAGCGCAGTTCGGTAGGTTTTTCTACCTACGAGAGTGTTTAATGGGTTTCATTAAATCTAGCCGTTAGATTTTGATGAAATTATGTTGTTGGATGCATCTTGTCTATTAGAATTACTGATATAAGTTTCATGATCTTTGGTTGAGATTTGAGTAGGATTTATGCATGATTAATCTCGGATTTTCCGGTTTTCTGCTGTTCTTGAAGAACAGCCGACTTGCGGCGAGTTTCCCGGCTGGTACGTGTATGATCTTGGCTTTTGATAAACATAAGAGTTGTAGATCTCTTTGTTAGCTTTCCATTCCAGTTTATTACATATTTTTCCAATTTTTCTACGAATTGTACTGATTTTTCTCGTTGCCTGCGACGAGGCTGATCTGAAGCTTGTATGAAGCTTTGGATCGATCCAAATGTTCCGGATCGATCCCAAGCTGACTGATGGTGTTTTATGAAATTTTGATTAGATGTTTTGATTAATGTTTTCCCGTTAATTCAACCGTTGGATGATCATGAATTTTGAATATGTTGATCCCGGCATGTAGATCTAGTGGTATCTAAGTTGGATCTTGAATCCGACGTCGTTTGGACATCGGATCGACGGGGTCAACTAGCTGCTTGTAGAGAACATTTTGGTGTTTTGAGTATAATATTATAAGCTCGGATTATAATAATATATTTTTACTGTTCATCGAAGTTTTCGGGGTTGTTTCCCGTTGCAGGAGTCCGCGGTTGACGGTCGTGGTACCGTCGTAATGCCGAGACCCGCTGCGGATCGGCTGGCAGCGGTTGGTAGTACCGCTGCAGCGATCCTGTTGGACTTGTATGCTGCCTTGACATACTGTTGCATGCATATTTCCTCTTGCTTGTGTATGTTCATAGCATGCATTCTCTGTTGTGCATTAGTTGCATGGTTAGGGCGTGGGTGATTTGTGGATCGCCGTCCCGAGGCTGGAAGCTCGGATTTAGCCCTAGGACCAGGGTTGGCTAGCTTGGTCCAGGTTCGAATTGTAGTGTCCAGTCAAACTTGATGATAGGCTTAGATGACTGGTACATATGTTGCTTGATGATTATAGAGGTCGTGTCGGCCTTGAGTCGGATGCTGAAGTGTAGCCGGTGTTCCACTGTGTTGACCCTTGAGTAGAGAGGTTGCCTACTTAGCGGTGCAGTTTCCCGCCTGCAGTGTCAGTACCTGCTTGTGGGCCAGCAGTGTTGTTTCCTGCTACTGAGTGCGACCAGACATGTGACCAGCTCGGCTGGAAGACCATGATCGTGGCCCTCAGGGACACGCGGTGGGGTTATGGTACCCCCGTATACATCCAGGTCTTACTTGAGGGCGACACTTTTGTGTTTTCCTTCCTTCTGTGTGACGTAGTGTAGAACCCTACTGAGCTTTATACTCACTCTTACCCGGGCTGCGTTTTGTAGGTGCAGGCGCCAGCTCTTCTTCAGTAGCCCCTACCGGGCAGGTGTTTGGTGGCGCGGCGGCGTCTGGCGGGGGGTCTGAGGATCGGTGATTATCTTTCTACACTTTTTGTTATAGTTAGTCTCCTACGGGAGTATGATGTATAAACTGTTGTAACCCCTTAGAGGTTTTGAATTATTATATTATATCTGTTGAGGTTTTAAATTTGTTGTAATATTTAGGGGTGCTTATGAATTGTTTAGTGAAATCAGTCAGTTGGGGGGAACCCCTCGCCATTATTTCCGCATTTAGTTAGGTTCCGGTTCGCGTCGCCCGGCCCGGTTGGGCTTTCGCGGGTCGGGGCGCGACACTGAGACTTGCTGGATTTGGATCGGTGGCAAGAGAGGGTTGTGGGAGGTCGGAACTGGCAGAGGAGGGGTCGTCTCGGCCTAAGGACTCGATCCACCGGACTGGATCATCCGTTGCGCGGGGGTGTAGACGGTGGAATCAAGGAGGGGCAGCGCCGGAGGTGCTTGGGGAAGGAGGTCGGGGCTATTTGGCATGGACGAAGAGGTGATGGTGGGCTTGACGATCCAAGTCCGACGACAGGGGCTTAGACTTCAGGCGACCGGGGAAGTGGAACATCGTCGAAGGTGCTTGTGGAAGTGGAACGACAACCAGGGCTTGGAGTCGTGGTGATCATCGAGGCGGCGATGGGCGTCATGAACGGCGAAGAGGTGGTGGTGCTAGTGGGCTTGACGGTGACGAGCACAGCTAGAGTAGGGAGATTGGCTGCCGACGGATGAAGCTCCGACGACAAAAGTCAAGACCATCAAGAGATCCTCGTGAGAGAACCCCGTCGAGAGGAGAAGGTTTCGATCATGAATGGTTTTCCATTTTCAGAAAACATTGAAAATGTCATTTTGATGTTTTCATATTTTCTGGAAAACATTGTTTTCCTTTTCCTAAAACTATTTTCTAAAGCTACCAATCAAACAAGATTTCAGATCTATTTTCTGTTTTCTTGAAAACAAAAACAGAAAATGGCTTAATCATGGCCTTAACTTTTCATCTGCTTTCAGTCATCCAGGTCTGCTTTAGTTTCAGTAATCATGCAATCATTTCTATTTTTTTTGCAACCTAACAACCCTTATTTATATGCAAGCCGGTGTCAGATTAAAGACCGCCATTTAACGTCCTAATTTTTCTAGTATAAAACTTTGACGTTTAAACATACTAATATTTAAGGATAAAAATCATTTTGGTCCTCTCTAGTTTCAAGGTTTTTCATTTTAAACCTTATGTTTCAAAACGTAACAAAACAGAACTTGTAGTTACAATAATTTCAGTTTAAACCCAAATTTATGACAACCGTTTCTTGACTTAACGACCGTTAGTAATTAATTTTGGGAAAATATCATTTTGGTCCTCTCTAGTTTCAGGGTTTTTCATTTTAAACCATATAGTTAAAATAATTTCATTTTAAACCTTATGTTTCAAAATGTATCAAAACAGACTATGTGGTTACAATAATTTCACTTTAAACCCAAATTTAGTAACGGTCGTTATAGACTTAACGCCAAACTGGTTTTGACTCAATGTTGACTAGTTTATTCTGTTCTCTCTCTTCTCTCACTTATCTTCCTCTAGCCGCCAGCGGCTTCCCATTGCCAGGCGACTCAAGATAGGATTTTTAGACGACCCAAGAGGCCATTACTCTAATCTCTCCCTTCACATTGGTGGCCTTCTACTCCTGCAGATTGCTGCCGCCACCCATGCAAGCTCTTCCTAGCTCTCTCCGTTGTAAACCAAGACGCTGCTCCGCCTCCAAAACATTCTCGAGTACCCGTTGGCCCTCTCTGTGGTCAACATGCTCTTCACCCAGCTGGTTCATGTATGCTTGTTTTGACAACTCTGATTGTAATGGGGCGGCGAACGAGCTGGCGGCGAGGCTGACGAGGAGATAACCGTTTGGGGTTAAGTCCGTAACTAAATTTGGGTTTAAAAAGAAATTATTGTAGCCATAGGGTTTAAAATGAAAAACCCTAAAACTAGAGGGGACCAAAATGATATTTTCCCTTTCATTTTAAACCATGTGTTTCAACAAACGGTCGTTACTAAATTTGGATTTAAAGTGAAATTATTGTAACTAAAGGGTCTGTTTTGTTACGTTTTGAAACACATTGTTTAAAATAAAAAATCTTAAAACTAGAGGGGACCAAAATAATTTTTACTCAATATTTAAATTAGACTTGGGATAGCTACATCGTCAAATTCCCAATTAGGTAGCCACAGCCCACAAGGGGGTTCATCCAAAAGCCCCACCCCGCAACCCCAAACCCCAACCAAATCCCCAAACCAGATTGATGATGTAAACTTAAACTACCTAAATCATTGTTCCTCAAGTTATTACACATATATTTATTTCTCAACGCCAGCAAAGCCTAAGCATCACTTTATAAGAGTCTTAGATTTTTTATTTTTTATTTTTTTAAAATTAAGCATTTAACCCCAGCTTAGAGTGAACACTATCCCTGTAACGGTGTAACCACAAAGTCTTCGGAGAAGATTTGATTCCGAAACCACTTGATACATGAACTTCTTGATTAATACAGGTTAACCAGTTGGACACCCACCAAGGTTGTCCATCCGAGCCGGCCCGGTCTGGCCCGGCCCGGCTTAGGATTGGAGGCAATACCCGGTCCAACCCTTATATGCATCCGGACCGGGGCCGACCAGTACTAGGCCCAATAGGCCTTCCACCCAGTCTTCCCAAGTGATGGCCCTGCCCGGCTTGGAAACCGGGCTGGACCGGACCGGGCCGGGTTAAAGAGGATCGGGGCCCACCTCTCTCCCTGATCGGAGTTGGCGACGACTCCGCTCCGACTCCGATTGGGGCAACTGGTGTCGAGGTGGCTGGATCGGGGCAACCGAAGGCGTGGGAGCATATGGGCGGCGAAGGTGTGGAGGATGGGCGAGTAGGAGTCGAGGAGATGGGTGGAGGGGTCAATCGAGAGGGAGGAGAGGTTGCTCGACGTTGCCGAAGGCGGTGGCGGAAAGGACGATAAGAGAGATGAAGATGGTGAACGCCATTAGAGGCAGAGCTCACTGGCGTAGGCGCACGAGTAAGGGGATCCAACCGCTCGTGAAGCTGGGATCGGGGAGACGTGAAGTGGAGAGGCCCTCACTCACGGTCGTCTTCCAAGGGAATCAGGTGGATCGGGGCGACCGGCGTCGAGGTGGCTAGATCGGGACGACTGGCGAGGTGGAGCGGGAGGGAGAGACTCGAGACCGAGATCGTGGACGGAGGTGTTGCGAGTGTCGTGGACGACGGTGAGGTCGGTGAAACTTGGGAGCGGCAAAGAGGTCGGGGCCAGGATCGGGCGGTGTGGAGACCGCCTACGAGCTCTTCCCCCGGATGCGGGCGGCGATGAACCAGATGTCGCCCTCCTGGCGCTCTTCTCCCGGATGCGGGTTGCGATGAACCAGATGCCGTAGGGCACATGCGCGGCAACAATTAGAGCAATGCCACCCCCCCCCCCCCCTCGCCCCGCCCCGCCCCGCGCCCTCCCTTCTCTCTGCCGCACCGCTCGGCGCTCGTCATACACGGTTGGTGTGTCATGGTAAATCTTTTCTTTAAAACCCGGACTGGGCCAGGCCGGCCAGGGTTTTAGACTAGTGGGCCCTGGTCCGACCCTGAACCCGGATTACCCCGGTCCAGCAGGGCCAACACCCAGGCCGGACCGGGCTACGGCCTTGACGGGCCTGGGCCAAACCCATATCGGGCCGGGCTATTTGGACACCCCTACCTACCCAGAATACGAAAAGGCTTTAGTCTGCGAAGCCCATTACCCACCCATGCGTACTGTTGGCCCAAATGAGGCCCACCCCACTTGTCCCCCGGTTCCCAATGCAAATAAAATAGACGAGCCTAATCAAAAGCCTAGCCTGCCCCTGCGGCCTACTTAGCCAAACGCATCGATTAGTGGAAACATCCCCACTACACTACAGCGAGGCCGTATGGATCGACGTGTCCAAAATAGATAAAACCTAAACCGGAGGGCATCCTGACAAGGACCCAGCAACTAAACAATGGCCGCCCCACCGCCACCCCTCTTCAATCGGTCTTATTCGGACCAAACACAGAATTTTTTTGTCAGATCATATCCGCATATTACTTTTAGCATTTTGTTACGCATTCACTTTTTTTTTGTTTTTACGATTTGATATCCCTTGTTCATTGAAATTATTATCCTATCCTCATTTTTTACGATGACATCATACATACATACCATATCACATGACGTGGCAGGTACCGTGGGGCATTAATTCCCCCCACATGGCAAACAACGATTAGCGACGACGTACGGCGATGTCATCATTAAATACGTGAGAAGGCATGTCATGTCGACGATACTCGCATTAAATGCGTGACGCGCAGAAATTCACTTGTGCCTTTCACAAACGCGCATAAAATACTATTCGCATGTAGAAAGTATACTAATGTCACACGAAAACAATAATCATGTTTCTCGAAAGTCACGGTTAACATTAATTACCCCGCACGTACATGATAAGCACATATTAGCCAACCGGTACAACGGTGTCAGCCGACGTCCATTCGAAAACGTCACGTCAGATAAATACGCATAAAAAATGATTCGCATACAGCTTTTCAAATCTGCATACTCACCGTTTCAATTTTCACTAGGAGATCGAGAGATCGCCTTCTTGTTTGCCTTCACAAGATCCCGCAATAGAGAAAAAGGGTTTCTCATACCTCCGGCTTTTCAAAGTATGCTAACCCTCGACTTTCGAAAAACGCGAGTATTGTTTTTGTGCGACATTCTCATACTTTCTTCGCGCGTATAGTGATAACTACGCATGGAATGGTATTTTATGTGTATTTGTGAAAGGCGGACACGAATTTCTACGTGTAGTTAAAAACACATTTAATACGAGCATCATGGGCACGGCAGGTCTTCTCACGTATTTAATGATGACACCATCGTACGTCTTCGTTAATTGTTGCTTGCCACGTGGCGGGAAATTAATGTCCCGTGAATCAATGTCTAATGTTGCTTACCATGTTATGTAGCATGGTATACATGTACACTAACATCGTCAAAAGTGAGGATATGATGGTAATCTGGCTGAGGGGTTTCAAATCCAAAAAAAAAAAAACGGTAAACCTCTATCAAAGTTCTAAATTGATTTTTGGGTATCTTAGGATCTAGAAGAGAGGAGGAAGAAGAAGAAGCAAGCACAGACACAAAATTTACGTGATTCATCCCAGAATAGGGCTACGTTCATGGAGTCGCTGGAGGTTTTCACTATCTCAGAGACAAAGAGCCAATTACAAGTTACAAATGACGGCCGCCCATACAAACCCTCATATACTAGGGTTTCGGCACATAGGGAATAGAAAATTACATAAACTACCCCTATCAACGGATCTTCAAATCCATTTTTGTTTCGGGGGCGCTGCCCCTGGACCCCGCGACCTGACCGGGCAGGTCGATCCCCGCCGGGGCGCTGCCCCGGATCCCGTCAACTCTGCGTAGTGGGTCATGGTCGGGTCGGAAATGATCAGGCTCCACAAACTCAACAGCCAACAGACGAGGGTTTCAAATCCAAAAAAAAAACGGTAAACATCTATCAAAGTGCTAAAATTGATTTTTGGGTATCATTAGCAAAAAATCCTCCAAACACACCCCCATTTCTCCACCACTCACGGGTCGAAACGTATCCATCGTCCCCATTATTTATTACACACCTCTCCACCACAGCTCGGAACGTATCCAAGAAAGATCTCAACTGACCCACTCCACCAATCCCAGGTCGAAACATATCCAAACGGCTCACTGTTTGCAGACGCACGGCGTGAAGTTTTGGGGCTTTGTCTTGACCATGCTAGTCAACCAGAGAGCTCCACGTCCACGTAACACCAACCTCCCCTTCTCTCACGAGTAGCAAAGCAAAAAGAGAGACACTGGCACCAAAAAGAAAGGGGGCCAATGTCCCCATGGAGATCTGCTACGCACCTGGCACGAATCCTTCTTACAGTGATCAGCCCAGCTTGTTTATTTGCTACGTTACTATTCTCTCGTTGTTTGGATCTATAATACCACCCACCTGGTGTAATGGTGTGAGGTTCGTGTTTCTCATCCAATGAGGAATAGCCTCCTGGGCGAGTACGTCTGGTGAGGAGACGACTATAGTAATAGTATAGGGCGACACGTGTACGTGAATGGCTTCAGGTAGGCCTCGTTACTTATACTGTTATACAGTTTAGTGTCACCCATAACCCCTGCATTTATTGGTGGTTGTGATGTTATAAGAGACAGAGGAGGGGTTGAGACGAAAGCCATTGCTCTGCTTTGGTTCATTTTTGGTGCCCCATCCATGAGGAGGTTACTTGGAATGGAAACAGTTAGTTACCTTCTTTGGTTTTTCTTTTCATTGTACATTGACTGCAAATATCTTCAGATATAGTTACGGTTTGAGGTTGATAAGGACTACGGTCATAGCTGGGGTTTTACACGGTGGTGTTTTGGCCAATAGAGGGAGATCTTCTTCTTTTTTTTTGGAGGTCTCCAGACATCGACACGGCGTGATGGACGGGAAGTGGGGTTGTTGTGAGAGTGAGAACCAGCAGCAGCAAGAGCAGCAAGTACAAGTGGCACCCTTCGTGTCGAAGACCTACCAGATGGTGAGCGATCCAAGGACCGATCATATCATCCGGTGGGGAAGGATGAATAATAGTTTCTTGGTCCTGGACCCCTCCAGCTTCTCCCAGTTCCTCCTCCCCTCCTACTTCAAGCACTCCAACTTCTCCAGCTTCGTCCGCCAGCTCAACACCTATGTACATAACCTCCCTCCCCCGCCCCCCCTTCTCTCTTTGATTGTCTATATATGAATTACACTTCAATCTTTGATTTTGGGTGTACAGGGATTCAGGAAGGTGGATCCGGATCAATGGGAGTTCGCGCACGAGTCGTTTCTGAGGGGACAAGTGCACCTGCTGCCTAACCTCGTGCGGCGGAGGAAGAAGGATGAGGCTTATGGTAGCAGCTCTGATGGGAAGGAGGGGGTATCGGATGAGGAGGAGGAGGCGCTGCTGCAGGAGATTAGGCGGCTGCGGGGCGAGCAGAGAGCCCTTGACGCGGAGCTGCAGAGCATGAACAGGCGGCTGGAGGTGACGGAGAGGCTGCCGCAGCAGATGATGACCTTCCTGGCTAGAGTGGCCAAGGAGCCTGACCTCATTCATAGCATCATCCTCTCCAAGAAGCAGCACCATCAGCTCCGCCGGCAGCAGCTGAACGATGTCGACGGAGAAAAGAAGAGGCGGGTCGTCATCGCTCCCCTTCTTTCACCACCGCCTTCTTCAGCTGATCCTGTTGATCCTCCACTCTTGGAGACCGCGGTGCCATCCTTCGAATTTTGTCCATTTCCACAAGGGACTAGTCTTTATTCATTGGTTACTCCTGGAGCCATGGCATCTTCAAGTGCTGGTATCAATGCTTATTCTGGTGGATATGACAGTGAAGCTTGCGGCAGTCGTATTGTTCCAGAGATGGATGGTGATGGTGGCGGTGGCAATCCTTTTGCTCCGGGGAGTTCGATGCTGTTGTTGCCTGAGATTGAAGTGCCCGGGCAGCTTGCAGCTTTCCCTTTCTCTCTATTGGGACAATGATTTATGTAACGTGCACTATATACACCGTATAGTTCTTCGGGATTTATTTTTAATTATGTTTTGCGGGATTTAGAGTCTAGAAATTATTGATCAATTGCTGCACTCGCATGGATCATATAAGGGAATAAACTCACAGCTCATCACCTTGAATGTTAGAATATATCGAAAATATTTATTATTCTTCTTCCATATACGCTCCTACCATGCTTTCTATAACACCATTGTACTATCATATATATATATATTGAGTTGGACTATACACCAAAACATAAAATAAATAACAAAATTAAAGAAATAAGGAACTGTACGCCTCCCTTATGTCTCCGACGGTAACAGTCTCTCTCCGGTGATGGTGATAGGACACTATTGGTGCCCTGCGCGCGCACACGAAAGCGAGAGAGAGAGAGATTGGAAGGAAGAAGGGCTGGGCAGCCACCCAATTGATCATGTCCGTTGCTCTCCCTATTTACCACGTCCGTAGATGAGAGGGATCGATTCGCTTTTATTTATTTATTATTATGAGATTCTTCTGGATCTCTCTTTGATCGGAGAGGGGGAAAGATTCAATAGTTAAAGCAATTAATAGAAGGAATTATTGTAGAAGAGAAAGCAATTAAAAGAAGGATCCTTCGTTTTTTATTACCGGAATTCTCGCAGATCTCTCTTTCATCGGAGAGGGAAAAGGTTCAATAATCAAAGCAATTAAGAGAAGGAATTATTGTAGAGGAGAAAACAATGAGGAGAAGGAACTTCGCTTTTGGTTATCGGAATTCTTGTAGATCTCTCTTTGATCGGAGAGGGGGAACAATTCAATAGATAAGTTCCGTGGAAGAGAAAGCAATTAAGCGAACGTCTTATATTTTTATTCTATTATCTATTTTAGTTTTGGATTTGAAAACTAAGTTGTTTAATGGTTTTGGGTTTAATATAGTATAATCATATCCCGAGACAAATCTATGCTTAAAAAATTAGGTATTCTTTTACCAAAAAAAATACTTGAGTGGTGTCTAGTCTAACTCATATATATATATATATATATATATATATATATATATACTATATATCTATATATATATATTTGATTAGTTGAGCCCAGGTATAGGGTAACCAAAAGTGGAAGAAAAAAAGTACTATCATATATATACAGTCTCTTTCTTATGTAAAGAATAGTGTATACATTGTATACACTGTAATAAACAGATAGAAATACAATTTATATTCCCCAATTCCCACGTTCTTTTACCTTTGTACACCATAAAAATTGTTTCTTTCGTATATAGGCATATCATAGGCATTGGTTACAAATGACTTTAGGGCGTGAAAGTAAGAATGAAGCCACGCGAAAGTAAGTACTAGCGAAGAATGAAGCCGAGAAAAGGAAAGCCCAATATTCATAACTAAGAGCAGAATCAGTTAGTATAACTAATTAGCAGTTCAACTGCAAAGACAAGATGAAGCAACAACCTGAGGAACCGCTACCAACCGCTAAAAGGAAAGGAGTAGTATAAACGAATCAGGAGATCGATGCAACAATAAGGCCCCTGACAACAACCATAAACCAAAGTATATACTCTTTTATCAGTAGGCTTTGTTGTTGCTTTTATCTTAGATTTAGGTCTTTCGTAGGTCCATCCTGCACTCTTGTATCGTAGGTCCGTCCTGCACTATTGTATCGCAGGTCTGCCCTACATTCTATAACAAGCTTACTCGCATTCGTTTGCCAGTAAGTATTTTGCCCGAACCGTCATCGGTGTCGTCTCAACAATTAATAAAATAGCTTATCTTTTCGACGGAGCCGATTTCGGTGTCGTCAGAGCAAATTACTTGTGTTCATTTGCAATTAACGTATTTTCGCTTCATTTCTTTTCGCGACCTTAACACCCTCGCTCGTTTTCGAGAAGGTTGGAGAACACACATACAATTGTTTTGTTCGTCGAAAGCCGGTACAATTTCTTGCATGAACAACTTTAACATGGTATCAGAGCGTGGAGCAATCATAAACTGGTTGATAAGATAAACATCATAGGCGATATCAGGTCTGGTGACTGTGAGATATATAACACTACCAACAAGTTGTCAATAAAGAGTCGCATTCTGAAGTGGTTCGCCATCAATAGCTCGAAGTTTGATGTTGGATTGAAGAGGGCTATCGACTATCTTGCAATTGATAAGACCGGCACAAGATAGAAGAAGGAGACACCTCCAATCCCAACAAATAGGTAAGAGAGCCAAGATCTTTCATCTCAAAATGATGACTCAAAAACTATTAAAACTCTTGAATCGCAGAATGATCACCATCGATGATGATCATATTGTCAACATAAAATAGCAAAATAGTGACACCAACAACAGTGTGTCAAGTAAAAAGAGTGGAGTCATAAGATCTAAAGGTAAATCCACATTGTCATAGCAGAGTTGAACTTGGCAAACCAGGCTCTCGAGGCTTGCTTGAGCCCATACAATGCACGTCGAAGATGACAAACAGTATTAGGAGAATGTGGATATCCTGGAGGAGGCTGCATATAAATCCATTTGCACCCAACTGCACTCTTGCTGGGAGGAAGAGTAACTAAATCCCAGATATGAGTCTTGGTAAGAGCATTAAGTTCTTTAAACATAGCTTGCTGCCAAAGAGGATCAAAAGAGGTCTCACGGTAGGTTTGTAAACGAACCGGGATTTTAACGAGTAGTCCGAGCCCGAGCTCAATTAGACCCGGCTTGAGTTCAATTAAATTCGAACTCGGGCCGAGTTCGATCCTAAAGGTAAGCTCGAACCTGATTCGAGCTCGGACTCGACCATAAGTAGGCTCAACTTGAAAGCTCGTGAGCCTTTCTCCTTTGTTTTGGTTGTTGCAGAGATCAGACCGTATCTCCTTACAACGACATAGGCGGCGATCGGGAGGGACTTGGGGACCGAGATCGGATGGGATCTCGCAGAGATTGGACGGGATCTCATTGGCGATGTGGTTGCCGGCGAGGGAGAGGTTGAGGTCTGAGAGCCGGAGCATGTAGGAGACAAATCAGGGGATATGGTTGGAGATATGGTTCCGAGCAAGTAGAGCGTGGCTGAGCATCTCGAGATTGCCGAAGTTGCTGAGGATGGAGCCAAAGATCTGGTTGTTGGAGAGATCGAGGTTCATGAGGGACGCTATTGATCTAGAGACATTGAGCTTTAGAGTGATACAGAGAAGTGGGGGAGAGAATAGTGATGCCAAAGATGAGATTTTTACCTTCTTGGCTCCTCATCTTTCTCCTTTTGCCCACCTACTCCTCCGCCATCGGCATCCATTTAGGATCAACCATCACCCCTTCCTCGTCTCTTCGTGATCGTCCTCCAACAGAACCTTCTCCTTTGCCTTCACCCGACACCCGTTCATCCCCTCCCTCCTCCTCCCTGCACTCTGGCGGCGTTTGCATCTGGTCTCCCCCTCCTCTCTCCGGCGTGGAGAAGACCTTCTCCTCGCTTGGGTGGTGATTTGGTTGTCGCCGACATTGAGGACGGTGAGGTGGGTGAGACTGTGAGGACCCGCCCCTCTATCCCCGTGGCTTGTTGTTGACCCCAAGGGCAATTTGGGAAATTACGCCTTGGCGGTCGTTTCACACTGGGTGTGCACACACAGACCTTGTTTGGTGCTTGTGTTTGTTTAGAAAGGATAGGTGGACCCGAGATCAGAAGTTCTGGGCTTGGACTTGTATTTCAGCCCAAGTTTGCCTTTTTGGGCAGAGGAGATCGATCCCTTTGTCAAGGAAGATCGATCTCACTTGCCCTGGAAGTCGTTGGCGGTGGTGTTCGAAGGACGGCCACGGCAATGGCTGTCGCTTCCCCTGTCAGGGGAGGGGAGACTTTTGCTCCCCTCCTTCGCCTTTCCCCCGCCTTCGCCAGCTTTTCCCCGGCCTTATCCCCTTCCCCTCCTCCTTCCTTTCTTTCTCTTCTTCTTTCTTCTTCCTCCCGGCTCTGTTTTCTTCTCCTGTTCCGGCAGCCCCTTCCTCCTCCGTTCTCCCTCCTCCGGCCACCGTTTTTGGAGCTTGAAGGCTCGTTGGAACCATGACGGCGTGAGGAAGATCCTAGGCTAGGCTTCGTGGATCGAAGCAGCTTTGTGGAGGTAGGGTTCTTACTCAAAGACTCCGGCTGTTTAAAGGTTTGAAATCCGGTTTTGATTTCGATAGATCTCCTTGTGGAGTTGATGATTTCCGGTTTTGAAGCCATGAGTAGCTTCGTGGTTCTTAGATCTACCAGTCCATCAAGTTTGATGAGGAATGGCTGTGGTGTCCGGCGGTATTCTTCGCCGTCCGGCCACCGGTGAACCCATTGGGATCGATCTCATATGGCTTGAGATCGATCTCTTTGGGGGTGGCACGCCCCGCCCGAGCGGGATCGATCTCCCTGAGGTTGGGAGATTGATCTCTTAGCGGTCGGCTGAGGTGTCTCTTGGGTCACGACCCAGATCGATCTCCATATGGGTGGAGATCGATCATGTTGGAGGACCGGTGTGGTTGCTTCCTAACTCAAGGAAGATCGATCTCATTGTTGCATGAGATCGATCCCCTTTGAGGCAGGGAAGGTTTTTACTTGTTTTAAATGCTGTTTTGCCCTCGGGGCTTACCATGTTCTCTCATACTGCATAATTGCTTATTTATTACTGTTTTGTGGTGAACCGAAGGAGTCATGACCCTCGGGAGTGTTTAGTATAAATGGGCCGAAGGTGTGCCCTGCTGTGTTGTTTGTTACTGTCTTCCTTATTCATATCCTGCCCTGTTCCCTGTGCATTAGACATGCTAGGTTAGACTGGGTGGGGTTGACCTGTGGACTTCGGTGATCAAAGGCTAAGTGGTGGATGTCGTTACCCGACTTGTGTCCCCATGCTGGTGTCCAGCATGTGCAAGGGTGTCCTACATGTATCATCTGGCCCACCCTGTGACAAGGACCGTCGGAGGTAGCCCAGTCCTCGTGCAGTGGCTATCGGAGGGACGTACGTTGGACAAGAACCATGGGGGGGAAACATCGATGGGATCGATGGACTCCCTGGCTAGACTTACGGCATGTTTGGTTGGACATAACCGCCGGGAATGGAATGGTCAAATCCTTGGTCAAATCCCATTCCGTTGTTTGGTTAGACATTAAAGTTGGGAATGGAATGCTCCATTCCTGACAAGTTGGGAATGAGGCAATCCCATCTAATACCCCGGAATGCCTCATTCCATTCCCGACGGAATGGCGGTTAATGGTGGTTCAAAAATTAAATTACTAATCTACCCTTAATCGAATCTCTCTATGTTAAAAAAACTGGGTATTTTAGTCATATGTATTTCATTCCTATTCCATTCCCATGCTTCTGTTTGTATACCAAACATGGTAATGCTTCATTCCCATTCCCAATCCTGATATTACAAAATCACCTTGGTAATAGACCATTCCTAATCCCATCCCATTCCCATTCCTAGTCCCATTCCCATTCCCAT
>OY986970.1:4122944-4195444 GCA_963920575.1 Narthecium ossifragum | reverse complement strand
AGGTTGGTCTCAAGTGCGAGTCGAGCTTATAGAAGAGATTCAACAAAATAAAAATCTATATGATCAGCTTTATCCAGATCGGAATCAGGTAGCTAATCTATTATTCTCACTGAATTGGTTCGGGTCGTGGGCACCAGAGATGTATTGGATGGACTCTATACCTTTGGGAATTGTCATTGCATCAAGGTATAATCTTATACTGCATACATTTGGTGAGAATGTTAGGAGTTGTTTTACTCACATGCCATTAAGGACTCCTCCGGTTCCAGACCAAGAGCGTCTAGAAATAGCTATTGCCCATGCTGGTAATCACTTTGTGCAAGTTTTTTTACACCCTCATTACCCTGTACCACCCATTCCAATATGGTGGTGGCAATATTCATCGTACAAAGCTAAAGGATGGGCCGCTCGTTATATGACACGTAGTCAGTTGTGGTACGAAGTAACAGGTATACCACCAAGCGCGCCGGGAGCAGAATTTGGAGGCAATATTGATTAGAATTTGTATTTTTATATATTTTTGTGTATTTCTTTTTTATGTGTTGTTACATGTACTCTTCCCTGATAATGGCTAAATCAATATTGGAGAGACTTTTCACAAAACACAATGTATACCTATACCTTTTATTTTGATTCATATTTTTATACTTTTTTAAATTTTTACAAATAATTACTCTCAAAATCTACAACTAAAAATTAAACAAAAGATTACAAATATATAATAATAAAAACCTCTTATTCAAAAAGAAAAATAAAACTGTTAATAAAAAAGAAATAAAATTGATTAAAAAATAATAAAGAAAACAGATAAAAACAAAACTAATGAAGAAACAAAACTAAAAAAACAACGCAAAATTGAGAGAAAAAAGAAGAAGGGTAAAGTTAAATATTGCGGCTGAGGGGGGGGGGTGGGGGTATAAATGGAAAAGAATAGGTGAGGCGGGGGGGTGTGTGTGTGTGTGTCAGGGGGCGGGAGAAGCAGCTCTCGAATCTAAACGGCCACGGAAAGGTCCAATAGGAAGAGGACACAAGTAATCGCAGCGAAAGATGGTGATCTTTTTTATCCTCCAGTTCTATGGGACCAGACACACATGACGTCACGATCCACCCGACCAGTGCCCGAATTGGATCGATTAGGACCCGTACCCGCTCCCAATTTGGTTGATGTGGTTCACGTGGTCAAAGGGACCGTGGAAAATAGCAGGTACCTGGCTGGATATGGTAATTGTACTTCTGAAATAATCGTGCTCCGTTTTTTTTTTGAGTGCATAAGAAAGATTATTTCACAAGTAAGATATATCATTCTTATATAGGGTATATAGGGCTATGATTATAAAATAATCTTTAGATTGTCTTATATGGATAGTACGTGACATGATTTATCCTATGTGGAGTCTACGTGGAGAGGAGGGTTAGTGGGGGAGGGGATTAATGGGGAGGAGGGGGAGTTAGTGGGGGAGGGTGTTAATGGGGAGGAGGGGGAGTTAGTGGGGGAGGGGGTTAAGGAGTGGCTGATTAACAAGGAAGTTAACATGGAAGTTAAGGGGTGGGTGTTACCGTGTCAGGTGGCACGGGGGCCCGCTAGTATATATATATATATATATAGACACGAGTGGATAGAAAGATCGAGAGGGTTAAGGTCTCTCAAACAGCCGCTCAAGTGAGATGGCATGAGAGCAATTAGTAGTGGTCTTCTCGATACAGGCGTATGATATATTGGGGCATATTCGGTGACCATAGCCATTAGATTTCACTGTATCAACCATGAGGAAACCTTTTAGGGCTCGTTTGGATTGATGATAAGAATGCATAAACCTCATTTATATATCCAAACATTTTATCCATAATTTTACATAACTAACTTTAATGCTTGCAAAATTATCATATTCTGAATCCAAACGGACCCTTATTGAGCTCGGCTATTTTTGATCCTTAAGCCCCTGTTTGGTTTCGGAATAGGGGAGGATAACCCCATTGTCCCCTGTTTCATCCCCAAATATAAATGTTTTAACAATTGAGGAATAAGGTTGGACATCCCAAAGTTTGAGAATAAGACTTATGGGTAATTGTTGTTTAGTCACTTTGGGAGATCTTTCTTACGCAACAGTCTTCTAAAAAGTCCATAAGGCGTTTAGTTTTTTTTTTGAAAGTTGTAAAATTTTTATTACCAAAACGCCCTTCTACCCTTCTCTCTCCCATTCCCAGTGCCGGCTCGTCTTCCCCAAAGTCTCCGACGAACCACTGATAGCATCGTGACGGGAAAGGAGAAGGAGGTCGAGTGGTCAATGATGGGGAGGTTGGAAGGAGGAGGAGGTCGTCAGAGGTGATCGGTGGATGATGAGGGTGATGGGGATGGGGATCGGAGGTGGTGATGGAGGTGGCAATGGATATCAGACGTGGTGGTGATGGGGATCGGGTAGGCGATGGGGGTGATGGGGAAGGTGAGGGATCGGGGTCCTGGAGAAGCGAGGGACTTTTCCCATCGTAGGTCGGACCTCTGATCGGCGAGGAGGAGGTCGGACGAGATTGGGAGGGGAGATGATCAGAGGTGGTGGTTGGAGTCGTTGCTCGGATTTGGATCGGACGGGCTTGGCGACGATGACGGGCGATGGTCGGGGGGTAGGCGACGGGCTTGGCGGTGACCTCACGTCAGATCCGACGAGATCAGACATGTGAGACCCGGGGTACCTAGACATCAGTATTCACCTAGATGGAAAAGGTAGAAAAATCGGAAAAAATAATAGACAAAAAGGGGAAAATGTTGGAAAATATGTTGAAAAAATAGGTGAAATTCCCAAAATTTGTGATGGAAAGTAACTACTAATATTGTGAAAAGTAACTATCAAAATTGTTGTGGAAAGTAAGAACCACAACCGTGAAAAGTAACTACCAGAATTGTGTAAAGTGAGTACCACAAAAAATGTGAAAAGTAACTTATAAATTTACAAAAAATGACTACCGTGAAAAGTAATTACGATAGAAAGTAAGTATGGTGAAAACCAAAGCTATTTTTCATTTTGAAAATGAAAAGTGAAACTTCCCCACTATTTTTTTGGAAAGTAACTATACTTCCACAAAAAAATGTGAAAACTAACTTCCATAATTGTGGAAAGTAACTACCACCAGCATTGAGAAAAGTAACTAATATATAAGTCAGTTTCCATTTTTTTGAAAAGTAACTACCGTGCAGAAGGGGTCCCCACTATTTGTGTTCATTTTTCCAATATTTTTCTTACTTTACTTGATTTTGTCACATATTATTTGTAGAAAGTGATTACCGCGGAAAGTAACTGCTGCGGAAAGTGACTAACACGGAAACTAAGTATGGTGCAAACTAGAACTATTTTTCATTTTAAAAAATAGAATGTGAAACTTTATCACTTTTTTCTTTATTGAAAAGAACTACAAATAAAGAAAAGTAACTACCATATTTTCCCAATATTTGAGTAACTACAAATATTGAAAAGTAACTACCATCTTATAAGTTACTTTCCACCAAATTACTTTTGAACAAAAATTGAAAATAAATTAAAAAGTGATTACAGATAATGAAAAGTAACTACAAATAATGGAAAGTGAATTTCCCCTACAAAAATTGAAAAGCAATTACAAATACTGAAAAGTAACTACAAGTATTGGAAAGTGAATTTCCCCCACAAAAATTATAAAGTTACTACAAATATTGAATAGTAACTACAAATATTGGAAAATGAATTTCCCCCGCAAAATTGATTTTTTTTAAAGTAATTAAAAATATTGAAAAGTAACTACAAATATTGGAAAAATCTACATTTTTATATTCAAGCATTTTTTTCCTATTTTTTTAATACTTTTCCATGATTTTCTTCCAATTTTCATGCATTTCCCGGACTTTTCTCTATCCTCTCACTCCTTCGTTGGGTCGTCGTCCCCGAAGGATGTCGCGACCATCACGACGAGGATCGCGACGGCATCGCGAGGACCGGTTGACGGACGGCGATCTTGGGATCATGACGATGATTTAGCCACCAATCGGGACGGTGAGCTCAAGATCGGGATTTTCGGAGGATCGGATGGTGAGCTCAGATCGTGATTGGACGGCGGCGCGCTCCGCGACGGACAGGATGGATCGTGGAGATGGTCGAACGGGATGGATCGGACGGCAGCGAGCTCGTGGAGATGGTTGGACACGATCTCGAGGAGATGATTGGACGCGATCTTGGGGAGATGATGGGTCGGGGAGGATGATTGGACGTGATCCGCGATGGACGGGATGGATTGGACGACGATGAGCATGGATAGCGATCGGTCGGGATGGGTTGGGGAGATGATCGGAGGTGGTGGTCATAGGCGATGCTCAGATCGGGATTGGAGGGGACAGGGAGATCGGGATCCTCGATGAACCGCGAGCTCGGGATCGGCGATGGGCGGTGAGTTCAGGATCGGCGATGGGCGGTGAGCTCGGGTTCGGCGACGACCGACGAGTTCGGGATTGGCCTCGGATCGGCGACGGACGGCGGAATCGGCGGCGACGGACGGCGGGATCGGGATCCGATAGCCAGTAAGGCCAACTGACGACGTGGCTAAAATTAAGGAATGTGGATGTTCGGGGGTATTTTAGTCTTTTGTCACTAATAGAGGTAGTAAACGACTTAAGGTCTCTTATAGGAGACCAATTGTCAAGTTGGTATCTGATAAGAGCAGCTCCAACGCTGGCTGCAAAAATGCAGCCAACAAACCTACTTTTGGCTCTATATTTGGAGAATGCAGTTGATGCACTCCAATGGTTCCCCTCTAAAAAAAAGATTCCTTCAATAACAACATTATACTTAAGGCAATTAATAATAAAAAAGATTGCATAAAATACATAAAATATTATATAATTAACTATAATATAGAAAACATTATAAAATTAACTAAAATACAGAAAAAACTACATAATTAACTAAAATACAGAAAATATTACATTTCAACAATTAATAATAAAAAGAGTGCAGAAAATAAAAAATACTAATATTCCGGCAGATCATCGCCGAATTCACTACCACTCCCGCGTGCACTTCCTCCGTGCTGACCTCCTCTATATCCAGCTCCCTCGTATTGGCTTCCACCATATTGGCTTCCTTCGTACTGACCTTCTCCATATTGATCTCCTCCACGCTGGTCTCCTCCGTACTGACCACCTTCGTAGCCAGTATCCCTGTGCTGACTTCCTCTGTACTAAACTCCTCCGAGTGCTGAAGATCCTACACATTGTGATTGTCTTATGGTTCTATTCAAAATTGCTTATTTTTTCTGCCGAAAATATTCACGTTCCGAAGTATCATTGATACTATCCAAATTTATTAACATGATTTCGTTATCTTGTTGAGCACTCTAAAGTTCTAACGTTTTCCTATCATTTTCAGCCTTCAACATCATAAGTAGATGCATAGATGATCTGTCATTTTCTCGTTGTTCTTGTCCTCTTTTTAAAATCTTCAAGATTTCTTCATTTTCTTGAGTTATGGCTTCAACATCATAACTTCTACCACTTACTTGTCTCATCTTTGCCTTTTCTTTCTTCCTTCCAGTAGGTCGACTATTTGGATAAGAGATCGGTGATTTTTCATCAGCAGTGGCAGGGTAAATTACATCGTCGTCTACATTTAAGTCTATAGATTTTCGACGAGTGGAAGAGTTAGAATCAAAATCTTCAGATAAACAAATATTTGGTGATTTCGAAGCAATAGTAGACTCGACACTTGTATCTACGCACTTTTCCACATCCTTCAAAATGGACCAAACATGTTCAAATTGAAATCCTTTTGTCTCATGTGGATCTTCTTGGTACAACATTTTCGCATCATTGAGCTAAAAAACAATGATGGTAAGTGTAATAAGATACAACATAATATACAAGAACATTAGAAATATAATTTAAATACTTACAATATCAAGGTCAGAAGCACCGCTCGGGTTACGACGCTTTATCTGTCGAATACATCCTCGAAATTTGTTGATCTTATTTATAATCATTTGCATACGGCATGCTAGAGATTTCGGAGTTCGACATCCTTCGCAAGAACTGGGCCTTGTATTGTGAAACATGGTCGAAATTCTTTCCCACAGCTTGTCTTTTTTTTTATTGGCACCCATAACTGGGTCTTGAGTGACCTCAAGCCATGCATAACATAAGGCTTGATCTTCTTTCAGTAAGAATGCTTTTCCACGACTAGAAGCCATGAAGGAAAATGAAAGAGATGTGAAGGAGAATGAAAGAGATGTGAAGGGAACGTTGTTGTGCAATTGAAAGAGCATGTATCAATACTTATAGGATTCGATTGAGACATGTGGATAGGATTTTGAAGATAAGAATCTAGTGTTCCTGATAAAGACAAAGCCTCTGATTTCCTGATAGGATTTGATTGATGATAGAAGAGATATGTTGATAAGATTTTGAAGATAAAAATCTAATGTTGCGGGTAAAGACAAAGCCTCTGATTTCCTGATAGGATTTGATTGATGATAGAAGAGATATGTTGATAAGATTTTGAAGATAAGAATCCAATGTTGTGGATAAAGACAAAGCCTCTGATTTCCTAATAGAATTTGATTGATGATAGAAGAGATATGTTGATAAGATTTTGAAGATAAGAATCCAATGTTGCGGATAAAGACAAAGCCTCTGATTTCCTGATAGGATTTGATTGATAATTGAAGAGATATGTTGATAAGATTTTCAAGATAAGAATCCAATGTTGCGGATAAAGACAAACCCTCTGATTTCCTTATAGGATTTGATTGATGATAGAAGAGATATGTTGATAAGATTTTGAAGATAAGAATCCAATGTTTGTATCGGTAGTTATCTCACATTCCTATAAAAGCAATAGTTTGCACTTGAGTGAAATCAAGATTTGCCGCTACCTAAGTTCTCTCGGCCCCCCTCTTCAAAAATGAATTATGGAGCTGGGTCATCACATTTACCATCTTCATCCTCTTCTGATGATGAATTATTTTCTCAATATTTTCAAGAGTGGGAGGAAGAAACGACTGAGTGGGCGAAAGAGGATAAAATCTTGGCTCATATTTATACCTCCAACAAGGCCAAAATTGCTTATCAACTTGAAGATGATGAGCAACCAAGACGCATAGGTTCAGTACCTGGTCATGTGGTGATCAACCGCGGGAGGGTCGAAGGTAATACAAGACTATGGAATGACTACTTCTCTTATAACCCCACGTATGGGGATACACTATTTCGTAGAAGGTTTCGAATGTGAAGGAATCTATTCCTCCGTATTGTCGATGCAGTACAAGAGCACGACAACTTCTTCGTTCAAAAGAAAGATGGTATTGGTAAGCTTGGATTATCTAGTTTACAAAAAATTACAACAGCATTTCGTATGTTGGCATATGGAACATCAGCTGATAGTACTGACGAATATATTCGGATTGGTGAGTCAACTGTAATTCAATGTTTGAAGAGATTTTGCAGGGCAATTATAGAGGTGTACAAAGATGAATATTTGAGGTATCCCAATACAAACGATATTGCAAGATTGTTACAGAAAGGTGAAGAATGAGGGTTTTCAGGAATGTTGGGAAGTCTAGATTGCATGCATTGGCAATGGAAGAATTGCCCAACGACATGGGCATGCAATATTCAGGACGTCATGGAGCGCCAACTATTATTCTTGAGGCAGTAGCATCATATGACTTGTAGATATGGCATGCATACTTCGGCTTACCAAGCTCGAACAATGATATTAATGTACTACAGTCGTCTCATTTGTTCGCCAACTTAACACAAGGTATTACCCCTCCTGCTCATTATACAATTAAAGGAAAAAATTATGACATTGGTTATTATTTAGCCGATGGCATATACCCGAAATGGTCGACACTTGTTCAAACCATTTCTCAGTCACAAAATAAAAAGAAACAATATTTCGCAATGATGCAAGAAGCATGCCGGAAAGATGTAGAACGGGCATTTAGAGTTCTTGAATCAAGATTTGCCATGGTTAAGGGCCCAACACGTTTCTGGGATAAACGTGTGTTACATGATATCATGACTGCTAGTGTTATAATACATAATATGATTGTCGAAGATGAACGAGATGAAGATAAAAGTGCTGTCATTTCTACTCCACCACGTATTCAGTATGTTGATGAGATGGAGGCAAGTGAATCCGAACGATTTCGCCAGTTTCTTAATAGACATAAAAAGATCAAGGACAAAGAAGCACATTTTGCACTTCAAAATGCACTGATTGAACATTTGTGGGAACGACATGACAATGAATAGATGTAATGTTTTTATCTATATTCAATGTTTTTAACGTCTTAATACATATTAAATTGAAATTCTCAATGTTTAGTGTGAAAGATTCGTCTTTATTTTAGTATTCTGCACAAATACATTTAGATAATATAATTAGAATTAGAATTAATTTAATGAAAAACCCACATACTAATGTATAATTTAAAAACCCAATGATGAAAACAAAACCAGTCAAAAAATAATTTATTTACAAATAGATAAATAAAAATTAAAAAGTATTCAATATTAGTCTTGTTTTGTAGGGATCACCAAGAGTTTTCCATTGAAGTATTATTTATTCTAAATAAATCAGTAATTTTAAAGCTACGCTAATTATTGTAGTTAAGGTACTTTAGTTATAGGATATATTAGTAATTTAGAATTATATGAGAAGAATATGAAGGGGTAATATGGGAATTATTAAAATAATAAAATAAAAATGCAGCTCATTCTCACTGGCTACATATATGCAGCCTTGGGGGAGGAGTTGCCTAAATGCAGTCCAAATTACCCCCCAGTTGCAGTGGTACCGGGCTGCAAAATCAATATTTTGCAGCATGGTAGGAGATGCTCTAAGAGACTATTTGACAAATCCCCCTAGAACTTAACTATATCCTAGTAAATACAAACCCGAATTCTATCCATGTATGAGTAAAAATATATTTTTATCGTATTTGCTATTTTCATGTTGCATTGATGTATCCGACTTGGCTAATTAGCTAAATATATATCGTCGTGACGGTTTATTCACACTTGGGAAGTTCCAGTAAAATATTAAAATTGTAGATATAATATCGCACGCACGAATCCCAAAACACGTCTAATTTAAGTAACTAATGTCAAACCATAATTTGCAACATTATATAATATTATTAGAGTATACTAGTGTGCTCGAATATATTAATTTAATTTCGGTACATTGCATGCAAGACACTCTTGTCCTTATTTGAAACTAGGTGGGATCCGTGCAAGGTGGCACGGGTAACCACCCACCTCCACTAAATCCCTTAACCACCCACCCCCATGCCCCCTTTTCTCCTCTCCTCCTATAACTATGTGCCATGCGTCCTATTCTCTCTTCCTCTCTCTATGACTCAACTGTAACATGTGAAAAAAATACATGAGTCAGATTATGACTCATAAAACATGATCTCATGTAATAGATTACATTATAACATCATCTACACTATCTCAAAGCATGACTAAATAAGGAAACATCGAAGCATATATTATACTTTATTATAATATACTTTAGCTCAATTTTATGTGAGAATATAACAATATAAATTTTATACGGCTTGCGTATGAATACCGAAACTTAACTTAAAAATTTATTATAATATTATAATTTTGAACACGAAGCATATCAAGATTTTCATAATTCTTGATCAAATTCTCAATATACCATATTTAATGGCATTTTCGATATTTGCTAATAAAAAACTATAATTCCTACCGTTATTCAACATTCTACATCCAAACACCATTATCTTCTTCTAAACAATCATTATTGATTTATGCAACCAAACACTGCAAGTAGAATAACTTTACCCCCACTCATTATCACAACTTTACTAATCCAAAAATCCCTTAATCGGAAATAACATATCCCCTTAATTGGGTCGGGGACGCTGAACTAGAAAAAAAACCCTTATTAAATGTAAAACCAACCCAAATATTGATATATCTTTTAAAAAATGTTAGAGGGCCATGGCCCCCCACGGTCATAACTCAGGGAGATCCATCCCATATCGTTTATTGGAAACTGGGAATCAACTTAATTCTGATTGTTTTGTTGTGTTTATTTTTAAATCAGTTTGAGTCTATTATTTAGTGTCAAACCTTCAACATATATTCGATTAGGTGGGCCCGTGCCATCTGACACATGTAACCATCGTCTCCAACTAATCATCATTTCTCTTCTAATCATCTGATAATTGCCACCCTCCACGTGATTTTATGTTGATTGTTGATATATTCGAACTAAACTTGGACCGAACATCTTTATCTGTCTGATAGGATGCATTGAATTTTAGGGTAAACTATGCGTTTGGTACCTGGGTTTTCAGGCAAATTTTTATTTGATACCCGTGTTTTCAAAAGTAAACATTGAATACCTATGTTTCTCGAACCATTTTTAATTGATGCCTCCGTCCATCTGCCGTCTACCGGTCTAATGGCGACCCGAGCGAACCGGTCACGTGCCTACAAAAAGACACCCAGCTCTCTGATCATCTTCCCTGATCCCCATCTTGAACTACTTTTATACATACATGATCATATATGTACGTAAAAGATATGTGAACCCTTCTAATTAAGAATATTAATGTAGCTCTCTATCATCCTTATATAGGAGCATGGTTATAAAATAACCTTTGGTTGTCCTATTGGCATCCTATGTGGCAGGCTTAGTCCTATGTGGCTGCTGATGTGGAGGGGGTAATAGTGGGGGAGGGGGGAGTTAGGGGGGGTTAGTGGGGAGTTATGAGGGAGGTGAGGGGGAGATGGTGGTTACCCTGCCATGTGGAAGGGGATTGGACTAGTATAAATATATATAATCTCATGGATGGAGACGAGCTTCACCGTCTCTTGGGCAACTGGAAGGTCTTCTTTAAGAACTTGCTCGCTGCGTCGTCGTTGCGGTGGCACAGCACTCTCAACACCGTGTTGGGGTCCATCCGGCTCCACCTTCCGGTGGTCAGCGGCATGGGCATCCTCTGCGGGCCTCGCCAGCCGGCCTCTTGCATTTCCCCTGCGCCGAGGCCGGTGGCCTGACACGCCAGCACGCTAAAGTCCTCCACTACTTGATACACAACGTGTGCTTCACTTGGGTCCTCTTCGAGCAGTACGTAGTTACCGAGCAAGTCGAGCCGGACTTGATCGACGCGACATTGGCGATGCTTGTGGAAGTAGCCAACGATACCAAGAGAGGAGAGTGTGAGTCCTGCTATGTGAGGACCCATACCTCCAACCCGGTCTGACCGCGTTAGGTTGAGGGTTTGGGTTTGTGGTTTGGCTCGGTTGGCCTTGGGATGTGATCGGTTGATGGCATCGCTGTTTTTGACCCAAGTGACATTTTGGTAAATATGCTCCCTGGTAGTCAGTTTCACACCCGCGTTGCACACATGGCCTTTGATTGATGTATGTGTTTGATTAGAACCTTAAGGGTGCGTCCGATCGGAAGATCGGAGCTCGATCGGGAGAGATCGAATCGGACGGCTGTGATCGATTCCAGCTTTCTATTTAAGCTCCTTCTTTCCCTTTCTTTTCTTCTTTTCCTTCTCCTGGCGTTCTCTTTCTTCTCTCTCTCTCCAGCGGCTGAACTAGGGCCTGGAGGCGCGGCTTTCGAGGAACGGATTCCGGCGATCGGAGTTGGGGGATGCGTGGAGGAGCTGCCCTATCTCATCAAGTAGGTGTTTCTACCTCGATCTTGCGATCGGGTTCTCCTAGGATAGGTTTATTGTATATTCGTTGAAGGAGTACTTATGAGAATGCTGTGTAACTGGTAGCACATGTGATGTGGCTTGGCTCTTGTATTCCTACCTCACGATTTCGGTATTTTAACGGCTTGTTTTCGTATTATAGTCGTTTATCGGTTTCCGGGCATTTTGACCTAAATTGGATATTTAACCATCAAAATTATGATTTCTTCGCATCATTGGTTTCCCCATCTTAAATTATGCATGCTTGCAAAGTTTCATCGATTTCCAACGAGTTTTGATAGTTGAAATCCAAGAAATTGGATTTCCGACAATGTTCTGAGGAACTGTGCCGTGGGGCTGACGGTCGATCGGTGGATCGACCGTCAAGCGTTGAAACGCTTCTTTCGGGCCTGACGGTCGACCGTCGGGCTCTGTCGCGTTTTTGGCCTCCCACGGTCGATGCCCCGATCGACCGTGGTTCCTTCTTCTTTTCAACTCCGCCTCACTGTCGACCGTCGGATCGACCGTCGCATCGTCCGTGAGGCTTTGTCTCGTTTTGAGCCTCCCACGGTCGATGCGCCGATCGACCGTGGCTCTTGTGGTTTTCCTTGTTTTGGTCTCACGGTCGACCGTCGGAACGACCGTGACATCGACCGTGGCCTCACGGTCGACCGTCGGATCGACCGTGAGCCCCTGAACACTGTTTTCTGGGTTTCTTTGGATGGCTTTCATTTGTGATAAATACTTAAGCCTGTTGGGAAGCATGTGTGTTGTTTTCATGGATTTTTTAAGGGATTTACATCGAGATTGACGATTGAGTCGTGCATTCACCCTTTGGGTGAATTTATGGTTTGATTGCATTTAATACATGGTTTGATAAGTAGTTAAATGCTTATTTGATTGCCTAGCCATTAGCTAGCTATGAGTGCTAGCTAATGAGGAATTGTGGAACCTTAGCCTATTGCCGGCGAGTTCCTAGGGCTATTGTATAATTGTGGCCAGTTACCTGCGGGGTAACTGTGGAACCTTAGTCTGTCAGGTGCAAGAGAGCACTGAAGACTAGTGTATATATGTGTCTATCTCTTTGTGCTAATCATTGCTTGGTTAGTATAGACTATCTGTATTTGAGGGCCTTGCTATGCTTACCCTTTTGGCTAGCTATAAGCTATGCCTAGCCTTGTATAATTGATGACATCTTGTTGCATGCTTATATCTCCTTATTTGTGCCTGAGCATTGCATGCATCTTGATTGCATTAGAGGCATCTGAGGTTAGGCGGGCGATGGGTTGATCGCCGATCCGAGGCTCTCGGGTAGCTCGGATCTAGTCTTAGGACCGTGGCTGGGTAGTCAGGATTAGGGTGTGATGGTATAATGGAATCTCATGTGATTGAGGATTTGCGATTGTTGACTCTGATCATTGCTTGAGTTTTAGAGGTCGTGTTGGTCTCCCAAGGCCAAGTGCTAAGGATGGTTGTCGGTGCCCCTGACGTGGTCCCCAGGCAGTGGCTTCCTGCTAGGTAAGGGTGATCCTGCATGTTACTGTTCCTTGGCCTCCTGGTAACATGTTCAGGAGAGAGGTTTCATGACAGGAGCCCTTGGGGTAGTCGGCAAGGGTTGTGGAACCCCGTGGCAGTCCTTAAACTTGAGCGGGGAGACAACACTGTTGTTGTTTTCCTCCCTTCTATGTGCCATAGAGTAGAACCCTACTGAGCTTATCGCTCACTCCTACCCGGGCTGTGTTTGCAGGTGCAGGCACCAGTTCTTCTTCAGTAGAGCCGGCGAGATCAGCTTTTGGAGGCGCGACTACATCCAGAGGTGCTTGAGGTTGCTGGAGGATCGATTGTTGTACTTTGGCAGTTTTGTAAATTGTAAACATCTTTCGAGGACTTTTGGATTATTGTATAATATCTTTTCCTTTGGAGGAGTTTGATAAGAATTGTAATCAGATGTTTAAACAGTACAACTTGATGTATTTATGAATTGAATTTCTGTTTCACCTCTGGAATATAAATTGTTTACATTTATCTGTCTTTTCCGCATTGTATCGCGCCAATTGGAGATGAATAGTATAGGTTTCCCCTCACGCCTCGGCTCTGATGGGTTTTCTGGGTCGGGGTGTGACATGCTACACCAAGGTGTTGTCTTCGACGCTGGCTTCGCTTCATGGCTAGGCAGAGAAGAAGTTGCTGGATTACCATGAGGGGTTCGACAAAGCCACGGTGGGGATGATGGAGAATGTCCTGTGCTTGGCCCTCTCCACGGCCAAAATTATCAGCGAAGATGTCCAGAACATAGGGAGTGCAGTGGCATTCATCGACCGTGAGATCGGTTTAATGGACAGCTTGTCAGGAAACCGGGTGGATCAGTACATTAGATCACATAGTATAGTATAGATAGATGAACTACTACTGTTGCTAAAGACCATCATGAGCAGATACTGGAGAATGGGAACGGGAAGGTGGACAGCATGGTGGTGGAGGTGGACGAAGAGCCGAGCGACATTTTGATCCAGCTAGCGAAGGAGATGGAAGACCTGGCCTTGATAGAGAGGGAGAACTTCAGCCCCATCTTGAAGCGATGGCACCCTCTCCCGACCGCAGTGGCGGTGGCCAGCCTCCACAACTGCTTCGCCGTCGTGCTGAAGCAGTACCTGTCCAAGGTCACCTGCCTGACGCACGACTCCCTCCGGGTCCTCCAGACCACCGGCAAGCTGGAGAAGGTGTTGGTGCAGATGGTGGAGGACACGGTGGACTGTGACGACGGCAGCAAGGGGGTCATCAAGGAGATGATTCCCTACGAGGTGGACTCCATCATTCTGTGAATTTATAGGCATGTGACTGGTTCGCTCGGGCCGTCGTTAGACCGACAGACGACAGGTGGAGGGAGGCATCAATTAAAAATGGTTCGAGAAACATATTCAATGCTTACTTTTGAAAATACGGGTATCACATAAAAATTTGTCTGAAAACCCAAGTACCAAACGCATATTTTACCCTTGAATTTTATATAATAGATATATTGACTTCTATAAATTACTGAATTTGTATCTACATCATTATCGTACGGAGCCTAATAAATATTGATACCTATGTAGCCGAGCTTCGGAGCATACAACGTACATGTCATGCATACATGCATTTACCACTGCGCAACGACACGTATCATGCCAACTACTATAAGGCCTTGAAAGAGAACTTTTTTTGTCAAAATAGACGTCCAATATTCACTTTTGATACTTTAAGATTTTATATTTTATTTTTTTATATAACATGACCTGTAATAAAAAAATACACGTAACGAACACGCGTATAAACAAAGACGTATATAACCAATAATGATACGCGTACCCATGATATGTGTATAACCAATAATTATGTGTATTTGTTTATATACGTGTTCTTTACATGTATTTTTTATTATAGATTCTATTATGTCAAAAAAATAGAGTATGAATTTTAAAGTGTTAAAAGTGAATATTGAGGATCCAATTTGACCAAAAAAAATCCACTTTAAGACAACGATCAGGAGGTAAACGCGAGATAAAACGTGGTCAATGAGAGACACAGCCCACCCCAGTAAAATCGGACTAGGAGCGGTGCTCCGAGATTGTTGGAAGAGATCGAGATCCCACGCCTCCCCACGGACCAAAACTAGAGGGCTTTCATGAAGTCCCATCGCGTGGGAAGTTCCTTGATACACCTTGTCCCATCATGTAGGAAATTCCTTCGTACTCTCTCTCTCCTCGACCCGGACGGACCCGTATATGTTTACAGTCACGTAAGATTATGGATAAATATAATTATATTAGATTGAGTATATATAAATCTCATTTAGGATTCGTTTGAATTGAGAATAAATATACATAAATCTCATTTATGTATCCAAATATTTTATTCATAATTTTACATAATTATTTTTATATTTGCATCCGTTTGGATTGAGTAGATGATAAATTTATATAGTGAATAAAATAAAAGTTATACAAGTATTAAAAGTTATTATATAATATTATGAATAAAATGTTTGTATGCATAAATGTGATTTATGCATACTTATTCTTAATTCAAATGGACTTTTAGTGTCTTGTGCGTTTGATTTCTTACTTTTTATCGCTTTATCGTTTTGCTTCCGTTGCATACACCATTCATTAAATAAAGAACCCAAATTATTTTCAAATGGAATACTGAAATTGTCAATATAGGAAGATCATATAAGCAAAACATCACACCTCACAACAAGTTCATATACAAAACCTACCCTACAATCCTATCTCATCAATCTCAGTAGTTCACTCAGAAAATTAGACGTACTAGGTAATTCTATCTACAATCTTCTGTCTCTCTCTTTCTCTCTCTGTAATTATATGCACATACAATGTATGATACAATCAAGAGCACCAAATGCTAGCTCTCTTGTAAAAAAGGCTTCAGGATCATTGGAGGCTTCACATGATTAAGGCTACAGTGCCCTCATTTGCCCAATCTCTTTTGGCCGCTAGTTTTGGTTCTATAATGGCATAGTTTATCCGGAGAGAATCATGGATTACTTTGCCTCAGATTTCCAGCATCCCTCAATATCGTGAGCAATCCTAGACGCATCCATTGATGCTCCCATCAAACCTCGCTTAGTAAAGCCCACTGCATACAGTCCATGATCCCCTTTCCAACCATCCGGGAAGGACTTCCTTGGAAAACCATCTTTCTCCGAGAAAAACTTCGTCTCCTATCAAGCCAAAAGCCAGTTTACTAGCTATAAGCATGTATACAATTATCTTCTGTTCAGAACCGTGCAACTAGTTTAGATTAGGTAAAAGATTTTTAAATCATCACCCAAAGATAAAGGTGATCAACTGATCATTAAGGGTCCGTTTGGTATGGGATAGAAAAGTGAGGTTAAGGGGGAATAAGATTAGAAAGGGTTAGAAAAATGGGATTAACGAATGGGTACAGAAAAAAGTAAAGTGATGGTTATAGTGAAATATGGATAAAATAGTAATGATAATATTTGATGTTTAGAGATAGGAATGGGGTTAAGGGGTTATCCTCTCTTAACCCGGTACCAAACAAGGGCTAATTAGAGTCTACTAGTCTAGATAATTTGGTGCGACCAATGAAACAGAACTACGTTGGCAGTGTGCAATACCTTCAACCAGGAGGGTACATTGCTCTTATAACCGGTAGCAAGGATGATGGCATCGAAGTCCTCCGACCTCCCATCCACGAACTCTGCACCGTGGCCCGTCAATCGCCTTATCGCAGGGTATACCTGCCATGCAACACACTCTGAGCACCAGCAATGGTACAAAGAGAGAGTACATATATATGATATGGCGTGATCGATGGCTAGCTCTATACCTTAACATCCCCGGACCTTATCTTAGCCAAGGTACCGACGTCAAGAACAGGGGTCTTGCCGGTGAGCGATTTGAGCTCAAGGGGCCCAAGCTGAGGCCGGCGGAGGCCGAGCCTGGCTGTGTCCCCAAGTACGATGCGAGCCACCAGCAGCAGCAGGCGGTCAACGGCACGGACGGGCAGCCGTTTGAGAAGCCACATGAACAGCCCAAAAGTAGACAGCCCGAGCATCTCTCTGGGCAGGATGTGCACCTGCCAAGTGCCAAAGTTGTTCAAAGGTAAGAAAAAGAGAGGATGGTCACTGGTGGGTTGAAAACTTTGAAATATAAGGCTACTCTGGTGCTCGATCGATAAGATCGACAAATTAGAAGAACCAACTGGGTGTGGCCTGCCAATTCTAGTGCTAGAATGGCATCTGTTCACAAAGCTGGATGCCTAACTCTTCTCATTGCCTTATCCCTGATTACTTTATACTTAACGCTGCTATTCTTGATACTTAATGAAAATCTCTTTGCCAAAAGAGAGAGAGGCAAATGCATGAAAGCTAGGTTCCATGATGTTTTTATAATTAGTATCTGGAACCGATAAAAGATGCTTTCCAGAATAAACAAGCTTTTACTTGAGAGCCATGCAAGTGCACCTATCTATCAGGACATTCTGTTCAAGCTCTTTTCTTTTTATTAGATAAGCCCAAGGGCTGCGGATCCAAAGGAGGGGAAAAAAAAAGGGAAAAGGGCGCCAAAATAGAGCAACCCAGAAAAGAAGAAAGAAAACAGGGCTCCGCATTCTGTTCCAACTCGAAGCTCTAACTTTATAAGAAAAATAATCAAAAATATCCAAATAAACAAGATAGACGTACGAGGTCAAGTAACAGAGCACCTTCTAAGAACAATGGATCAAATCATGACCTTGTTAAAATAACTCAGATAAAGAGCAGAGTTTAGGAGTTTAATCGCTCGGCGGATGCCTTGGCCTCGTCAGTTATTGGGGATGCTTTGCTCCCACATAGCTGATGGTTTCTGATTTCTTCTTTTCTGTTTGGTCTCATAGCCCACGGGCTTATCTAATCAAAAAAAGAGTTTGGTAGTGGAACACACACCGTATCTCTTACGACGAGAGAAGGACGAGCACCATGGTTGCAGAGATCCAAGCAGACCTCCATGCCTGAGTTGCCACAGCCGACTACAAGAACACTCTTGCCCTGTAGAGTGCCACCGTTCTTGTATAAGCTCGTGTGCATGAGTGGACCACTGAACTCCTCCATTCTTTCAATGTTCGGCACGACAGCCTCCGCATTCTCTCCGGTGGCCACCACAAGCCACCGGCAAATATACTCCATCCCTTGGTCAGCATCGTCGCCGGCTCGTACTGCTCGAACTCTCCATAAGCCGAGATCTTTATCGAACTCGGCACTGACCACGCTGTGGTTGAACAAGGGTTTGATGTCGAACACTCTTGCATAGGACTCGAGGTATGAAACGAACTGCTGCTTTGAAGGGTAGGTGGGGAAGGAAGTAGGGAAGGGCATGAGTGGCAACTCGCAGAAGTGCTTGGGGAGATGGAGGCGGAGCCGATCATAGGCCTTGAGTTGCCACAGCGACGCGACGCAGTGAGCCCTCTCGATGATCATGCTCGGCACTCCCTTGGCCTTGAGGCATGCAGCAACTGCGAGCCCCGAAGGCCCTGCTCCTACGATAATCGGCCCCGGGAACCAGACACAGTCGTCGGCTTTGCCGGAAGTGGTCACCGGAGGTCTCACCGCCTTGTAGGAAGGATGAGGGTCATGAAGTCGTTTGCCCTCCATTTCTCCCCAGTATTCCATGAGTGCCACCACCTTGGCACCCACGTAGGATTAGGGGGTTTAAGGTACGCAACTAACGCAAGGGATTGCAGTAGCCCCTTTATTTCCACCGGTCGAGGAGAAGATATAGTAAAGGAGCTATTTATACTCATCCTGTAAGATCAAGAACAACTGCCCAACTTTAACCACACCCTTTCAGTTTATTTACTTTGACATAATTATATGTTTCTTAACGGCTGTTGACACTGTTAAGAACTTATCAAAAATTCTAGTCGGAAGTTTCAGAAACACTCTTTGGTTTATTACACATGTATTCCTGCGAACTTGTGTCATGGTCATGGTCATGACATGCACCCGTATATGCATGCATTACATATATACATACTATATACTCATGTGTTATATCTACTTTAAATATATGCATGTATCTATATATGTGTGAATAAATAGTATATATATATATTTATGTAATATATGTATGTGTGTATACATACATACATACCATATATACATAAATACATACATATATAGATATATACATACATGTATGTGTATATTTGTGTGTGTAATATATACATTATATATTGTTAATATATTTGACCATATAATATTATACATGTATATATGAAAATATATCTATATATTGTATGTATGTGCATATGTGTTTAATATATGTAAAAAGAGTGTGTTAATTGGTGACAAGTGACATCAATCTAACACCCCCACGTAATGGTGGATCGGGTCCTCCTCCTTTTGGGAGGATCCGAATCACTACTCTTTACCCTTCGATTCATACCTATTCGAATGTGAACTCACAACCACGTGGGCTAAAAGTAAAATAGACATTCTACAATGCTATGTTAACCTCGTGAGGACGAATGGGTATTTTTAAAAAAATATTGATATTTGTATTTTTAAAATATGTCAGATGTCAAGGGTATATATGTAATATCACAAGTTTATAAGGGTATAAATGAAATAAACCCAACATACTTTTTCAAACCCGGCCATGGATCATATACCATGATTACAAGAATTGCCTGAGTCTTTTGAGATGGATATCTTTCACAACATTTTACAAGTAAGGCGACATAAATGCATAAGATTTCACTTAGACAACAGCTAGGGAACTAGTATAGTGGCTAGGGATGGCAATTTGGCTCGTCCTGACGGGGTCCCACCCCGCCCCGTCCCTAATGGGGCGGGCTCGGGGGACCCTAAACAGGTTCGGAATCGGGTTTAGGGGACGTGTGTAAAATTCCGATCGGGGTCGAAGGACACCCCATTCCGTCTTGCCCCGATTAGATATTTGTAATAATTAGTTTAGTAATATATTACCCCACTATAATCTGTTTTCCTAAAAAGTCTTAACTTAATCACCCAAATACTTCATTTAATGTATATTTATACCCTAAATCCCTAATCTACTTTATCATCTCCTTTGTACGTAGATGCTTCTCTCATCCATTCGGCCATCCCATCATCACCACGGAGAGGAGTTGTTGTTGTCAAGGCTGCGAGCCCATGACATGGCTTTACCTCAAGTCATCCGGAGATGAGATGGCACGGTCAAAGGCCAACACCATGGCATGGGGTCGGCGTCCCAAGTCATGGAAGAAGATAGCAGCCATCCAAGGAACGAGCTAGCAAGCATCATTATCAAGATGGTGCAGCAAGATCAACAAGTGGCACGGTGGCTCGAGTCAACATCAGAACTTGGCGCGCCATGGCGTGCAGGAAGCATGTCAAGACGCGCGGCGCAACACGATGGTGGCCAGAGTCCGAGTGGCACTAGGACTCCGAGTCCCACTAGGACTCAAACTCCTAGCTAAACTAGGACTCTGCACGACAAGATAAGGATAATGACAAGAGATGGCACGGATAAAATCCAAGTTTCACTAGGAGTCCTAGTTTGACTAGGACTTGGAGCATCAGCCTGACGCACTCGGTGGTCTTGGATAAGTGCGACCATGTAGACCTAGAGAACCATTAGGACTCTATCCTAAGAAGCTTTTGAGGTGGCAAAGTGAAGTTTTGGCGCGGGAGAAAGTTATTTGGCGTAGAAGAGAAGGACTGGAGTCCTAGTCCGGGTCATGTGCTTGGTGGCTTGGCAAGAGGTTATCTTTAGCAAGTCCTAATTCAAGTGGAAGTCCAACAATGCAAGGAGCTTTGTTGATTGGATGATTAGCACTTGGATAAGCATGAAGCCATTGGACATTGGCTTGAATTAGGAGACTTACCTATGGAGGAAAGCCAGATGTTGGATCATCTGAGAGAGATCTAGAGATTCAGAAAGCTAGGGGTATCTTCAGAGAGATCGAACATCCAAGCAGGTCTGGGATCTGGGGATCACGGGATTTAGATGGAATTGTCATTTACATTGGCATTATGAAGCGAGATTCTATGGTTTTGGGTTGATCGAGAGTTTCTTATATTGAGAGTGATTGTACTGCAAGGGTTGGGGGCGAGAGAAGAGTGCTATTGTAATCATTGATCAATAAAGGACTTGAGGTCTCATCCATTTACCCATATTTGAGTTGCTTGTGATTGTGCAAGGAAGAAAAAGGAAGGCTGGTCATGGGGTGGATCGGCGTGCAGGTGCTGCGAGGGCTTGACATAGGCAGCGCACGGGTGGTGTGTAGGACGCCCGGGTGCGTGGTGTGCCGTGTAGGTTGGGCGATCAAGGTCTCTTGGCGCCATCACGCGGCAACAATTTTGGTGCTGATTTTGACCCCATGACAAGTGGTACGAGAGCTTAGGTTTGGTCGAGACATGACAACTAGTAGGAGCGGCAACGTCTCGGCAACGAACGAAGGGGTTGATCAATTGGCGCCGCTAATCTCAGTAGAGGTACATGCTACTCTTGCAACTCGAGAGAAAGAGTGGGGAGAGTTGGAAAGGTTGATTGAGGGGCGCGATAGGGAGACTAATCGGAAGATCCACGAGAACTTAGAGTTTTCAAAGGCGATAAGAGTCCTAGTCGAGCAAATTACGAATCACCTTGAGGACGAACTTACAGTCCTCAAGCGTGCGGTCCGCAACAAAGGGGTCATTGATCAACCAAAACGTCGGAGGGTTCCAGATCCAAAGTCCTTCGACGAGGTTAAGAATGTCAAAGACTTAGAGAACTTCTTGTGAGACATGGAGCAGTACTTCAAAGCTGCCCAGGTAACTTCAGAGGAGAAGTTGATGGTTGTTGCGATATACTTGGTGAGAGATGCCAAGTTATGGTGGCGAATTAGGCTTGAGGATAACAGAACCGCGGGGCGGCCTGGCATCAACACATGGGAGGAGCTATGCAAAGAGTTGAAGGCTCAGTTCTTGCCTTGCAACACGGCCTGGGTTGCAAGAGAAGCTCTTCGTTTGTTGAAGCAAACGGGGCCAGTTCGAGATTATGCTAAGGAGTTCAGTTGGTTGATGTTGAGCAGCATGAACATGTCAGAGGAGGACATGCTCTTCAACTTTATGGCAGGGCTTCAAAGGTGGGTGCAAGCAGAGTTGCGGCGAAAGGGAGTGGCGGACCTCTCTGCAGCAATGGTGGCTGCAGAGTCCTTGGTGGACTTCCGCCAGAGTAGAGATGGCAAAATCGACCGCACCGCTGGATAACCGAGCCGATCCGCACCGATGGGGATGGGTATGGTATAGATTTTTTACCCGTAGATACGGGTATGGTTTACAAAATTAAAATTCGCGCGGGTACGGGGCGGATTATGGTATTGGGTAATATCCGCCCCGCCCCGCCACTTTATTACAAAAATACCCCTTATATATATGCACACAACTTTAACCTAAATTTGCCATCCCTGAATCCCTACCTCTCCACTGCCGCCGCCACTCGCCCACTCCACTCCACTACTCCAGTCTCTCTCTATCTGCTGCGATCCCCTCTCCCAGTCCCAGACTCCCTCAGTCCCTCGAGCTTCTTCGCCATCGCCGCCACCGTCGCAGCTTCTTCGCCGTCTCTCTCAGTCTCTCTATCCGCAGCGATCCCCTCTCCCCGTCCACCCTCGCAGCTCCACCCTCTCTCTCCACCCTGAGACCCTCGAGCCCCGCCCCCCTCTTGCGTCTTCGCCATCGTTGACCTCCCAAATCTAACGGCGGCGTCGGCATCGGCATCGGGCTTACCCCAAGCCCTCCTCCCTTCCTCCTATAGTCGTATCCCGATCCCCATTGCCGCAGCCCCTTTTCCGTCGATCTCCAGTTCTCCACCACCCCCTCTCACCACTACGGCCCCCAATCCCTCTCATTCTTCTGCTCCTCTCCTCTCTTTCCCTCTTTCTTGTCCAGTTGTCCGGTCCACTCCTCCACTCCTGACTCTAACTCTCTATCTAACTCTGTCTCTCTCTTGTCCGACACCGGAGGTGTGAGGACCCGTCCCTCTACTCCTGTGGCTCGTCGTGGACCGCAAGGGCAATTTGGTAAATTACGCATTGTCGGCTTGTTTCACACCCGCGTGTGCACACACTGACCATGGTTGTGTTCATGTTTGACTAGAATGGTTAGTGGGACCCGAGATCGAAAGATCCGGGCTTGGGCTTGAGTTCTTGCCCAAGTCTAGCTTTTTGGACAAATCGGATCGATCTTCTCTAGCTAAGAGATCGATTTTCTTGTGCTAGAAAGTCAAACCCAATTTAGCAAGAAAGATCGATCTCTTTTGATAAAGAGATCGATCTCTCTTAAGTCGGTTCGTTCGTCTATAAAACGAACGAAACTTTCTCTTTTGATTTTTTTGGAAATTCCGAGTTTTCAATCGTGTTCTTTCTGGATCTTAGCTCGTTTGAGGAAGATCTAAGGCTTAGCAGCTTGGATTGAAGCTACTCTTGCTTAGGTAGGGATTCCTACCTACATCTTTTCGGGTTTTTGGTTTTTCCGTTTTGATTTATGTTCTTATGCTTAGATCTGTTAATATACTTGTTGGTTTTCCGTGATTTCACCGGTTTTAGACTCGCGGGATCTTGATCTATCAGATCCCAGAGTTTTGAGAAGTTTGGATGTATTTTCTGGCTGTATTTCTCGCCGGAAGTACGCCGGAGAACCCATCCGGATCGATCTCTTTTGAGGAGAGATCGATCCCTTCTGGGGCGTCATGCCCAGCCCGAGCAGGATCGATCCCTCGGCTGAAGAGAGATCGATCTTTGCCTTGGCAGAGATGACGGGGGTTCCGCGTCACGAAGAAGATCTATCCCTCTGGTAGAGGAGATCGATCTTCTTCGGTTGACAGGGATAAGTTCTCCTAAGTACTAAGGAGATCGATCCCCTTGGGAAGGGAGATCGATCCCTTAGTGGCTGAGAGGTGTTTTCAAGTGGATTTTGCCCGCAGGGCTTTGTATGATGGTTTTCTCTACTGTTTTATAACTTGTACATATGATTAAGCATGTTAACCTTATAATAGGGGAAGTGGTGAACCGGGGGAGTGATGACTACCGGGATGTTTAGAATAAACTGGCGGGTAACCCTACAGCTTTCCCTAGCCTCGCATGCCGGCGTACGCCGAGGGCTTTATCTGTGATATCTATGAGCTGTTGTTTGCGGGGCTGCTTCCCGGTGCAGGTGTGTGGCAGACTGCTGACAGTTGGTGGTGGTACCACTGTAGCAGCTCCTAGACCTTTCTTTCATGTTCACCACCCCGGGCTGGCAGGGTGCCGTGCCCAGACTTTGTTATTTATATCATCACATATTGCTGCATGCTTACATATATTATCCTACGCATGTTCATAGCATGCATTGTGTTGTGCATTAGTTGCATCTGTGTAGGGCGTTGCCGATCCGGGGTTTTCGGGTAGCCCGGATCTAGCTCTAGGACCGTTGCGGGTAGCTTGGTCCAGGACTCGATTTGTAGTATTCAGTCGATTTCAATGATAGGGTTAGATGACCTGAATACATGTTGTTTGATGTTTAGAGGTCGTGTCGACTTCAAGTTGTATCTGAAGTGTAGCCGGAGTCCGGTGTTCTTAAACTCTTGGGAGGAGGAGTGCATGCCCAGCGGTGTCCTGGCCCGCCAAACAGTGTTCTGTGTTCTGTGTTCTGTTGAGAGTATGCAGTGTTTTGGGCCTGCGTTCACGGACTTTCGGCAGGGTTATGTGACCCTTGTATACACCTAGGGTAAACTTGGAGGTGGCACTGTTGTGTTCCCTCCCTTGTGAGCGTCGTAGTGTAGTGTCCCTGCTGAGCTTAGTGCTCACTCCTACCCGGGCTGCGTTTTGCAGGTGCTGGCGCTAGCTTTTCTTCGGTCGCCCCTACCGGGCTGGTGTTTGGTGACGTGGCGGCGTCTGACAGTGCTTGAGGAGCGGCGATCTATGTTTTTACCTTTTGTTATAGATAGTCTCCTACGGGAGTGATAAATGTATAATTTCCCTGTTTTGGGGACTTGTATCTATCCTAGTTCAGTCTTTGGGTTTGTAACAATTGTATAATACAGGATGATTGTGAATTGTTAGGGTAACCACTACGATTAGAGGGAAACCTTGTCAAAATTTCCGCAGTAGGTTAGGTTCCGCTTCACGTCGCCCGGCCTGGTTGGGCTTATGCGGGTCGGGGCACGACAAGAGGCCCCCATTTCGTCGATCTAACTCTCTATCTCAGGGGCAAACAGCAGATTGGTGGTCGTCTAGTCGGGCCACTCGCGAGGAAACGCGAGGAGATCATCACCATTTCAATCGAGACCGCCGGCGGGAAGATACGTCTTTGGCCAAAGGTTAGCAACGCCTTTCTACTCTTTCTCCTCTCCCTTCCCGACTTTAGTTCTTCTCCTCACCGCGCCCTCTTCCGCAGCCCCGCTGAAGATTCGATGTTGTTGATTGGATTTTGGGTCAAGGACCGAAGTGATCTTGGGTATCATTGGCGCAGAAGTTTTTGCTTCCCTTTGATTTGATTTTTCTTTGCTCTTCTTCTTCTCATTGTTAGCTCCGGCCGAGAGATTTCGACGGAGTGGTGGATGATTGGTTTTCTTTGGTTTTGTTCTGGATTTGAATTCTCATTATTAGCTTCGGCCGAGAGATTTCTTTGGTAGGTTTTTAGTTACAATGTCAGCACCCAACAGTGGTGAAGGAAATTCATGCCCAAAACAGCTATCATTTGGGAGTCCTGGCCAGCCACCATCATTGGACACCCCATTCCCTGTTGAGAACTGTTCCAACCAAACTACCGGTGATGATGAAGGGTCAAAATCGAGATTAACCAGCTGGGTTTGGGAACACTTTGATAAGGTCAAAATCGAAGGAAATTGGAAGGTTGTCTGCAAGTATTGTAAGGCAAAACTTGGAGGTTTGACAAGAAACGGAACCACTCATTTGGGAGAGCACTATAAGAGGAAACACAACCAAATAAAAGGAAGCATGAGGCAAATAGTTTTAACCAATAATTTCAATAAAGAAAATCCAGAACTGACCATGTGTACCTTTGATCATGCTACAGGCAAGAGACTACTTGCAAGTGCCATTATTATGCATGAGTATCCTCTATCCATTGTGGAGCATGTCGGACTTAGGAGGCTTTTAACCACACTTCAGCCTTTATTTAAGGTGCCTTGTAGAAACACCATTAAGAGCAAGATTTTGAAAATTTATGAGTATGAGAAGGTGAAAACTATGAGTTTGGTGGAAAGCAATTCAAGTAGATTGGCATTCACAACTGATATGTGGACTTCGAGCAACCAAAAGAAAGGGTTCATGGCTGTCACGACCCACTTTATTGATGATAATTGGACTTTGCAAAGCCGCATTTTGAGGTATCTCAATCTTTTCTCTTTATTAAAATGTCTAATTTCCGTAAATGCGCATTCTTTTCCTTTTCTTAATCTGATTTTCAATTTTTTCTGTTAGGTTTATATATGTTCCATGCCCACACACAAAAGAAGTTTTATGTGATCAATTGTTCGAGTGTTTGATGGATTGGAACCTTGATAAAAAAAATTCTTGTTTGACTGTTGATAATTGCACTACCAATGATGCCATGGTTGGACTTTTGTTTGACAAGCTTGATGGTGCCTCACTTCTGTTTGGTGGGGATTTGTTTCATATGCGATGTTGTGCACACATTATTAATTTGATTGTCAAAGATGGGTTAGAGGTGATAAAGGTGGGCATTGAGAAAGTTAGGGATAGTGTGGCTTATTTTACGGCAACACCGAAAAGGGAGGAGAATTTTTTAGAAATAGCCAAACAATTGAAAGTACCTAGTACTAAGAAATTAGGACTTGATTGTGCAACTAGGTGGAATTCAACATACTTGATGCTTGAAACAACCTTGGTGTATAAGGAGGTGTTTGAACGCTTAAGCATTCGAGAGAACCAGTACCAATCATTGCTTACAAAAGAAGAGTGTTGGGTTTGCTAAAAAGGTTTGTGAGAAGTTGAAAATCTTTTACAAGGTGACTGAATTGTTTTCTGGAACTAAATATTCCACTGCTAATCTTTGTTTTACAAACATATGTGAGATAAGAATTTCATTGAGAGATTGGTTGTATTGTGAGAGTGGTGTGATTAGAGCTATGGCCCAAAAAATGGTGGAGAAGTTTGATAAGTATTGGGCAAATATACATGGAGTGGCGGGGGTGGCTGCCGTGTTGGATCTGAGGTACAAGTTATCGGTTTTGGAATTCTACTTTGGGAGATTGTTTGGTGAGAATGCTTGGGAGGAGGTTGAGAAAATTCGAGTTCTTTGTTATAAGTTGATTAAGGAGTATGGAAATTCTACTTCAATGTTTGAAGGTACTGGTGAATCTTCCCATATGGGTTCTAAGGATTATGAAGTGGAGGAGTATAATTTGTTTGTTAGTAGGAAGAAGATTAAAAGTGTTGACCATGTGGTAGAGGGGTTGGATCATTACTTAAGAGATGCTGTCTTGCCAAGGACCCAAGGATTTGATGTATTAAGGTGGTGGAGTGCGAATGCACTTAAATATCCAACCTTGCCAAGGACCCCAGGATTTGAAGTTTGTTTTTTTTTTGTTCTCAAACACAAATATTAGAAATATATGTCTAAATGACATACCACATTTCAAATGATATTAGTCACAAGACCTGTTTTGGGCCTAGTTTTGATGGTTTTGGCTGAAATTGATGTGTTTTTGCCGGACCTAAATGAAATCTCAGACCATCTTATGACCATTATATTGGTATGGGAAGAATTTGAGAAACAGTTTTTTAGCCGGATGATACTCTCGTGAATAACATATCTAATTTTGATGGCATATTGACAGTATGCAAATCTGGATCTCAAGGAATATTGTGTTGAATGAATGTTCAATTTACCTGCAAGTTCATTTCTTACATGTTTCCATTTTCTATTTTATCATGATCTTACTGTATTCCTTTTGGTGCGGCAGTGGTGGAAATTTTCCTTTGGAATTTCTCTCTTGCTTGCTGGAAGTGGAAGCTGCTCGTTGGAGTTGCTTACTGAAACTGGAAGCTATTGCAGTGCTGCTTGTAGCTTTTTAGAGACTATTGGTTCTATTTTGAAGTGCTTGCTTAAACTGGAAACTTCAATGTTGGTTTTCTCAATATTGTAAATTCTGAATATTGGTTTTTGAATGTTGGTTTGGTGGATTTTAGAGCCTATTTTTGTAATAATACTCTAATAGAGACTAAATGCCGATGATTGTTTGGTGGATCTAGATTTTAGAGACTGAATGTTGATGATGGTTTAGTGGATTTAGATTTAGATTTTAGAGACTGAATGCTAATTGAATTGCTTTTTTTAGGTTTTGCAGATAACCGTGGGTTGCAGGTAATATTCGCGTACATGCGGGGACGGTTATGGTCCACGATCCCCATTATCCGCGCGGGGACGAGGCGGTGCGGGTATGGGCGGAGGAGTGCGGGGACAGGGACAGGGACGGGGACGGATATTCCAATATTCGCCCCAATCCACCTCGTTGCCATCACTACGCCATAGTCAGCCTGCTGAAGGGAGCAACCGGCAGCCCAAGTCAGGTGACAAGGATAAATCGAGGGGCCATGAGCAGGCCATAGACGGCGAAGAGGGGGCGTCGGCAAAGCCCCAAGGCAAGAGTACCAAGTCGTTGGGCTGCTCCATATGCGACGGATCGCATTGGGCAAGGGATTGCCCAAAGAGAGAGAAGCTGAATGCGATGATGGTGGAGGAGGAAGAGAGAGACCAAGACGGAGGTCCAGCCTACATGAGTCCGCTTCAGCTCCAGGAGTAGCTCCGCCCGACGACGGAGCGCTTGGCTACAAGAAGTGCGGCCAAGTGCGGGACCTTTTCAGAGGATGTCCTATTGTGCAACAAGGATGTTGGATTCTTTCAGTGGGGGAGGTTTGTCAGGGTTGCAAGCCCCTGATACAGCCTTGGCTCGAGTCATCCAGAGATGGCACGGTCAAGGGCCAACACCATGGCACGAGGTCGGCACCCCAAGTCATGGAAGAAGATAGTAGTCAGCCAAGGCACGAGCTAGCAGGCATCATCCTCAAGATGGCGCGGCAAGATCAGTAAGTGGCACAATGGCCTGAGTCAACAGGAGAACTTGGCTCGCCATGGCGTGCATGCGGCACGTCAAGACGTGCAGTGGACCGCGTCAGGCGGGCGCACGGCGCAACGTGATGGCGGCCGAAGTCCGAGTCCCACTAGGATTCAAACTCCTAACTCCACTAGGACTATGCACGACAGGATAAGAATGATGGCAAGAGATGGCGCAGGTAAAGTTTGAGTTTCACTAAGAGTCCTAGTCGGACTAGAATTTGGAGCGCCGGCCTTACGCGCTAGGTAGTTTTGGATAAGATGTGGTAAAGCTCAGCACAATGTATAAACAAGAGAAGTACCTAAATATTATAATAAAACGCCCACTGGATACTGGCACTTCACACTTGGGGCTTTCGCACACTAGCTATATAAAAATCCCAGTTAAAATATGGAAAGAAACGTGAGCTTTATATCAGAATTATCAAGTTCTAGAGAATGAACATTTTTTATATGGTGCTAGAGAATACCTCCCCATGTCCTATTGGAAGCTTGCAGGATCTCATGCCCAGGGAAAAAGAAAACGCAGTAACGGGGACCTGGGACCAGAAAATAAGTGGTGTAGGTTGCGTGAATGCTAAAAGGCATCGGTGAGAAAGAATGAATCCCAATGAGACGAGGAAAAAGTATTCCGGAAAGCAAACTTCTGGGAATATGGAAGCCGGGCTCATACGGACGACAGCAAAACAAAGAAGGATACGAAGAATTGCAAGTCTAAGACTAGGGTCTAGGCTATAGCGTAGAATCATGGTTGACTTACGGAGACGCTGACTTATGGAAAGATCTAATCTAACATGAAAAGCAAGCATTGAAAACTAAGAACCCAACTAGGGTAATAATACATAAACCGTCAAACAAAAAACTTAAAATAAGCTAGAAAGCTTCCATCTACTAATAAAGCAGAAGGCAACATATGCTCAAACACACAGGAAATGGAAGTGCAGGAGAATCCAGACATTCCAAAACCAGGAAGTCTTCTGTACAACTATTAACATTTCTGTTCAACAACAAAATGATTCATTCATTTCACCAAATAAAATCTGGATTAGCATCAGATCCTCTAAACTACTTTTTTCATTTTGTTTAGATACTATGCACAAGCCATCAATAAGATCCATAAATGATTCAGCAAATGATGTAATTTATAAGACCAAGGTCACATATTGTCAGCAGAAGCATTGCTAACGTGTTCAATCAATGAGAATTTCTTCTTTTTTCATGTCATCATGAGCTCAGCTTCTGATAGCAATCCGCATGGCGACAGAATACTTAATTTAACGCATGAAGCAGATTAAGATACAAGAGTAAAGGGAAAGAGAGCAGTACAACTTAAATGGAAAACAATTATCTCATTGCAGCACTAAGCTAAGATCTTTATAGAACTTCATGTTGGAAAGATTCTTCAGATTCAAGCTTAGCTTCCCAACATGCATTCGCTCTTCTTATAAAGTGACAGACATAGAGCTTGGGTCCCACAGCTAGCGAACAATCTCAAACGGGGGAATATTTTAAATATTAGTCTAGAATAATGTGCCAATAGAATGGGCTCCTTTGTGTGCGACGAGTCATATGCTCGCGACAAGCAGTGTGAGCAAAACGAACCAAAATCATAGAACCGAACCTAATCGAAAAATTCGATTTAGTTTTTCAGTAAATTCGATTCGGTTCGGTTTTTTATATGTTAAAATTTTAATATTCGGTTTTTATTTTTCAAATTCGGTAAATACTGAAATATTTAATGTAATTTACGATATCTTTTATATATATATTATATATCAAAGATTCACAGCCTAGCCATATAATAGGGATTGAATGGCATCGGCTCGTATTAATTATTGGATTGAGTCGGGTCGAGTCATTTCACAGCCTAGCATCTATGATCTATTGCTCTATTGCCCACTCAAGCAGATGCCATGTCCTAGCCCTCCAAGTTCCAACCATGGGTTGCGGCGACTAGTAGTCCCTCCTTCGTCAGCCGACAACGAACAAACAACACCCCGCTCACACGCTAGCACTCCACCACCACTAACGGTTAGCTCTCCTCACCTTTTTCTTGTCTTTATTTCCTCTCTTTTGTTCCTTTCTTTTGATTTTTGTTTTGTCTACTGCATCCTCACATATCTTTTGATTTCCCCTGTTTCTTGAGCAGTGCTACTCATGTGAGTTTCCTGATTTCCCATGCATCTCTCACAGTTCTTTTGATTTTATTTTGACCCGTTATTTTGATTTTGCTTTGATTCGCTGCATCCCTCACAGTTATGATTCTTTTCATTATTTAAAGTATACTAGTACGGGGATGGCCAAAGATGGCCAGATGGGGACTTCAGACTTGTCTTTATTACTTGTGGGCCTAGCCGCCTAGCCACTCGTTCTTGTTTTGACAATCTATGTGTGGATGGCCGGGAGATGGGTTTTTTCAGTTTTGTAAAAAAATTTCGATTCTTCGGTTTTGCAAAAAAAAATTCGGTTTGATTTTGTAAAAAAAAGTTCAGTTCAATTCAATTTTTAAAAATATTGTACACAAAATTCGATTCAGTTCGATTCTTGACAGAAATTTGGTTCGGTTCGTATTTTATTGTACCGAATAAATTTTGATATTTCAATTTTATACCGAATACCGAATACTCACCCAGCAACAAAACAGCAACAAAAGAACGTTCCCCACAGGGACTTCAGTCCCAGCGGCCAACTTGATATCAATTTACTAGCTAACTGAGTAGCAAAATTTTAGGTATAAGAAAAAAACAATGCATGAATACCCATACAGATGGGGCTTCCCTTGAGAAGCAACTTTTAGCTACACTGGCAGAAAGAACTAGGCAACAAAAAAAAAAGAAAAAAAAAGTGAAGGGTGAGAAATTTTTTTATAGACAGCACCACATTACCAGAGCAAGCAAATCGCAGCCCAAGATCAGCCAAACCTATTTGTTTATTAACTTCGAGTCACGTTGACCAGAAAACATTCAAGATGGAGAATTCCATTCATTCATGCCTCCTATGACATAAAAAAAATAAAAAAAAAAAAAGAACCGCGATGAGCAAGTACGCATAGAAACAAATGACTAAGAATTAAGAATACAGAAGGCACTTTAAGCTTTCCTTGATCATGCTCATAGATTACACAATTCCAACGTGCTCTACTTGATTTCAGCTGCATAAAAATTCTCAGCATCTTGTCTTCCTAAAGTAAGCCTATGTATATAACACTCCAGGCAAAACAAACAGCGGGCAACCCTTGTTACTCTGATGGATGGAACTTGCAGTTCTTACATGAAAAAGATTGTTTTCTCATTGCTGCAATGCTGTTAAGCTTGTCATCTAATTAGTACCAAGGCAATCGTTTTAAGAAACTTTCTCGTATAAAAATACTTCATACTTAGCAAGCATCACGCATTAGAAAGTGACATGTGATACAAAGAGAGAGCGCCTAAACATAGAATCTTCATAAAGTTGAGCCAGAATTCCTATATGCACAGCTTAAAAACATATATTATCATCCCATTCCCAGTGCTTTTAACGCCCACATCCCTCCACAAGAAGAAAAAACAAGGCTTATAATCCAGTTCACATCATTTCCTCCACTTCTCCTGTAACTTTTGTGCTGGAGTAGACCCCAGAAATTCACTTGTATTGCTATAAAAAGAAATCTAAACAACTTGATTAGATAACCATGTAACAGATCTAATCTATTTAATTGCTTTGCAGTACTACTTTTAATGTTCAAAACGCTGCAGGATTCGCCACAATGTGGCATTCCTGAAAGAAGAAACATTCCCTTTGCGCTATCATAATAAAAATACATCATCTCATCTTGTTGCACTCTCGATTCTCAATTTCAATGGTTACTTGCATACGTGGCTTTCAAGCACTGAAAGCGACACAAAACTAGTTGGAGAAAGGAGGAACGTTGGTAGGTGGAACTGAGATTCGAATTTAGGAGCTTAGGCCCGTTTGATATGGGGTTAGAAAAAGTGAAGAGGAATAGGATTAGAAAAAATGAGGTTAAGGAATAGGAATAAAAAAAAATAGAGTAATGGTGGTAGATGGAATGAAGATAAACTAATAATGATTACGTTTGGAGATATGAATGGGGTTAACCCCATACCAAACAGGGCAGAGGTTCATGCACATTTGTGGTGGGGAAGCTAACCAGATAAACATAAGTGGCTTCTGTGTGAAGATGTCAAAAGTTGAAATCAAAATAGCAACATAGTGAAGGATGGAAATGATTATAACTGGAACAGGTGATCAAAAGTAAATGGTATACCTTTGCTTTACAGCTTCTTCATTACTCCAAGAACCTCCATGGAAAGCATCAGACGAGAGGCAACACAACTCCTTAGGAAAGAACATGCTATATAGAGTTTCTCTTTCTCTGATGAGAAATGAGTATAAAAAGGAGCACTGAAGCGGGATCTGCTGTGTTTCACATAATAAAGAAAACCAATAATTGAACACATGGAGGAAGCTCTTACTTCCTTATTTAGTTTGATTGTTTAAAGATCCAATCCCCTCGCATCATTTGCAGTACTTCCCTTGAATTGTTTCCGTTTCAGAGACTATTCTAATCCTATTTCATCTTCTCTATCCAAACAGTCTATGTGACTGTGAAGGCCTTTTTAATAGCAAAGCTATACTGGTGATAACTCCAGGCCTAAATCATCTCAATAATTTGTCTTTTGAGATGCGTTATATTGTCATATGTAACACAATGCAATTAAAAACCTGCTTCAAACCTGTATTTTTGGGTGATTTCCGTCTAAAACCTACTTACAACCAAAATGGGCAAATGGGCTTGATGGAACCTTATGTTACAGGACCCAACTCAAAACCAGGTGGGGACCAAGTCACAAGGCCCAACTTAAAACTTAAAACAAGTTAAACTTATCATTTCAACTCCATCGAGCCCCTTTCTCCCTGCCTTCATTTTATGACATGAAGGATTTGAAAAATATTAACGTCTAAAGAACATGATAAGTGTGCCAACACTGTCCTGGTACATTATTAGGCTAAGAACTGGAGTGGCTATTAAACTTTGGACACTATTTTAGGAAATTTTCAAAAAGGACTTTATTCATTTAAATCCAGTTTCACTGTAAGCAACCTTATCGGCCATAACAATTGAATTTCTTTCAAGAATTTGCATACAAGAACCATTACATGCACTTCAAGGATGTCTATGGTCTATGCTTTGCTCTATCGCCAACCCCCCCCCCCCAACCAATCAGTAACCTATATAATGATGCTAGAAGCCTAAGCCTAAAACCTCAAGGTAAACTTTGATTTTATGAGCACTCCCCACGCTAAGCTAATGTCAAAGGCTCAACTTAAAATAAAAACTAGTTTATAAAAGGCAGCAAGCTCCAACAAACATCCAAGACTCGGAAGATGGGAACTTTAGTTGATAAATGGGAGCACCGAGTAATGTCTATGATGTATTGAAGTCAGCAAGTGGAGTAGCAGAAAAGCCATAAGCCAATAACTTTAATCAGATGATAATCTTGCTAAACATCCTCAAAGAAAGGTCCATTCGTGCAGAAAAAATCATAGAAAAGTTTGCATCTACATTTCAAATGGTCTTGCCATGGTAACTGGAGCTTATATTTCCTAATCAAGATCATAGCAAAATATACAAATACTCTCAGCTTGATAGTTGAATGAACATTTTCCAGCTAAAAATTGAGAGCTGACCACAGCTTCTTGCATCCTACAGCCTCGATCTCATTCCACTTCTTCATTATCATGGATTCCACTGAATAGCATTAGGATGAGTAACATTAAAGCTAAGTCTAAGATGAACTCGAACAAAATGAACAAAGAGTTTGAATTTGCTCTATCTAATTTTACTTTTGAGAACAGGGATAGAAGCTTAAGATTGTAAGTTCAGCTTTGGACTAATTAGAAATCCATTATGCATGATGGGCATGAGTGACTAATTCCAATTCCAAGCTTCTTGAAGAATTTGTTCTTAGGTTAGACAATGCTAACCACCAAAGTTGGATCAAGTTGAGTTCTTTGACCTACAAAGTAAATTGCAGCCTCTAAACCATAAACAATATAAGCTTCACCATCGCAAGTCGCTAAGTCAGTACCACTAAGTAGCATTTAGAAGCTTTTCTTACCTATAAGGTGAAGAAAATTAGATGCTCACCCATCCAGGTAGCCAAATAATTCTTTATACCACTAAATCTCCAACATGTAATTGCACACCTTCTTACGAATAGGAATATTCCTAACTTAATGATCAAAAAAAAAGCATCTCCCAATAATTCACAAGAAAGTTAGAGACTCGCAGAAATACGACGACTTAATGGTTCATAGAAAGTATTCACAAATCAGAACTTCACCAACTAGTCGCAAGTAAATCAAAATGATGTCATACATTAATGAGATATGGATGAAAATACATGAGAGCAAAGTACACGGGAAATCAAAATAGGAGGCATCATAGTTAGTGACTGAAGAGATGGAAATTGGAAACTATCTTGGAGGCAGAGCCTTCAAACCACTCAAGGTAAATGGAACAATCATTTCAAAAAATGTTAATTTTCACGATAATGACGCCTCTATGTATCTACAGAAAAAAACTTGGAAGCAAGCTTATTTAGAAATCTACTTATCTTGTTTTTTGCTAATAAAGTTAAAAGTCGCACATAATATGATAAAGGCCATCAAGATGCAGCAGGATGCACAAAAGAGATGTTATATGCAACTCCCAAACAATGTTCCCTTGAATCCACAGTGGTTCTCCTCAAATCCGCAAGAAGAAAGAAGAGAAAACATAATACATATCTCACACACTCAAAAAAAATCTGAAGTTCGAGTATAAATCTACTGAAGATAACAAATTCTCTTTAGATACTTAATATAAGCTTATATGTAGGCTAAGACATCTCCTAAGGATACTACCCTCTATAAACCCTAGTAGCCAAGAATTGATGAAAAAACAACGTAAATTAGAGTAATCTCCACCGAGTTTCTAAGCCAGTTTACTACATGATATAGCTCCTAACACAACCAAAAACTTATTACCTAACACATCAAACTTCACTTGGCCTCAAACATCTTAATGAACCCTTTATTTCCCGCAACATCGCATGAAACATAAACTCAACCACGTTAGTGAAGATGCGACAAACACAAATCAAAATCAGAAAGTCATGGGAAGCAAAATGTGCCGTTCAAAGTGAACAACCCTTGAGTTTGTCTCAAAAGATCACCAAACTACCCATAAACAAAGTCTCGAGAATAAAAATGCACATTCGAAGAAATGGTGCTAGAATGCAAATGGACAACATTGTCCCAAACAGATGACGAAGTTAACTGAAATTTAAGGAACTTACTTTGTCAAGATTCAAAACATTGACATTTAAAATTACGCCCATAATGCCTTTTCTTTCCCTCCCCAAGCTCCGCAGGTACCATTTACGTGCAAGAAACGCTTCTAGAAAAGTAGAAGTTCTAGAAACTTCTACTATTACAGTCGCTCACCTCTAAAATCAAATGTTAAATAAGAATACAAAGCCATAGGAAAGATGGAAGGACTCTGTGCTGAAGACCAAATAAGATAAATATTTGCCACACCAAATTCTTAATGGATCAAAACTTACCACAGAAGCTTAAGTCTGCTGATAAGTTACACAGTGTTTGCCATCATCAAAGACTCGTAATATATCATCCCATACTTATGGAACTTAAACATCTACAAGAGTTCGACATAACCCAAGAATATAATTACCAAAACATACCTCGTTCCTCTTATTCTACTTATACTCGAACGCTGGAATGGGCACGCTTGACGTGTCAAAGCTCTCCAAAACCTCTGTCTTGCTTCCACTCTTCACCTCCTCCTGCTTCTTTCCGCCCCCAAAGAACCCTCCGAACAAAGACGAAGACGATGATGAAGAAGCAACTGAACTCGCAGGTTCATCCACGGAGCCGTGCGCCACCTGAGACCCCACACCCTGCGGCACGTACATCCCCCCACCACCACCTGCCCCGGCCATTGCGGCCACGTTAGGCGGCACGCCTTGAGCACTGAGATCATCCATCCCAATCGGAGGGAGGTTCTGGGGTACGGAGAGGAAGCGATTCATCATGATTCCCGCGCCCTCGATTAGGGCGAGGAGGACGCCACCGAAGACGGCAGAGCGGAAGGCGGGGCCAGGGCCCTGACGCATCTGGAGGAAGCCGCCGGTTGCGGCGCCAGCGATGATGGAATTCCATGGATCCTCCTTCTGCCGAACGTAGACCATAGTGCAGTCAAAGGCGGAGAAAAGGCCACCCCAGACGGCAAAGCTTCCGCCGACACGTGGGGCATTCATCCGCACCGCCTGGGTGCCACCAGCAAGGCGCTCTCCGTTAGGGGAGTTGTAGATGCCCTTGATGAAGTGAAAAGCAGAGCCCCCCACCGCCCCCATCCCGAAGGCACCGCCGATGTCATCCAGGATACGGTCCGGGCACGGCTCCCTCGACGTCTCCGGCGTCCCCATCGGATCTCCTTCAATATATCTACAGAGAAAGGACCAAGAAGGAGTGGAGATGGAAACCCTAGGACGGCGGCTAACTGGAGCGAGAGAGAGAGAGAGGAGGGAGACGAAAAGAAGTAATCGAATTCTATTATATTTCTGACACGATTTTTGGAGTGTTAAGATGTCTCGCGGGTACCGCTTGAGATAACCTTTACCTGCATGTGGGCGAATCGTTTTGCTTCTAGTATGCGGATAAAATGATAGCCCTCTTCTAACACAACACTAATGCTTCTAAACGATGCTTCTCCATCTCCGCCTTCTCCCCCGCCTCTTCCCCATCTCCACCACTACGCCACGGCGGGGGTCCATATACTCCCACCGGCGCCTCCTCCTCCTTTGCAAGCCAAGATTTAATCTTTCCGTCTCCATTCCGAGCACCAACGAAGCCCTAGCAGAGGAGGAGGTGGAGGAGGAGGAGGAGACCCAGGGGCTGCGGGTCCTCCCCTTGGAGAAGCTCTTCGTGCCGCCGGAGGTGGATATCTCGGAGGGGCTGGTCGAGGGGAGAGTGCTGCGGGGTTCCAACATCGTGCTGGGACCGTATGCCCGCGACGCCCAGGTGGCGGCGGCGGAGTTCATTAAGAGCAGCACTAAGGTGGAGGACTGCCCCTCAGATGGCCTGCCGGAGTTCGCGCTCGTTGGCCGCTCCAATGTTGGCAAGTCGTCTCTTCTTAATTCCCTCGTCCGCCGCAAACGCCTTGCCCTCACCTCCAAGAAGCCCGGTTAGTGTTTCCGACCCTCGTGTTCTTTGATGACTGTTTTGTCACATTGAAGATGATTTTTTTCTGTGGAATTCGATTCTAAATGAATGTTTTGTGGTGGGTTTTTGGGATTGGAGTTTAATCACGATTTGAGGTTGTTTGTCTATTGGAACGTATTTTCGATTGGAAAGGAAAATGGATGTTAGCGTTAGGGAAACTGGTCAAACAATATTCTAAAGTTCAGGTATAGCTGTGGAGGATATTAAGGGCCCGTTTGGATTGAGATAAGTATGCATAAACCACATTTATGCATCCAGACACTTTATCCGAAATCTTACGGAACTACCTCTGATGCTCGCATAACTTTACTTTACACACTATACAAACTTATCATATCTTCAATCCAAACGGGCCCTAAACGTGAAAAAGTAGTCTGAGATAATTCTTGTTTAGTGAGTTCATCCAAGTCGTATGATTGATAGATATTCTAACTCGACACAATTGAGAAGCAAGATCTTTAGCTTTAGTTGGGATTTTGTCTTCCGGAATTTGCAAGTTGTCTCTTTATTCAGCCTTTTTTGTGCTGCTTTCAAGTGTCATTATTAAACAGGGGTTTTAATTTCTAACTGCAGGAAAAACACAGTTGATAAATCATTTTCGGATAAATGATAGCTGGTACCTTGTGGATTTGCCTGGATATGGGTATTGCTCCAAACTCAATTTCTTATGGCTGGTGCTTCATGCTAAATATGTTTAAAATAGATCTTGTACTTCATTGCTGCTCCTGATTTCTTTTCTTCTTGTGGTTCATGTTGAGTCTAGTTCATGTCTATTCCTTCAACTTTGTTAACTTATCCTGAGAAAGAAGGAAGGGCACAGGATGTGTTTAGTACAATATGAAAATTGGAAGATGCTAGCATATAATCAAGAACAATGGAAGATTTACAAACTACAATGAGGAAGATTGACATGAAAAAGACTAAAGGGGACGAATATGAATTTCTGAAGTATTAACTAAGTGGAGTTTTGTTGCTAATATAGATAAATTGAACTGTTTGGAGATTTAAGCTAGGTAAGGTTCTGATATCTAATATCAACTACCAGGACATTCAAAATAGTGGATCCTTAGCTGATATTGATTCCTCGAGTCTTTTCTGCCTTTGATGATTTTTAGGGGCCGATCCATTTTCAATCTTGATTAAATAGATGAGCTTACCCTATGGTCCCTAACGATATCGAGCAGATATGCAGCTGCACCACAGGAACTTCGAACAAACTGGGGTGAGTTTACCAGAAATTACTTTCTCAAGCGAGAGACTTTGGCTTCTGTATTTCTCCTTGTAGATGCCAGCATCCCTGCAAAGAAGATTGACCTTGAATATGCCAGTTGGCTTGGCCAGAATCAGGTGAGCTTTTGTTTCATTCATCTTATGTTCTATTTGTGTGTTTGATTGTATGCTAACTGTTGATGTTAATGGGTGTTTATGTTTAAAGAATACATTTTTCTACTTGATATCTTTGTTTTATTTCCGTGTCACTCTTCGGATGAGTAGGCTGGGTTTCATCTGATTAGTATGGAGTAAATATAGCATTCTTTGGCAAGCAGGCAGCTAGGGTGTGGGTTATCTAGACTGACTCAATGTGTGCAACTTGGGCCATTGTAAAGGTCTAGGTGCAGTGAAGCTCAGCTAATATCAGTTTTATCAAATGACTCACTGCAACCTGAATGTAGAATGGTGCACTCACACTTAGCTAAAACAGATAAAGATAACTAGGAAAGAATAGTAACCTTTTCTTCATGTACGAGTATGATCGTAAACCATCAGTGGTATAGTGAGGTCTCTGCTTGCAACCAAAGATCTTCGCCATTTTCGATGTGGTCTTTGGACCTTTGTCTGCTTTTCCCCTTGCCATACCTTCACAGCAGCCAGTTGTCTACTGTACTTTATGTCCACTATAGTGCTCAATGCTAAGAGAGTACATATTTCGATCATCTAACGTTTTGGGTTATAAGATTAATTTCTATCAGACGACTGTACTGTAGATATTTGAATTCCCAATTTTTCCTCCCTGACATAGACCCGTTTCAAACTTATAATTTCAGATTCCCATGACATTGATCTTCACGAAGTGTGACAAGCGCAAGAAAAAGAAAAATGGAGGGAAAAGACCCCAAGAGAATGCAGAAGATTTTCAGGACTTGATTCGGGAGTTCTTCCAGGCAACACCTCCTTGGATCATGACGAGTAGTGTGACTAACCAAGGTCGCGATGAGATACTCTTGCATATAGCTCAGCTTCGAAACTATTGGCTGAGGCATTAAATCACAACCAAATCTGGAAACATAGTGGACAAGATCATCTTTGGAGGAAGACAATCTTTAGGTCTTCCCAGAGTTCGTCATGCACATACTATGCTAGCTGGCGTGTTGTGCCGATATAGCCTAGATCTGCTGATAGATCCACAGTGCAAACAATCAAGAGGTGGTTCAAAACAGAAGTTTTATTCACTACACATTATGGGTGTGGCCGGGATCAGCTTTTGGTTTTTGTTCTGTATTAGCATCCATATTTTTGTAACTTGAAAAATGTTTTTCTTTTTAGGAGGTATTTCTGTTTGTATAACTGCAGCTCAATGATTTGTCTAAACTTGTGTTTTAGCTGGCTAAAAAGAGTGAATATCATTGAACCATCTTACAGATGAAACAAGACAATGATTTGTCTAAACTTGTGTTCTCGCTGGCTAAAAAGAGTGAATATCATTGAACCATCTTAAAGATGAAACAAGACGGCCGAAGCTTGAAACTATGCCTCTCTATACATGATAAACCCACTTCCCTGAGTACTAAAAAAAAAAAGAACAAAATTTTCTCTATACAAATGTATATCCTGATTGGAGTCATCAAACATTTACATATTAATCTGCACATCAATACCTTATGGGATATGGCTTCTCATATCAAGCATAGCCGCAAAAGCCCACAAACTTCATACTGACGAACCAAACCAGTAGTAAAGCAAGCCAAAACCTGGAAATACTCTTGTACTTTGACCATGAACATCACCATATCCTTGCGGAGCCAAATTTCCCAACGCAATTCCCAGGAGAGTTGAGTAGGCACAAACATTGCAAACACAACCCATATGGTGTGCTAAATCATCAATTGCGCGTTCAGAAAGCTCTTCATCCACTATCTTCAACTACTCCAGCTGCTCTTTATGACATATCCTGACAACATCATCAAGCTCTGGGAATGCGGATAGGAGTAGTAGCTCCAGAAGTTGGAGTGCTAACTGCTTCAGAAATACAGGGGACTGCATGCCAAAGGGAAGACCAGTCAATCAATAGTTCGCCGTATAAGCATGACATGACATCTTTAACCTTGTCATTAGATGCCCGCATCAACTAGCCATCATAAGTTGCTATGGTTCTAGTTAAGGAATAGTGCCTTTCATTAAAGAAAATTACCTGAAGAAAACAATAAACGTCTTCGGCACATCTTTCATACTCTTTCCGGCCAACAAGGCTTACAAGAGCAGCTGGTGCCTTATCTGCAGGAAGAAAAGACGTAGGCAATTAGTGTCAGGAGACAATGTGCGCTGATGACCAATCATCATCAATATCAAAATATATCCAATACAGATACCAGCTCGATTTATCTTACATTTTGAGTACTTGAAATTATTGAGTTGGAATCAGTGGAAATTGAGGGAAGGGAGAAGCATTAGTCTCACCAATTATAAGTTCATGGACAAATTTTGCACAACGAGTAGCTTCCAGCTGTTGTTCTTCAGTTAATAAATTCTCCTTTATGCTGTCTTTTTGAGCACCACCTTGTTTGGGCGATGGAACTGGAGCAGGTGGTTTACGATTCGGATGTTTTGTTAAAAAGATTCCATCTGGCCAGAGTATCTATTCCAATGACAGCTGTATCAGGATGCAGAAACAGTATACAAAATGTAAACAGTCTAGAATAGCTAACTGCCTGACTGAGTCCTGTTTCCTGTGGTACAACCATATAGGCAATAATTGAAATGGAAAAGACTTCGCAAGCAACCAAGTGCTTGAAAAAGGAATCTTTTAGGCTTCGCAGAGTGGGAACAGGCAAGAAAAAGCAAAATACAGAGTACAGACTATACTGAGCTCGCTTATTGCTTCCAAGTAGTGACTGAAGCTCTTTTTCTTCCCATTCTAAGCACTTCTTTAGATCGGTCAATTCCCACTTCACATTTACATATGATGTCATATGCCAGAAGAGCAACAATCTTCATTATATATGCAGAATGATAGATGGTTGCTGAAGTAATGGATACAGAATGAGAAAGTGGACACATACTTGCTCAACACGGTTGATGGCAGAAGCAACCACTGAACCTTTCCGCAGAAGCTGGATTTTCTCCATAAGCCAATCATCAAAAGCATCTCCCATTCCCAATTGCAATAATTGTTTGGCTACCCAAAATGCCTGACGCCTAAAATATGAATGTAACATGAAAGCTTAATATACAACACTTCTAAGGTTAAAAATTAGTAACATGGACATCATTCTTCTTATTAAACTAGCCATATAACCATGTATGATACCTGATCCAGGCACCATCTTGAAGCTGGAATATCGCGTCTACCAAATTCAATAAGGGAACACTCAGATTTGGCGGTACCCACTGCACTAAAAACAATGATATCAAGAAATATATGAAGGAAACTGTTTGCAAATTGGTTTGACTTATAGGTTCAGTAATTGGTATAGCCACAAGGGGTAAAACAATGGAATGATGACATTAAGTATAATCTAAGCTCTGAAGGCCGTCGAGCTCAATAATGTAGAGAAAGCTTACTTCAGAAGGGATAGTCAAGTCATCAGAAGTTTCAAGGATCTGAGATGCCTCAACTGGACTATCAGCTTCACTTTTTGAAACTATTGAAGGCTTGTCAGCTATTCTAGATGATGGAATGTACTTTTGAAACATATTCTCCGGATCACTCCCTGAATTATCATGTAGAGCTCTGACGTATTGAACACCCAAATCATTTTGCGATGTGCTTCTTTTTCTTAATCTTAAGTTATCTTTTTCAGGGCAGTTCTTGCTCGTCTGTGTGACATGATCTTCTCCGACAGTAGTCAAAGATTCACCTCTAGATGGTAACTGACATTTTAAATCATGAAAAGAAGGATGATCGTTTGAGTCCTTCCCATGCAGGCCAACTGCAAGGATAATAGAGGAAGTAAAGGTAATTACACAGAAACTACCTTAGAGGAGTGAAAAGAATGAAGTAAAGCTAATTCAACAATCAGATTCATTAAGTTTGATTCACCTGACAATGTTTGGATGATTGAAAGAGAATTAGCAAACATGTATGTCTGCAACAAATAAGAAAACCTGGCTCAGAGTTTCCTTTTATGGAAAAGAACCTAAGTAGGGAAAAGAAAACAAAATAGTGGATAATACCCTACCTGTGAATCAACACTGAGGAAATCCCAAACCTCTATAGACCCAGAAATAGTTGGAAGTTGAAGGAGCTTCTGAACAACAGAAAAAGCCAAAACTTATTGAAAAATTAGAAAGCATGCCTTTTTAAAATTACAGCAACAAAGGCAAAAAAAAAACATACAGATGGAACGATGAGGCAAATCCTTGCTGTAGATCAGAAGCCTATTTTTTCATATTGGGACTTTTTAACAGACAGAGGAGGAGAAAAACAATTCATGGGTTTTAAAAAGGTTAATTGCTGCCAAGCGCACGCTAGGATTTTTCATGCTTACAAGTTGTAGTTCGAAGAGCTTTTCATAAACATAATTCTGTACCTATTAGTGTTTTTTCAAGCAGAATAACAAAAATGGCCAAAGAAATAAACAACAGAACAACAAACTACAATAAAAATGCGATAGGGAGATAGCTAGATAGCTATATCAGCATGTACTTATAAGAAATCCAATTACACAATTCAAAATTCCATTCTAGAAATTCTACTATCAAATGAAAAGAATGCTTGTTTTTTGAACATGAAATTCATTGTGTTAAAGAAGTAAATTACATAATGATCCCAATTATTCTGTCTTCTCATTCACAATGAGAGGGTTTTCTTATGAGTGCATTCATTCTTTTGTACTAATATGACTGTCATATCATAATAATAGGTAGATATTGGATCAATTTGTATACTGAATATGAACTATATCCGGATATATCGATGGTTTTATTGGTACTTGACACCATTAGTATGATACATTCTGAGGCTAAACCCTTCTATAGGTAGGTAAGTACTTTAGCTATGAAAAGCACAAAGCATTCACCTTCAAGTACTGGTCCAGCAATTTACATCTTTCTTGAACAATTGCAACCTCTAGTCCTGTTGATAGAAAGTATTTTGGTGGCAAAGTCAGATTATATTCTGGAAATTCCTTAAGTCGCCGATGTAGCTCCTCAAAATGACGAAACCTAATAAAAAAAGCTACACATTATAATTCATCATCAAGAAAAAAAAAACATATCAAGCTTGTCGTATAAGGCATGAACAATAACCAGAAAAAGATGGCAGTATAAACTAAGGGCGCGTTTGGATAAGCGCGGATTCGGCGAATTCAGAGGATGGGAGCGACGGGCGGATCCATTTTCGCCTTATCCATGCGTTTGAATAAGCGGCGGATCCGGCGAAATGGAATCCGCCAATTCCATTTTTAGCGGACGCCCGAATCGAGCGGACGCCGCGCGCCGATACCATCCCGCAGGTACCGCGGATTCCGCGGGCCAAACACGCCCTAAAGGTACCATTTTCTGCCTGATCAGCATACCTTCTTTTGATTGACCAGCTATTATTATTTTCATCAGTCACAGAAATACAATATACAGCCAATGTTCCTGAACCAATCTTCACAATATTGGCCCCAAGTACCTGTATCAGGAAGAGTTGGTTGCATCATAATCAATACGCTACATAGTGCCAACTCATAGAGCAAATATTGCACCGAATGACAAGTCGGGAAGTGTCAAACTTTACCTCACATCTCAACTTTAAAAATGAATCTGCCAACACAGAATTTTCAGAAAATTGTAGAGATAACCTAGATGATTCAGATGTTGAGATGGATGATGCAGAAGATGAAGCAGCTGCACCACTATTTATTCGGCCCCATATTTCGACTTCAGGGTCATCCATCAGTTCTTCCACTCTTGTATCTTTGCTTGATGCATTAAGTAAATCCTGGTCTTCTCCCAACAAGAAAGAAGACCTTTCAACCTCCTGCCAAATGGGGAGCTTCTGATGGTTTGACCTAGACCTTTTCCTTCCAGATGAGGTTCTTGATGTCCTTGGATGGCGAACATGAACTTTACCATTCCTCTTCCCTAAATGATATTCTGGAGGTTCAAGAGGATGCCTTATGTGTGACCCAGAAGCATTTCTTTTGCTTTTGCTTTCCCAGACTCTGGTTCCAGGAGAATCAAGACCTGTCACATTGTTATTATCATCATCCTCTGTTGGGTAGGAACTCTCACTGCTGTCAGACTCATCCTGGTATTCTGCTCTTTCTTGATTTGCTGCACTTGTGTGATGCGCTGGTCCACCACCGTCGATGTCAGAATCTAAATTTTCTGCTGAAAAAATATCTTCAGCTCTCATGGAACCATTGATTCTGCCCACCGTGTGATCACTGACAGCTTTATCTTGGATCAAGTGGTTTGATGGTTTTGCCAGGTGGTGCACTGTATCGGAAACCTGAGACGATGCATTATGTACAGGTTGTTTGGACATCTGATTTACACCTTCGCTCTTTCTGTAGTTTCGTCCTTTTGTCCATACGTTTTCAATATTTTCTGGTGCAAGAGCTTGTGTCTTTCTCCTCAAGATAATGTCTAATTTTTTAGCCCACTCGTGTCCACAATCAATCCTATTTCCATCATTAGCTTGAGAATCTGAGAGCAAAAGCCAAGTTCAGTATGATAATATAGAATCATAAGGTAGAAGATTCAATATCAAAGGTGGGGTTTATCACCTGTATGCGCAAGGCTTGGATGATAAATGCTTGATGCAGTAGCCATAGTGCTACTTGAATCCTTAAAAGAAAATGTTCCATTAGCATCTCTTAACACCTTTTCACCTGAAGCACTTCTGGAAGAATCTTGCTTGAACTGTTGGAGCTCAACCCCAACAGTTGATCGATCTTGGAATCCAGAATACTGAGCAGCTGGGACCCTTGAAGGTCCACTTGGCTTTGCAGGAGATGCCTCCTCAGCTGAAGATTTAACTCCCTTATCAGCCTCATTAGCAAGAGAAAGAACCAAAGATTCAATCTTTCCATTGATAAACCTGACATGAAATTGAACCAACAAACTAAAAGTGGATAATAGAAAGGTAATGTTGAGAAAGTATCAGAGAGAAGAAAATAACTACCTCGGGTTAGCCAAGTTCAAAACTGGACGAATCACAGCACACGCAAGAAGCTCTCTAACTGTATACCGGAAGAAAGCACACTGTAGGTCTTCAGGCTTTAAAATGAAAGAAATGAGTCCACCCATCAATTGCTGCAAGACCTGAAATGTCAAATAGCCAAACCATCGGAATGCTACGCATCATTTTTTGCTTAAGGATAGCCTCTTTTGTAGCATACATCAAGCACTGGTTATATTTCCATACTACAACACAAATAAGAATAACCTCGATCAATAAAACATTCAAAGAACCATTTCCAACAATTCATGAGGTAAAAACTCAAAAATTAAGGACATGAAGCTTTGTTTTATTCCGAGTGCAAATTGGTTGAAAGAACCATGGAAGATGATAAGTAATTCTACGTAATGGGCAGTTCACTATGGGCCCGTTTGGCACCGCTGGATCCCGGTGGATCCGCGGGATCCGGCGGATGGGCGGATCCCGCACAGCGGGATCCGGCGTTTGGATAACACCGGATCCCCGCACGGATCCCGGAAAATGGGATCCGCCCTTTGGCAGATCCCATTTTCAGCGTCCGCTCACGCCGGGGGCGGAATCCGCGGGAGCGATTCTGTCCCCTGGATACCGCGGATCCCGCGGATCCGCGGTATCCAAACGGACCCTATGTGCAGTGGAGGATGCCACTAAAACATCAGCTTGTTGTTTTCAGGTCCCTAACTAACCATAACAGCAATGATGACTTGTGGATCTATCCTTTTCCATCCATGTCAAATTACTTGCCAAACATTGTTTGCTTCAGACATAAGTATATTTTAATTGGAATGGCGACCAAAATTTATTAGCTCCAGAACGAATATCATGGAAGTTTGCATTGCTGAAAAATTCAATGATCAACAAGGAACAATGAAAAATCCTGTGGAAGCTAAAAGCAACCTTGTGCTCAGCTTTGCCAGAAAACAATGCTGGATGCAACTTCTTCTCAGCTTCCAATACTAGCCTCAGTTGTGTATCTCGATAGTCAACTGGTAGTTTTGCACATTTCTGCTTGCCAATCTTAGCCTGACATGAGCGATATAGCTCCAAATGATTGCATATGAGGTGGACAATATCCCTGCAATGCATGTATATATTCCACAAATGACTAAGGTGGTTCAAAATCAAAGTATCAACACAAACATGGCAAACAGAAGCCCACTGGAGAAAACCTGGTAATAAGATCAATAAGATTGACATCTCTTGCACGCCTTGAAACTTCTCCAAGGACACCATTCATGATCTGTACCAGTTCTTCTGGACCTTCTCTGTCAGGAGTTATGCGGGAGTACCAGAGATCAGTCATCCACTCAGAGACTAGATGCCTTGTAAATTGTTCGATTGCTGCCTCAACTGGAGGAGAGTTCACCTTTTCTCTCCAATTTGTCTTTTGAAGCGGAAACTTGGAAAGCGCAAAAGATTTCTTCTCAGAAGGCTTGTTAACAGAGGGCTGTTGCTTGGAAACTGCAACCCTTCTTCTGACATCAAATTCAAGTGATATATACCGAAAGAATATAATCATGGCGGCAGCAGCAGGCAAGTTAATCCACACAGTAGAGCTCGTCACTGAGAAGAGATAAGTACAATTAATTTCAGAGTATCCATGACCAGAACAGAGGACAAAAGGGAAAAACAAGAAATTTTTAAAAAATGTGCGTGTTGGTTTTCACATGAGATGCGTCCCATATGCAGGACACAGTCAAGGAGAAGAATAGCATAATCCGCTACACAATATTCACGGTAGCGATGTTAACTTAGATGCCTACGCAATTAAGAACTCAATAGTGCACATATATGTCCAAGAACTTGAAAAAAGAAAAAGGAAACACCTGAGGTTCACTTAGATGCCTAGAAATGCAGACACACAATTAAAAAAAGCACAACAACTCACTTGTATGATCAAGAACTTGAAAAAAGAAAAGGTATGGCCTGCGAGTTTTAACATTCATGATCAAAAAAGAATACAATAATGCCGAGCTAGGAATTGTTCTGATCGCATGTTGCTCAAGAAAGGAGGACATTAAGGTCTGGATTACATTTCGTTCTTCTCACGCGAATAATAAGCATGAATCGAAAGGAGTGAAGGAAATGTGAGAAAACCAAATTTTCAAGATCAACAGTTCCGATTTGAAATGGGAATCTTGAACCAAGATTAAAACCCTGGCATATGGAAACCTAAATCCACAACACTTGCTGCACAGAATTGAAACCAAACGAAACAGACGCACAAGGCAAAATTCGCTCTATAAAGAACCGAAAAACCCTGAAGAAGTCCAGAATTAGAAGTGGCCATCCTTACGAGACATGAGATAGGCGAGCCCAAAGGCGCAAACGAGAAGTAACACGGCCCGTTTCTTCCCCTCCTCTACCAAATCTCGTACCGTCTGCCTCCCCGAACTCATCTCCCTTCCCCCGATTCGATGCGAACAAACCCCCAATAATGCCCAAATCTCCAATTGATCTACTAAAGAGAGGTAGGGCTACAAGAAAGTGGCCATGGAGATGAAATCTAAGGAATTAACGAGCAATCGGATCATCTTCGAATGCGAGGGGATGCGAAGAGGCGAGCCCTCGCGGTTATCGCTTCCTCCCCTAGCTCGCTTTTTGGAACGCTGCCGCTCACATCGTCAGGGGGGTAATTGGGTACACGATGACTGAAGAACGCGTTTCCCGAGACATGGCCCCCAGTCGTTCAAACCTAGTAGAAGAAGGTACACTCGGCTGCGGATTCGGGGGTCTGAGTAGCAAACCATTTTGCTACGTCAAGCCTGCCATAGCTAATCCTGGCCGTCCATTCGAATGTAGGGCGGGGATTCAATCGCGTGGGATCCTAGGTCAAAAACCCCAAACGAAACCATCCATACTCGTCGCCACGGTGGCATAAGGCCAGGAGCCGCGAGGAGGCGAGGGTGGCGCAAGGCCGGGAGTTGCGAGGAGGCGAGGGTGGCGTTCTTCTCGAAGATGTCGTCGTTCGAGCATCATCACTGCCGGAAGCAATTAGGTCGCTAGTGGTGGATGAGGCGGAGGAGGTTGAGCTTGGGACGAGGTCGATGGGGAGGCCAAGCGATGAGCTAAGGGTGATCATGGACGGAAGCACGCACAGCGCTGATTGGAGTGTCGAAGGTGTTCGTGAGGGGCGGTATATAGGGGGGAGGAGATGAGGTGCTAGGAATCAGGAGGGTGATGTTGGGGATAAGCTCGGTGGAGTGGAAAGGGGAGCATGGTGCATGAGACCTCTTCTTTATTTTTTCTTTGGTTTCTTGGTTCACTTTTATTTGCGTATAGGGAACGTAGAATTTGTTAAATAATACTGATCATGTTGACATCCTATTCTATGATATTAGATAAACCCAAATTTAATTAGCTTCTACAACATAGAGAAGCAGAGCTCCTTCTTGTGTTCTTCTTCTCTCAATTTTTAATTCACAAGCACTTGTTAAAGAGGACTTTATAATGACCAAGTTTTGATCTTTCTTTTTGATCCATGTCTCTGATTCCTTCATCTTGATGTATTGATTTCTTAGATTTTGAGCAAGTGATGATTCATGCTCTTGAAAGAATTATGTCCTTATCTATTCCCTAGCCAAGAATATTTCTGTTCTTCCATTTACAAATAGCCAAGAATATTTATATTCTTCCATTTACAAACATGACGAGATGGAGAGAATAGGAGATATAAGGAAAGAAAGGAGAAGGAAGAAAGATGTAGAAAGAATTTTAAACAAAGTGTTCATAAATTAAGAAATAGCGCATATTTCTTTATGGATGGCTTAAACAGAGTGTTCATACACCAAGAAAAGAACTCAAAGATTATAATGTAATATTGGTTAAAAAAAAGGTCAAAACAGAGCATATTTACATCTAGCCTATAGATGACTACCAAGGGCATAAAAGAAAAAAGAAATCAGAACCCAAAACCCAAAACGGCACATCGGACAAGATCTCTTTGTCTTCCACCAACCATCGAGCGAGGCAATCGTTGCGGAATCTCCTGACCTTATACACCACCCCCCTCCACTCCACCTAGCTTATCCCCAATCTCACCCTCCGCCATCTCATCTACCATTAGCCCTACCACCAACCCTCCTTTGTCGTTGCCAACCACCACCACCTTCTCTACGACCTCATCGATTCCAGCGGTGACGATGCTTGACGACGACGTCTTCTAGAAGAGCGCCCTCCTCGTGACTCTCAACTTTGCGCCACCCTCGCCTCCTCACGGCTCCGGCATTGCGCCACCCTCGCCTCGAGTATGGATGGTTTCGTTTGGGGATTTTGATCTAAGGTCCCACGCGATTGAATCCTCGCCATCCATTCAAATGGACCGCCAGGATTATCTATGGCAGGGCTTGACATATCTTTTGCTACGTCAGGCCCCCCGAATCCAACGATGTCCGCATGCGCCTGGCGGAAACGTGAAAGTTTCGGGGTTGTCTTTATTTTTTGGGATTTTAACAGTTTGGTACCCTCTAGTTTGCCTTATTATAACTCTGATACCCTATAGTTTTAGTAATATCAATTTAGTACCCTAACCTTTCAATTATGTACGATCTAATACCAATGTTCAGACGCCGTTAGTCGCTGTTCACCCAAAACCATTCACGTGCGGCACACGTGAGTGGTTTCCATTCTCTCCTGCCATATAGACGGTGGTATTGATGCTTCCCTCCATTCTCTAACTGCCAAGACAGAGGGCTTAGGGTTTCAAGTTGAAATCCGGCGTTTCATGTTGAAATCCGGCGATCAGAGTGGTGCTTCGTTGGAGATCATGCAAGGTATGGTAGTTTAGGTCTCCTATTGTGCTCTATTGGTTCCTCAATTGGCCACCTCCATGGCGTCATCCTCGTCGCAGGGGAGTTCCGGAGCTAATGGTAGCTCCATCTCCTCCTCGAGAGAAAGTGGAGCTGTATATCAGTGTTTTTGTGGGTATAAGGCCTCTTTGAGGACTTCATGGACAACTAAGAACCCTGGAAGAAGATTCAGTTGCTGTCCGATCCCTAAGGTACTTCAGTTCATAAGTGTCTTCCATTCCATAAATTTAAATGCAGCAATTTTTTATGTTTTGTTTTGTTTACTCTTGCAGAATCATGGGGGCTGTGATTTTTGGGTTTGGTTTGATGCAAACACATGTGCTCGTGGTATGCAGGTGGTCAGTGAGTTGAGGGATAAGCTGAAGAATGGAGAGGCAATGCTTGAGGATTGTCAAAAGAAGGTGGAGTCACTGCTGGAAGAGATTACCTCAAGTAGGGAGAGAGAAGAGCAGGCCATGGCAGAAAATCTAAGCATGAGGAGTTGCTTGGATGATAAAGATAGAGTTGTTGTAGTACTTGAGCTAGAGAACAAGAAATTGCATATTAGGTCTAGGATGTATCTCAGTTGCCTGATGTTGTCATGTATTGCAGGAATTATACTGCTTTGTTGTTGTCTCAAACAGTGAAGCAGAGCAATGTATTTTTGATGCTCTGTTCTGTCCTGTTCCAGTGCAATGTAACTATGTAACTCTATTCTAATATAATGTAATCTGAGATGTTGCATAAATTGAGACTGGCTAATTGATTACATTCATCACAGCACTGGGATGTTGCACAAATTGAGATATTACATTCATCACAAAACTGGGATGTTACATTCATCACAGCACAAAAATAACTGCTGGTTACATTCATCACAACAGAAAACTGGGATGTTACATTCATCTCATCACAAAAATAACTGTTGGTTACATTCATCACAACAGGTCCTGACTGAGACTGGTTACATTCATCACAGCACAAAAATAACTGCTGGTTACATTCATCACAACAGAAAACTGGGATGTTACATTCATCTCATCACAAAAATAACTGTTGGTTACATTCATCACAACAGGTCTGACTGAGACTGGTTACATTCATCAAAGTATATAATTAGATGCCACTACTACACAAAATTAGAATCCCCAAGTCTTAATTGTTTGTCACCATCACAGTACAAAAAAACAATTGTTTGACACCATCACAGTACAAAAAAACAATTGTTTGACACCACCACAGCTGGGGACATTACATAAAAATGTTCCAAATGCCCTAATTAATTCTCATCATCACAGCAGGTCCTGACTGAGACTGCTGCTTTCTTGTTTGTAGCTCTCCACCACTCTGCCTAGGTCCTGACTGAGACTGGCTACTACTATGTTCACTTGGCTGGGAGCCAAAGATTTGACTTGGCTGGGACCCATAGATGAACTGCAAACAAGATAGAGTAGTCAATAGAACCAATTTTAACTAGGACCAATTTTATCAATGAACTGCAAACACTTACACTTTCAGGTTGTGTAACTCTTCCTATAGTCCCAGCAGCTCCTCTTCTTCCTCTTCCAGCACCTCTTCTTACACCTCCAACTCCTCTTTCAGCTCCTCTTCCTACACCTTCAGCACCTCTTCCTACACCTCCAGCTCCTCTTCCTACACCTCCAGCACCTCTTCTTCCTCTTCCAGCTCCTCTTCCTACAGCAGCAGCACCTCTTCCTACACCTCCAGCACCTCTTCCTACATCTCCAGCTCCTCTTCCTACAGCAGCAGCACCTCTTCCTACACCTCCAGCACCTCTTCCTACATCTCCAGCACCTCTTCCTACACCTCCAACTGTTCTTCCAGCTCCTCTTCCTACACCTCCAGATGTAGCTGATGTGCCAACAGGGCCAACTGATGCCTGGCCAGTAGTTGATGTGCCAACTAGTGGTCCTTCATTGGGTTTAGGGGCTGGGGGCATTTTGCATCCCCTTTTGTTGTGCCCCCAACCCCAGCAATTCCTGCATCTGACTGTAGTATATTTCCTCTTCAATTTGCTAGATTCCTGTGGCTCATCTAGTTGCCTCCTCCTGAGTTTCTTTGGCCTACCAGGAGGCCTTCTATATTGAGGAGGTAGTATTGGGTCTCCATGAGCCTTAGGCCACATTCTTTGGCCATTCAATGGTCTGATCAAGTTGATGTAGCTTGCTAGGTGCTTGTCTCTCTTATACCAGTCATCAACAAAATCCTCAACCTTCAGCCTTGCATGAAATATACAGCAGATGGCATGTGCACATGGAATACCAGTCAACTGCCAATAATTACAGCTACATGACTTTTCATCCAGGTTTACTGTGAATCTATCCAGTCCTTGAGTTCCAACTTCATACAACATATTCCCAGACCATGTGCATGAACATAACCTAGCCTTGTCCTTCATCTTCTCCAACTGGTTGTGAATGTTTTTCCCAAAATCAGTGGTCTGCTTATGGATCTCTTCCCTCCTTTTCGTCATCCTGGTCATGAGCCCAACTCTAATATCCTCAAACATTTTCAGAATTGGCTTCTCTCTTGCACTTTGAATTGAAGAGTTGAATGACTCAGCCAGATTATTTGTTATGCTATCATTCTTAGGGTAACATCTGATAGCATGCTTACACCAGAACTTGGTATCCAATCCCCTCAAGTAGATGAATGCTTCTTCATCTTTAAATCTGATATCATTCATGATCCATTCAACATCTTCAACAACTGTTGCATGAGCTGCCTCCCACATCAGCTTCTTCAACTCCTCACCCTTGAACCTCTTGTAGAAATTCTGGTAGAGGTGCCTAACACAGAACCTCTGTTCTGCACCTGGCATTATTCTTTCAACAGCATGTATAAGTCCCTACAGCATGTAAACATTAGAACAAACATTAGAACAAACATTCTGTTGATCACTAAAACTACTTGTATAAGTCCCAGATGTTGAATATGACAGACATTTCAAAAAATAAAACATTACAACAATGCTTACCTTCTGCTGATCACTAATAACTGTTATCCCAGATGTTGGTGTGAAGCCAATATCCTCTACAAGAAGCTCCAGGAACCAGGACCAAGCTGCTGTGTTCTCCACTTCAACTGCAGCATATGCTATGGGGAACATCTGATCATTTGCATCCTTGGATACTGCAGCCAGTAGTTGTCCTCCAAATGGTCCCTTGAGGTGACAACCATCCAGCTGAACAACTGGCCTACATCCCTCAACAAAACCCTTCTTGCATGCATACAGACACACATACATCCTCTCAAAGTAACATTTACCATCATTGCCCCTGGTTGTTTTTATCTTACATGTGCTGCCAGGGTTGCTTCTTAATATCTCCTCACAGTAGTCCCTCAAGTGTAAATACTCCTCAGCAAAATTGCCCCTCAACTGCCCCAATGCCTTGTTCTTAGCTCTCCTGGCTTGGGCCCTGCTGACCCTCACATTGAGCTCACTCCTAATTTTTCCCACGAAGTTGCCAACAGATATGTCAGGGTTGTGCTTGAGCTCATCCTTGTACTTTCTGGACAACCAACCAGATTTGGCAAACCTATTGTAATGTTGTCTTGTGCATGTGTGTTTGCTATTGAATGTCTTAATCTGGAATGTCCTTGACTGCTGCATGGTTGAGGCATGAAGCCTCCAAGGACACTCTCCCAAACACTCTACTGTTATCCTGTCCCTTGTACTCCTCACAAATCTGATATTGTGCCCACCAGCCACTGCATGCTCCTTGATAAGGTTCCTCAAATCTTCACCTCTGACAAACCTCATGCCTACCCTGAAAGGGGTCCCATTCCCAGGCCTATCATCTCTGTATAATGGATACCTAACATGCTCATCTTCATCTGAAGAACCATGGACACTGACTTGTTCATTAGAAGGACATTGATCCTCCACATGATTTGCTCTCTCCTCATGACCTTCTTCCATATGATCTGCTCTCTCTTCATGCCCTTCATCCTCATGATCCCCAGGCTCTATGTCCAAAAGGCTGGTGTCAATGTTTGCTTCATAAGTGAAGTCATCATCATCATCATCAGTGTTATCCATTGGTTCATACATACTACTTTCACTAGATGACTCTGGAGGTTCAAGCTGCTTCAGACTTTCAATGTCATCTGTTGGGGTTGCACCACCTCCTTGGTCAACATCAGGGTGGTCCACATAGACATCTATCTCATTGATGTCAATCTCCTCCTCTCTAAACACAGACACCATCCCAATGACATGCTTGTCAGTCATGAGTTCCTTCAGCCCCTCAACAGTTAGCTCATGACCTACCTCTGGCTTTGCATACCATATAGCCTTCCAACCAGGGTACCCCAGACTTAAGATAAAATCATGAATGTCAAAAATACCCAATCTATCAGGATCACAATTATCCACCATGTCCACATCCCCACCAACATATTCAACTTTAGGGGAGAATTTGAAATAACCCCCATGATGCAATCTAATTGTGAATGTGAAGTCCATCCTGTACAATGCAACTTGATATAAACATGGACAGAGAGGACAATTGCTATCATATATATAGATGTTGCTAATAGGGGCTTCAATTACTTTACTATCAATCACTATGTTATATATGTCACTAGACAGGGGCTTCAATGAAAGATGACATATATGCATAATGGAGATCATGGATGGCCATATATGCTTCAAACAAAACAGAACACACATACACCAAAAAAACACATACACCAAAAAAACCAAATCATGGATCATCGGGCCAATCAAAAAATAAAGTAAAGCCTAAACTAAACAATGACATTTACCCTACCATAAACAAACACTCAAGAATCTAGGTTCATCGGGCTCAAACAAAAGAAATAGGGAACCCATGGAATAAAGTAAATCGTAATGTGATGTTGGAGTGTGTGGACGGCCTATACCTGTCGGCGAAAACCCCGACAAGGCCTGGCGGAAGCTGTCGATTGTTCTCCGACGAGCGTCGCAGGCGGGGGGACCACGAAGAACCCTAGCCTAAACCCCACTAAGAGCCAACTAACCGGTGGAAATGGATTAAATACGCTCACGTGCGTTGCACGTGAGCGGTTTACTGTATGGGGGGCTAACGCCGTTTGGGCGTTTGTCCTGGTTTCGAAAGATAAGGGTACTAAAGTAGATTACTAAAACTATAGGGTACCAAAGTTATAATAAGGCAAACTAGAGGGTACCAAACTGTTAAAATCCCTTATTTTTTTGTGTCTTTTTGATAGAACCCGGTGTGGAAAGTCGTCACACCCACCACCCTCCTGTGCTGACGTGGACGTGTGTAACAACTTAGAACATGTTGTTTCTCATACATGGATTGTCCGTAAGATAAAGTTTTGTCTACATGGCCACGTGATATGTGTAATACACATATCCTTTAATCGATAGTGAGATGACTAGATTAACCAATCAGTATCTCACTATTAATTCAATCATTAGTACATTCAATCGGTAGTGAGATACTAATTGATTGATTTAGTCCATCGATAGTGTTCTATCGATGGACCAAATCAATCAATCAGAAACACTACCTGTGAGGACCCTTACCTCCAACCTGATCCAACAGCGTTAGGTCGAGCGTTTGGTTTGGTTGCTTTGGCTCGGTTGGCCTTAGGTTACGATCGGTTGATCGCATCGCTGTTTTTGGACCCCAAGGGTAATTTGGTAAATCACACCTTGGCGGTCGGTTTCACACTCGCGTAGTGCACACACGACCTTGGATTGATGTATGTGATTGATTAGAACCTTAGGGGTGCTTCCGATCGGAAGATCAGGCTCGATCGAGAAAGATCGAATCAGACGACCGAGATCATTTCATATCTCTATAAATAGAATCTGAATCGGACGGCCTTGATGTATGTGATTGATTATCCCCACCGCGCTTCCTCGTAGCTTCTCCCTGAGCTAGCTCAGTGGGCATCTCCGCTTTACCAGGCATCGCGGAATCGCCGAGCATCTCTTCTGCCTCAGAGAGCACCTCTGGTTCTTGCTCATTCAAAAGGCCCACCTTCTGCATGTCGACGCTTACTAAGATATATGCAAGCTGTCCACGAATGCCCGCAATGTTGATTTGTCTGAACTCGAAATCGTACCAAGGACGACCGGCGCGTATGCCTTCCTTGTACTTCAACAAGAAAATACCGCAGTCCGGTCTAACAATGACAACGAAAAATTAATCAGTATACAATTGGAGCACTAAAAGGAAAGTTGAAAAGTGGAGTGTTCTTACGATCCCTGCTGCATTGGTATGTCGGTGGCATGGTCAATCGCCCAACCCCCACGCTACTCCCCTTCACCATGCAACTATGGCAGCCAAGTCCGGATCGCATGTGCCATCCACTTAGTCATATCCTCAGCATCCTTGTTCTAGACTGGCGTCTCAGAAGATGTGTAGTGCCTGCAAACCCTGCCCAATAAATCAACTACAAGCAGGTGCAAATGCTAATTGATGTGCAGTGGGATGAACCACACGTCCAAGTTCGGAAGTACGGAGAAGATTTTGCACGCGTGCAGGAGCGAATCACGCAGCGAATGACGGTCGTCACGTACAACATGCTGAAATAAACCATTAGATGTTTAGTGCAACTTGCATAACACGAACTGATTGATCTAACATGACTAGATACTTACATGGAGACAAGAAGTTGAAAGAAAAGAACGGCGGGATGTCTTCGTCGATCGATAACGATACGCCAAGACATCTTGCTCTGCGTCGATGACATCACCCTCGACCGAGCAATTGTTCAGTAAGTCCATGATCTGGCCACGGTGCAATAGCCCATCCCATGGGTATAAACTAGGGGTGAGCAAAACCGAACCAAACTCCTAGAACCGAACCGAACAATTCGATTCGGTTTCGGTTTCGGTTTTTATTTTTAAAATTCGGTAAATACCGAAATACCAAAAATTTTAAAGTTATATACCTTATTTCAGTTCGGTTTTATATTGTAGAGTAAAAAACTATGAATTGTTTTGGTTTTTTCGGTTCGGTTATGTTTTTGCATGAATTTAGTTCGGTTTTTAAATTAGTGTACCGAATTAATTTAGTTTGACTCGGTTTTTAAATTAGTGTACCGAAAAAAATTCGGTATTTCGGTATTCGATATTTACCGAATACTTATCCCTAATATAGACAATGGTGCTAAACATGCACAACAAATATACGCATATACTCAACAAATACGCGTCAACACATATGCATATAAAACCACATTATACGCGTACAACTTGCTTTAGACGCGTAAACCTATGCGAAGAGCTAACATCAAATATATGCTTACGAATGGAAATAACACGCGTATCAAAAGAAAATCTTCAAGTATTAAAAAACTACTCGTAGAAAGCGAAAGCTTCCTCGTCATCAATCAGTTGAGATATTGAAACCCCCTCTTTTCAAAGTCTTCAAGCAACTTCACAACATCCTTAGAGTCGTCCATGCACCGCTTCTGTCTGACGACGGGTCTAGAAGTTGCTTCTCTTGCAGCAGTATAATCTATGGGTCTCATATAGGCATGCTCGAGAAGATTTAGTGTATGTGCAAGCTCCTCCAGCATTCGATGTGCCTCATTCACCACAATCCTGCTGTCATGTATATGCACATCGTCGGAACCACTCAGGGATGCCAACGACGGAGAATCTGAGTGAGCGAGCTGAACTACTGCCGCCACATCACACATCTCTTTGCTGGGTTGGACTGGTGCTACGCCCTTGACTACATCATTTGTAGGTTCAACGGCTTTTTGGTCACCTTTATCTGCGCCTGTCGCCTTTGCGGCCTCAGTAACAGTAGGCTCTGCCTCCATGGCCCTCGCCTCGTCCGCGGCCTCTGCAGTCACAGGCTCTGCCTCTGTGGCCCTCTCCTCATCCGCGGCCTGCCTATGCAATCACAGGCTCTACCTCCGTGGCCCTAATCTCATTCGTGGCCTCTGCCCCCACGAGCACTGCCTCCACGGCAACGGCATCCACGGGCTCTGCCTCCTCTTCCACGACGATCATACTTGACAACTCACTAACCGTGCTCATGATAATGTTAGTGGCGGCCAGTTGGTGTGCTTCTGTAGATGGAGATCGACTAGTCGAGCCCCTTTGCCTCTTGCTTGTTGCCGCCTTAGTCTTCTTTGACCGCAGGGCATATGGGGGACTGATGGTTTCTTGCAATTGATGTGCCTCGCATCCCTGCTTGATGAATTTTGGTTGCGGCTCTCTCACTACATCTGTGGTTGCATGCTCGGGCTGATGCGTGTCCTTTTCCTCTTGGCTTGGGTGCCCCATGAAGGTCCTCCTCCGCTTGGTGATTAAGCTAGGGAATGATTCCCCGATGAATGGTTTTGCGGGTTGTCCTGCCTCTATGTTTGATTATCTCTTCAGGGTTGTAATTTCCTTTTCAGCCTTATCTAGCTTGGCATTTGCCGCGGCTAGCTGCCCCCTCAACCTGTTCACATTGATATTCAGGCGCCTGATTTCCTCAAATCTTTCGAGATCTTGCGCGTACAATTTTGAGGAACTCCGATTTTGCATGTGTTCAAGAGTAAACATCACATAGTTACTAGACATGTACGACCAAACGCACAGGATTGCTTAACGCGTACACTGTCATGTGTAGAAAATAATATGTGTTCTCATGTACGTGTATAACCAGTAAAGAAGGAAAAAAACGCTTAGAAGGAAACACCTCACTGAGTATAACAATAAAACACATACAATAAATACACGTAAGGAACACGCATATAAACAACGAAACACGTATAACTATCGAATAAGAGTGTATAATCAAAAAAGCGAAATAAACGAGACACGCAAGTGCCACCCGTATAAACGAAGACACGTATAATTATAGGATTTACTTGTTGCCATTTAATTTCATCGGTTGGACTCGATTGGGGGTCTTGAGCTGCGAAGTCGGGTTGCTGTTGTTCGTCGACCATGTCCTCAAGTGGAATTTCTAGAAGAGACATGAAAGAAACGCGCCTGATAAACTTCTTAGGCACAGACGGAGCCTCTATAGACGGCATACCGACAATCTCTGATCATGCAGTTGGTCGCGAACCCCCAAGATACAGTACGACCTCCATATCCGTGTAACCAACCTGGAACAGAAAACGGTAATTTAAATAAGTGGCGAGAGCATCGGTATAATGCAAAAGGAAGCTCAAGGAATCAGGACTCACCTCTGTGGGGACAGACCTCGAACACGGATCGCATAGCTTCACTTTAGTCCATTTCAATATGCGAGGGTCTTGCTGGGTTCGTCGAGTTCTCTGCAGCCGGTCAGCTCAAACCGTAAGGACTAGTGTGCAGCCATACACGTACGTCAAGACTCTAGAAGAAGGCTTTTTCGAAGTCCTCCACCGGTTCAGTGTCGCCGCTACTTCATTCTGCATGTGGTTGTGGACCATAGCATGCCAATTCCAATTGTAGAGGGAGCCGAGATCCACTACAGGAATATTCCCCTGGGAACAGGAATGTAATTCGCTCGAGAGAACAGGAATGTTATAAAGATGTAGAGGATAAAGTACCGGCAGAAATATTCCATCGATTTCTTGTCCCTTCTATCCTTCAGTTGCATCAAGATCTACACGATGCCCTGCGTCCGGAGGTCGCGATTCTTGATCTTCCCCTGGGCGCATCTGGCGAAGTAGGGGATATCCATCATATTCTATCGCACCCTCTTATCCCGATCGACGTGCTCCCCACCAAGCAGAAGGCCGAGGAAGACGGCAACGTCCTCGGGTCTCAATGCCCTGACGTTGCCGTTAAGGTTAAATTGCATGCCCTCTTGGACTTGGTGGTTTCGCATCATCTCGTCGAGCAGTCGGTTGCCATGCTTGACCTCTGTAAGCTCGAGGAAGTGGTCGAACGGGGTCTTGTGGATGATCTCTTGATGTACATCCGCGGCTTAATTCCTTGATACTTCCTTCATCTTGGCTCCGTAGCACCGCCCAGTGAATGGTGCACTGCATGTCCCTAGTCCGCCTTTCTCTGAGAGTTTTACGCGACCAAATGTTAATAATGTGTGACAAAATAGGCTATGCGAATAAAAGTAAATATGCATGCAAATGGACATAATACGCGAATAGAGTTCAAATAAACGCGTTAAGTAGTATAAATACGCACGTGTAATAATATACGCTACAACACATTGGTAGCCATCAAGAGAATAAGTACGTGTATATGCGATACACGTAACAAAGACTAAAAGATGCGTAACAGTGTATGCGTATAAGAAATAAGACATATTTCAAAATTTTCCAAAAATATAATAAGATTGGGGGTGATATCATGTCGCGCCCCGACCCGCGGAAGCCCAACCGGGTCGGGCGACGCGAACCGGAACCTAACGAAACGCAGAAAAATTTGGCGAAGGTTCCCTCTAACCTATTGGTCTTCCTAAACAGTTCACCAAAAACACCCTCAAATTTAAACAATGATAATTTAAGCAAGCCTCGAACCCAAGATTACAAATCCAAAAGAGTTTAATATACATATCCTCGGAGAGGCGAAAGTTCGAATACAACATTTATATAAACACTCCCGTACGAGACTAACTAACATAGGGTTCAAAAGCAGTAAAAGATCGCCATCTCTCAGACTCTGCCTGGCACAGCCACACCGCCGACCAACTGCCCGATAGGGGCCACCAAAGAGGAGCTAATGCATGCACCTGCAAAACGCATTCCGGGTAGGAGTGAGCAACTAAGCTCAGTAGGGAAAATACACTACGACACACAGAAGGAAGAGGGAAACGTAACAATGTCGCCCTCAAGTAAGACCCGGATGTATACAGAGGTCCCATAACCCCACCGCGTGTTCCTGAGGTCCACGATCATGATCTACCAGAAGAACTCGTCACACTCAGTAAGCAGGAACTAACACTGCTTGCCCACAAGCAGGGAACGACACTGCATGCGAAAAATGACACCGCTGAGTAGGTAACCCCTCTACTCAAGGGTCAACATAGTGGGACACCGGCTACACCTCCGCATCCGACTCGAGGCCAACACGACCTATACAATCATCAAGCAACATGTGTACCAGTCATCTAGGCCTATCATCGAATTTGATTGTACACCACAATTCAAATCGGGTCCAAACTACCCAACCCCGGTCCTAGGACTAAATCCGAGCTTCCAGCCTCGGGACGGCGACCCACAGATCGCCCACGCCCTAACCATGCAATTAATGCACAACAGAGATGCATGTGATGACATACGCATAGAGAACAGTTAAAGCATGCAGCAGTATGTGATGATAGCATAACACGGTCTGAGCTCGGCACACTGTCGGCTCGGGGTGGTGAACATGTATTAAAGGTCTGGAACTGCTGCAATGGTACACCACCAACTGCCAGCCAGTTCACCAGCAACTTGTATCGGGAAGCAGCCCCGCAAACAACAGAGCCAAACCACGCAGGTAAAAGCCCTCGGCGCACGGCGGCATGTAAGGCTATGGAAAGCAATAGGGCTACTCACCCACTTATTCTAAACATCCCAGAAGTCATCACTCTCCTGGTTCACCACTGCCCCTAATATGAGGCTAGCATGCTTAAGAATATGTACCATGTATAAAGCTGTAAGAAAAATCTGTACATATAAAGCCCCGCGGGCAAAACCAATGAAAACTCCTCTCTACCACCAAAGTATCGATCCTTTCCTAAGAAAAGATCGATCTTTCAAGTAACAGAGAGCCTTCCCTTCATGTCGAGCCAAAGAAGATCGATCCTTCCTCCCAGGAAGATCGATCATCCTCGCGACAGAGGGCACCCTCTTGCCGCGCCAAGGAAGATCGATCCTTCCTCCCAGGAAGATTGATCCTCCTCGCGACAAGGGGGATCCCATGCTACCCAAGGCACAAAGATCGATCATCCTCACCAGATGATCGATCATGCTCGGGTTCAGCATGACCAACAATGAAGGATCGATCTTTCTTCCAGAAAGATCAATCTTGTTGAGTTCTCCAGCGAACCTCCGGTGAGAAATACCGTTGGAAAACTCCACAAAATCCCACAAAACCTTGGGATCTTGTAGTACGAAGGACCACGAGTCCAAAACCGGTGGAAATACTACAAACTAACATGCATGCATCAAGATCTAAGCAAAAGAAGATCACAATCAACTCAAAACTCACAAAACCGGAAAACAAACGTAGGTAGGATCCCTACCTAGGCAATAGCTGCTTCAATCCCAGCTGCTAAGCCTTGGATTGTCCAAAATCTCTTCAAAATCTGGCAGCTCTGAGCTCAAGAACGCGGATTTCAAAAGGGATTCAAGGAAAAGGGTTACGTCCGTTTTATAGACAAACGAACCGACTTATGAATGATCGATCTTTCCCTTCATGACGATCGCCCCTTGACTTTCTGGCATTAAAATATCGATTTTCTCGCAAGGAAAGATCGATCATTTAGGTGCAGAAAGCTAGACTTGGGCTAAAACTCAAGCCCAAGCCCAGATCTTTCGATTCCGGGTCCACCTAACCTTTCTAATCAAACACTAACACAAACATGGTCAGTGTGTGCACACGTGGGTGTAAAACAAATCAACAAGGCGCAATTTACCAAATTACCCTTACGGTCCAAGAAACAATGTGATCCACTGGATCGTGCGCTCGACGCGAAACAATCAAACGAGCCACGGGTTCGACCCAGTCGGTCGACCCAGGAGTAGAGGGACAGGTCCTCACATATCAGGAGAGGTTTCAGGGGTAATTAATGGGGGAATTTGAGGGTGCATATAGGAGGGGGAGGACGGGATGAGAGCATCGGGAGAAACCATGGCCTCTTCCACTATGAAAAGAAGGGGATTTGGGTTGATTCCCCATGTACTGTACCTGAGGATTTGGCATGTAGCTTCCTGGCCATGGCTGCTTCCACGGCCTTCCCAAGAATCTCAGCGAAAGCTTTCTCCATACTCTAACTACTTCGGACGGTAGGAGCACGGAAAGAGAGGAGAAGAAGAGCATGTGAAAAGAAAAGGAGAAGAAAACCGATTGGCGGTGGTCTGGTAGGTGAAAAGAGAAGAAGAACATTGAACACGGGTTTTTGCTAAAATACCAGTGTGAGAAGGTGGTTGGCGTGCAACGCGCCGGTTCGAGACGCGTCATACGCCCAACCTATCATAAACGGCCACCTGGCCTATCGCATCCCGTCACGTGTTTTTATTTAACTAATTCGTTAACCGTCACATGTGAGTACGATTTTTTTACAAGTCTTTTATTCTTTGCATGATCTAGTAGAAACGCGCCACGTCAAAAGGGGGTTATGATGGCTTTTAGCCCCTGTTTGGCAACGGGGGTAAGAACCGGGGTTAAGGGGGTTAACCCCATAAGAATGGGGTTAACCCCCTTTAAAGGCTGAGGAGATGTTGGGTTAAAAAAAGGATGGCCATCCCATGAGATGTGAGGCCATATATTGGCAGGGGTAGAAACAGGATAAAGGTTGTTTGGGGTCCTTTGCTGTAAAAAAACAACGTAGGGTATAATGCGAAATATGAACATTAGAGATCCTATTTGATAACAAATTCTATTAATCACACATATATGAATATGAACATGAACATGTGAAGGAGTTAAATTACATGTCTGCCGACTATTGTCCACTAATAAGCAACAAACATGAAAAAACAAATATAATAAATACACCACTATAATCTTCATTACTTATTAATTACCTAAATATATATCAAAGTCGTGTGGTCTTTATTCTATTTTAGATTTATGATGTATTTTGTGGATCGTCACCAAAGTCATGGTGAGCAGCATTGAACCGAGGATATGACATGATGGGTAAGTCTTGTGAACCGTTAACAGACGAGCAGAAGAAATCAGAGTTTAGGATAGATCTAGCTTGATGTAAAGCATTGACTAATCATGCATCACGATCAAGAAGGTAAGTAAGAGTAGAAAGGAATATATAAGATTTTCCTTTTTAAAATATTAACATATTATGATTGAGTCTGTATATAAGAAGCATGCCATCTTCCTCAAAGATTACTCGAAATACGAGCAAAAAATTGAAAAATGTCAAAATGAAGCGTCGTAGTTCCTCACACGATTCAGAGGGAGGAAAATGATGAGGTCGAAGAGGCCTAGCCTTTGGCAGAGGTTAAATCCAGGGAGAAACATGGAGTATAATTCACCAAAATAAAGGCAAAGGAAAATATTTCTATGATAATACTCTGAGAAATTCAATATCAGAACATGAAGAAATTCTTCATGAGCTTACCTCAAAAGTTAATGATGGAGGTAATCTCTGAAATCAACTATATGAAAATCGTGAGAAAAAAGCCGCTACTATTCACCAAAATTGCTTCAGAAATAATCCTCTACATTGATGAAGAGGATATATGTCGCGCCCCGACCCGTGAAAGCCCAACCGGGCCGGGCGACGCGAACCGGAACCTAACGAAACGCGGAAGAAAAGCTGACGAGAGTTCCCTCTAACCTATTGGTCTCCCTAACAATTCACCAAAAGCATCCTCAATTAAAAGACATTAATTTAACAACATCGAACCACAGATTTAAAACTCAAAGTGTTTAATATACAAATCCTCGGAGAGGGGAAGATCCAAAATACAACATTACTCCCGTAAGAGACTAACTAACATAAGGTATAAAAGCAGTAAAGATCACCACCTCTCAAAGTCCACCAGCCGCCGCCGCACCGCCGACCAACTGCCCGGTAGGGGCCACAGAGGAAGAACTGACGTCTGCACCTGGAAAACACAGTCCGGGTAGGTGTGAGCACTAAGCTCAGTAGGGTTCTACACTACGCTACACAGAAGGAAGAGGGAAACGCAACAGTGTCGCCCTTAAGTAGAACCTGGGTGTATACAGGGGTCCCATAACCCCACCGCGTGTCCCTGAGGCCCACGATCATGGTCTTCCAGCCGGGCTGGTCACATGTCAGGTCACACTCAGTAGCGGGAAACAACACTGCTGACTCTCAACATGACACAAAACACTATTTGGTGGGAAGAGACACCACTGAGTAGGCAACTCCTCTACTCAAGAGTTTTAAGAACACCGGACACCGGCTACACCTCAGATCCGACTCGAGGCCGACACGACCTCTACAATCATCAAGCAACAAGTGTACCAGTCCTCTAGGCCTATCATCGAATCGACTGGACACCACCATTCAAACCGGGTCCAAACTACACAACCCCGGTCCTAGGGCTAATTCCGAGCTTCCAGCCTCGGGACGGCGACCCACAGATCACTCACGCCCAAACCAATGCAACTAATGCACAAAACAACAATGCATGCCATGACATACACCAACAGGAGATAGCCATGCAACAGTATGATAAGGCATCATAAAAGTCAACTGGATCGCTGCAGCGGTACAACCGACCGTTGCCAGCCGATCCGCAGCGGGTCCCTGCATTATGACGATACTGCGACCGTCAACCGCGGACTCCTGCAACGGGAAGCAACCCCGAAAATGATGATGAACAGTAAACAATATAATATTATACTCTGAAATATAATATTATATTCAAAATACCCAAAACCTCTACTTAGGGGCTAATTGATCCAGTCGATCCGATGTCCAAACGACGTCGGATTCAAGATCCAACTTATCCATCAGTAGGTGTACATACCAAGATCCACATATCCAAAATCCATAATCATCCAACGGTTGGATTAACAGAAAAACACTAATCAAAACCGCTAATCAAACTAACTTACCAATTAATTGCTGCAACGCAGCCCTCCAGTAATCAATTCAGAAAAAATCGTAGAAAAATCGAAAAATTATGAAATTAGTTGGGTTAGAGAGTAGATTCAAAGATCTACAACTTTTATGTTCATCACAACCCAAGATCATATACGTACCGGCCGAAAAACTCGCCGCAAGCCGACTGTTCTTCAAGAACAGTAGAAACCAGAAAATCCGAGCTTAATCATGCATAAATCTGACTAAGATCTCAGCCAAAGATTATGAAATCTATATCAGAAATTCGACTAGGCATGAGGAAACCAACAAGATAAAGATCAACAAGATCCAACGGCTAGATCTAGAGAAACGCACTAAAGAACACATGTAGGTAGAAGAACCTACCGAAGAACGCTTTCCTCAGCTGATCCCTCGCAACCAGACACCAACAAGCCTCCAAACCACACCAGGAGCCTTCCTCTCGTCGCCACGGATCCAACGAGCCTTAGAACACCCAAAATGATGGCCGGAGGAGGAAGAAAGGAAGAGGGGAAGGTGGCTGTCGAAAAAACAGGGGAAGAGAACCGTCGAGAGAGAAGAAAAGAGGAAGGAAGAAGAAGAAGGAAGAAGGGGAAGGAGAAAAGGAGGAAAGGGGAGAGGGGACAGCCCAGCCGGAAAAGAGGGGAGAAAGGTGAAGGAGGGGAGGGAAAGTCCTCCCCTTCTGACAGGAGAGAGCGACGGCCAACGGCGGCCGTCCTCGCGAAGCAGAAAAAGCCACCGACGCGAGTCCGATCGATCGCTCCAAGGAGAGATCGATCGCTCCAAGGAGAGATCGATCGCTCGCACCCCGGATCGATCCAACACCAAGTCGAATCGATCCGACACAAGCCGGATCGATCCAACACCAAGTCGGATCCATCCGAGCGGGTCAAAAGCCCACCGACTCGCTCATGAGTACGATCGATCGCTCAAGGGTCGTCAGCTGCCCAAAGGCAAGCTTCCGCGCGCCCGAGTTGGGATCTTTCGATCCCGGGTCCACCTAACCATTCTAAACAAGTACTAACACAAACAATGCCAGTGTGTGCACACGCGGATGTGAAACAAACCAACAAGGCGCAATTTACAAAATTGCCCTTGCGGTCTACAACTAGCCACAGGGGTAGAGGGACAGGTCCTCACAATATATCATTAATGGATGATTCTGAAAAATCGAGGTAGAAATATTTGGATAATAATTTTTATCCAGTTGAGGTTAATGAGCCGAGAGAATGGATGCAAGCTCCCTTGGTACAAAAAGAAGTAACTTTTGAGCATAAACATTCAAATGATGATGTCAAACAGACATCGGCATATAGCAGGTGCACAATTAAAAGAATACTAACTCCAAGAGAGTGGGGTCTGAGTACCAACAAAGCCATTCAAATAAAGATTGGGAAAGAACTTAGTACCTTTAAATACTGGAACTAGCAAAATGCTTTCTATCAAGTATTTTTGTTTGATAATCCAAAACAAAAGCATACTTGGTTTTCAAATTATGTCCCAAAATTCTCAAATTAGAATTGCCGACTTGGTTCTATGATTGGTGGTCCAAGTTTGGAGCTAATCTGATAATTTTATTAGAACCAATTGCAAATTTATATAGTCGGTGGGTAGAATCTCACCCTGTGATTCACTATATGAGTGAAGAAGAAATTTTAAAAGGATTATGTCAGCTATATTTCTTGACGGAGACAGAAATTCTCTGAATCTAGAAATTTACTATTGAGACATGATATGATCCTCGTATCCCATGTCTCAAAAGAAAGTTCCACATCAAACGATGGGGAAAAATTGATGTCGACAAAAATATTGAAGAAATTACAAAAATTATCCAGAAAAATAAAAAAATACTTGATCAGAATATCTCTCAAGAAGTACATGCAGAAAATCCTTTTGCCAAGGCGAAGGGAATGTTGCAGAGGAAATATCCCCAAGCTTCCGAAAAGGAAATTATGCAGAAATGTTTCGACCACATGAAGAAGCAAATAGCAAAGATTTTGGATGTATCTGACAAAGCGTCTAACTGCAGCATGCAAGATGCTCAAGATCATAATAATGATGAGCTAGGGCCAGAGTTTTGGCAGAATTTGTTTCAGGAACAAATTCTACCTAATAAGGGATCGGCTATTAGGGCAAGTCCTAAGTCCTAATAATACCGGCGGTCAGAGGCCGTAGATAGGGCCAAATCATCAACACCATTCGAACGACTACAAAAACACCCAGCATACGAAGCGGTGGAGCCCACAAGACCAAAATATCGGCAGAAATATTCCAATTGCACTCTAAAGTCAAAATTAGAATAGTTTTAAATAGTGCAACATAGTAAAATAATTCAGTTGTCAGTTGTCAATTGTTGACGAGAGTGGGTACCAGCGTGTCAGATTCGCTCATCTATATAAAACTCCTAAGGCCATGTTTGGTTGCACTATTCATCCAGGAACCGGAATGAGAATTCCTTAAAATAAGAAATTTAAGGTGTTTGGTTGCAGCCTCCATTTAGGAACTGGAATTGAAGTTCCTCCATTTAGGAACCGAATTTGATATGGGAATCCATAGTTCACTTAAATGCGGGAACTCTCATATTCATGAAATGTACATGAATACCCTTCATCTTTCTTTAATTAAACTGATCAAACGGTTAGGATCAATCTTAAAAATATTACCTAACCTAAAACCAAGGTAATATTTTTTTATTAATAATCTTTCATCCATTATTAATAATCTTATTTCTTTCTCTCAATACTAATAATCTTTCATCCAAATAAGCCAAGGTAATACAAATACATATACATACATAAATATATTCGTAAATATATTCTATTAGAGTAATGGGTATTTTAGTCTTTAATTTATATTCCCATTCAGTTCCCATGTTTATATGTATACCAAACCTTTGCAAGTTCCATTCTCATTTCAGTTCCTTAACGTACCAAACAATCACAATTCCTTTGCAGTTTCAGTTCTCATTCCTAATCATGTTCTCATTCCCATTCCAATTCTCATAGCAACCAAACGTAGCCTAAGTGTGTAACGAAGGGGGCATCGGCTGAGACCTCCCTTCAGCTCTCTTCCCCTCATTCTTCTACTTTCATTGTATGATCATTCTATCTGCTTTGTAAAATTTTATATGTATGCATGAAAATCCTCCATTGGAGAAACATTTGATAGTTCATGGGCGTATGAAATTATAAGTGCTTAGTTTACAAGTGTTGTAATTTACTCCTTTAATTGTTGCATAATTTAATTTAATCATGATTTAATTTGGAATACTCTGATTCGGGCGTTGTATCTACTACGTTCACACTGTTAGTCCATGCTATTAATATAACAGATAATTAGCATTTAGGGCTCTGAGAAGGGAATATTTGCCCAAAATGCCAAATACTGTTTCCTTAAGGTCTTTAGGCCCTAACACCTTTTTTTAGTACTAAAATGCCCTTCCAAGATTCCCAATATAGGGAGACTTTTCAGTGACTGTTCGTATTTCTAGTGACTGTTCGTATTCTCAGTGGAAAGTAACTACCAAAAAATATGGAAAGTAAGTTACTTTTCATATTAAACCAATGGAAAGTAACTAGTGGAACATATACAAGTTAGTTTCCACTATTTTTACAATTGTATAACTTACTTTGCAAGTATACAAGCTACATTTTATAAAAGTTACTTTCTATGTACAAGTTACTTTTCACTATTTTTGCAATTTACTTTCCAATTTTTTTGGAAAATAACTTGTAACAATTATGGAAATCATGTTAAGTTACTTTCCAATTTTTTGCAATTGTACAAGTTACTTTCCATGTGTACAAGTTATATTTGTACAAGTTACTTTCCATGTACAAGTTACTTTCAACTATTTTGCAATTGTACAAGTTACTTTCCATGTATACAAGTTACAATTGTACAAGTTATTTTCCATGTGTATAAGTTACTTTCCATATGCACAAGTTACAAATGTACAAGTTACTTTCCACTTTTTTGCAAATGTACAAGTTATTTTTCATTTTTTTGCAAATGTACAAGTTACTTTTCATATATACAAGTTACTTTTCACTTTTTTGCAATTGTACAAGTTACTTTCCATATATACAAGTTACACTTGTACAAGTTACTTTTCATGTATTTGCAATTGTATAAGTTACTTTCCACATTGAAAGTAACTTATAAAGATTTGTGGAAAGCAACTTGAGTCAAAAATTAATCAAACAAATTAAGGAACATTTGTGAAAAATTTGATTGCTAATTGCAAAAATTAACAAGTGGGAGACATAATTTACTTGTCAAAATTCAAAAAAAAGAAAAGAAAAAAAAGCATCGGGAGGTCGTCGCAGGAGGAGATCGGACATCCGATCGGACGTCACGACGGGGCTTGGGGAGGGGCTTGGCGATGGCAACGGGGACGGGCAGGGAAGCCTGGATCGACGACGGGGACGGCCGGGGAAGCATGGATCAGTGAACTGGGACGGTCAGGGAAGCCTGGATCGGCGAGGAGGATGGTCGGGGAAGTCTGGATCGGCCACGGGGAAGTCGGGGAAGCCTGGATCGGCGACGGGGAAGCCTGGATCGACGACGTGGGAGCCGGGGAAGCTTGGATCGACGACGGGGTAGCCGGGGAAGCCGGATCGGTGATGGGGGAGCCGAATCAGCGACGGGGACGACTGGGGAAGCCTGGATCGGTGACGGGGGAGCCGGGGAAGCTTGGATCGGCGATGGGGGAGTCGGGGAAGCCTGGATCGGTGACGGGGGAAGCCAGGTTGGTGACGGGGGAGCCGGATCAGCAACGGGGGAAGCCGGATCGGTGACGAGGGGACCGGATCGGCGACGGGGGACCGGATCGGCGACGGGGGGAAGCCGGATCGGCGACAGGGATGCCGGATCGGCGGCGGGGGGGACCGGATCGGACGGGGGAAGCCGGATCGACGACGGGGGGCTCGCCGGCGGGGGCGACGGGGTGGTGGTGGTGGGGGGGTTGTGGGGGGATTATAGGGGGGCGTGGGGAGGGGGGGTTATAGGGGTATTTC
>OY986970.1:4033282-4122744 GCA_963920575.1 Narthecium ossifragum | reverse complement strand
CCAGGAAATTGTAAAGTAACTACCAATAATCTGGGAAGTAACTACCAATAATATGGGAAGTAACTACCAATATTTGTAGTTACTTCCCATAATTGTAGTTACTTTTCCATAATTTGTAGTTAGTAACGCAGAAAAAAGGTAGAAAAACTGGGAAGTAACTACCAATATTTGTAGTTACTTCCCATAATTGTAGTTACTTCCCCATAATTTGTAGTTACTATCGCAGGAAAAAGGTAGGAAAACTGGGAAGTAACTACCAATATTTGTAGTTACTTCCCATAATTGTAGTTACTTCCCCATAATTTGTAGTTACTGTCGCAGGAAAAAGGTAGGAAAACTGAGAAGTAACTACCAATATTTGTAGTTACTTCCCATAATTGTAGTTACTTTTCCATAATTTGAAGTTACTAACGCAGAAAAAGGTAGAAAACTGGGAAGTAACTACCAATATTTGTAGTTACTTCCCATAATTGTAGTTACTTTTCATAATTTGTAGTTACTATCGCATAAAAAAGGTAGGAAAACTGGGAAGTAACTACCAATATTTGTTGTTACTTCCCATAATTGTAGTTACTTTTCAATAATTTGTAGTTACTATCGCATAAAAAAGGTAGGAAAACTGGGAAGTAACTACCAATATTTGTAGTTACTTCTCATAATTGTAGTTACTTTTCCATAATTTGTAGTTACTATCGCAGAAAAAAGGTAGGACAACTGGGAAGTACCTACCAATATTTGTAGTTACTTCCTATAATTGTAGTTATTTTTTCATAATTTGTAGTTACTATCCCAGAAAAAGGTAGGAAAACTGGGAAGTAACTACCAATATTTGTAGTTACTTCCCATAAATTGGTAATTACTTCCCAATATTTGGTAATCACTTTCATTATTTTGTAGTCACATCCCAATATTTGATAATCACTTCCCAATATTTAGTAATTACTTTAAAAAAAATTCAGCAAAAAATTCCTATATTCCATTAATTTCCCTACTTTTATGCCATTTTTCCATTTTTTCGCATATTTTCCTATTTCCCATTAATTTTTTCTACTTTTCAGTAATTTCCGTTTTTACCGTTAATGGCTGCTCCCAAAAAAAAATTCCAATTTTTTTTTATACTTTTTGGTATTTTTTTATACTTTTCTATCATTTTTCTCATTTTTTCCGGCAATTTCCCTATTTTCTGGTATTTTCCATCTATTTTTCAGTATTTTCGTTTTTCCTATTAATGCCCCCATTAATGCATGCATCCAACCATAAAGTGGATGCATTCATGCCTTCTATGTATTGGGAATAGGTGTATATATTCCCAACCACTCCATTTAATGCCAACCACCTAATTCAAAACTATTCATCCATCTCTTATTTAAAAAAATACATAAAGGGTATTCTAGAGATAAAAAAAGTACAGCTGTCCAAAAGGGGACTAAATGACTTAAAAACTTTCAAGGAGACTATACAGCAAATAAAGTCTCCAAAAGAGACTAAACACCAATTTTCCGTCATAATAAACTAAACACCGGGTTGGCACTTGATGCTCTCTTAAATCATAAATGAGCTGCTTGAACTCCAGCAGATAAATCTTTGCTCCCCTTTTGGTTCGGTTAAAGAGAAATAGGGTTAAGGGGATAAGAAAAAGTAAGGGTAAAAAAAAAAACAGAATGAGATAAATGGAATAGTGATAATCCTTTATTTTTATTTTAATATTTAAGTAAAAATGATGTAAAAGCAGGGTAAATTCCATTGACTCCGTTCTTACCCCCCCCAAACAAACGCAGCCTATTAAAAAAGGAGTTAGCTTCCTCACTAAACAATAATTTGAAACCAATAAACCCCAAAGATCTTGGGACTAAAAAGAGTGACAAGTGTCAACATCCTTCCGGGATCATGCGCTTCTAGTTTGCACAAAAAGCCCGCTCATTTTCCCCATCAGCCCCGCCATCCTCGTAAAAAACCTCTTCTAATGAAATGTTTGCATTTAAACCCTCGGCATTTTCTTATTTGAATCAAGATTCATCTCAGTAATCTAGTTTGGACTAATCTCATGTTTTGATTGTGGGTGATATCCAACATTTTGGGGACCAATATGCATAATAGTTGGATAGGGGTTTATATGAAAAACTGCCATATGATATGACTACACTGTTCAGATTTCGCTTATTTTTCCAACAAAATTTAAGAAGCCTCTTCTCTCGTTCTTTTTAGGAATTCTCCAGGACTCGATCTCGTGGTGGGCAAGAGACAAACCCTAGATTTCTAGGGTTTGAACACCAGATCTCTGATTCTTGATTAGAAACTCTCGAGTTCTCTAGCTTCTAAGGTCCAATCCATGGCGACCCGCCGCAGAATGCTTCTTAAGGCCATCATTCTTGGAGATAGCGGGTAATCCATGGCGACCCGCTTAACTCCGATTTGATTCTGTTTTTGCCTTAGAATTTAAGCTTTGGTTTTTTGCTTTCTATCTGAGCTTGGATTGTTCTTTACGTTTCCTGTTCTATGTAGTAGGGTTGGGAAGACGTCGCTTACTCGCTTATGAATCAAAATGCCCTGATCCCTCTCTTAAATGTGGATTTTATTGAGTTGATTCTGTTGAATGGTTTTGATTGTATGATGTATGGACCTTTTGTTCTTAAATGGTTATATCGTAGGTATGTGAGTGAATCGGAAGTTTACTAACCAATATAAGGCGACAATAGGAGTCGACTTCTTGACAAAAGAAATCCAGTTTGAGGACCGGCTGTTCACCTTGCAGGTGCATTTTGCTCCTCTTTGCCCGTTTTATTTTGTGTAATTGGCAGTGTTTGGATGGTTTAGTAGTTTAGATATATAACCAAAGTGGTTTGATAAAGCTGTTACCAAACATAAGCTGTTGTAGGTACGTAGAGTTGGTAGTGAGTAGACTTATGCAATTGATCATCATGTTTGTTTAACTGGAGTTATTGCAGCATTGTTAAACACAGTTCTGAATAAAGCAAATATCAGTATTATTGTGTTTCAATTAGGACATGAGTTGCTAAATGCAATGGTCATTTGTAGACTTCTGAATATCCTTGTGAAACATGAGACTATCTTTGACATGGATAGGTAAAGCGCAAAATCTAGTTTTTATGGTTGGTTTCAACTGGCATAGTTTTCTTTCTGGATATGAATGAAGTATTTTTCTTTGGATGATGGCTGTTTTTTGTTTGAACTGTTGAGCCCCAAGGGCTTGAGAAACTGTATGATGGCTGTTGTACCTAAACAATCTGCTTTGCTTTTCATTTGGAGATGATAATTGATGTAAGGGCGGTAAAATTGGTTGCTATAGTTTCATTTACTAATGAGTATTTTGCTTCTAATCATGTTTCATAGTCATGAAAGTCCAAACTTTGATTTTATGAAGATTTTTCCATATGATGTCTTAGGATTTTATTATTGAGCAAGAACCTTGGGACATCTGTGCAAATGTTCTGGTGATGAATCTTCAAATACAACTGAAATTTTAATATTATAGGACAACTGGAGGACGAATGCTTATCATGCATGAACGTCCTTTCTTATTTCCTCCACCATCAACTTTGTCAGTTGTCTAGTTCAAGGGCTCAAATTTCAAATAGCTATCTACAGAATATTGCATAAAAGATATTGCTTGAATTTGTGTTGTCAAAAAGTTATATGTTTGGAATCATAAATCACACGGGCTTGTTCGCTGGGTGCTGTAGAATTCTGGATGTGTGTGATCTTTGAGGTTCATTTATGACTTGTTTCTTTAATCATCAGGAGTTGTTATGTAAGAGTATCTTGTTTGGACAAGCCACTGCTCTGGTTGTTTAATGAGTGATGGTTAGAAATGTGATCTTTCAGCACTTTCATTTTCTGTTCATATAAAACAGAAAGAAATTTCAGAACATTCCTTGGTTTTAAGTGCCATGAGATTCTAGTGATATCGGTTTTCTGGCCTTTTATGTTTTCATACTTATGGATTGTCCTTATATAGGGGGGAGAATAATATTAGCGACAATTATGAACTGATCTTGCAAACTCTGAACTGATTCATATTTTCTCTGGTCATGTTTATCAGTTATAAAGTTTACCTATGAATATGGCTTTCAAAGCTTTACTTGAAACCAATCCACGAAAGGCATGTGCAATTGTTTTAATGGATTTATGGCCTGGAAAAGTGGATTCTTCCGTAGCTCATTCTTTTTATGCAATTTGTTCAACACAGTAACTGAACCTGTCTTATTTCTTTCATGCTCTCTATACCTGATGCTGCATGTTGATCACCAGCTTTGGGATACAGCAGGGCAGGAGAGATTTCAGAGTCTTGGTGTCACCTTCTACCATGGCGCAGATTGCTGTGTTCTTGTGTATGATGCTAATGTCATGAAATCATTTGACAGCTTGATCAAGGGAAGAATTTCTGAGTCAGGTAACCATCTCCGCTTGTTTTTATCCCTGGTTTAAAAGTTATAGAAACAGTTGTGCTTTTAGGTAGCCCGTCAGACCCCGAAAACTTTCCATTTGTCGTGTCGGGAAACAAGACAGATGTTGATGGTGATGGTGGCGACAGCCGAGTGGTTGGCTAATCTTTTCGATCTTGTATGATGAACTTCAGCAGATTAGCCTTCTATTTGTGTCCATCAAAGTACCTGGGACTTACTTTCTTCTCTATCTTGGGGATTCAGGTTTCTGAGAAGCAATGCAAGAGCATGCTGTGCATCTAAGGGAAACATCCCCTACTTTGAGACATCTGCCAAAGAGGGATTCAATGTTGAAGAAGCTTTTCAATGTATAGTCAAGAATGCCCTTGAGAATGAACCGGAGGAGGAAATGCAAGTGCTTCTGAGGCTCCTCTATCCAAAGACTAACCTTGAACTTGAAGTGGAGATCCTATTTGGTTCAAGTTCCTTGCTTTCCATCTCCCTTTACTGTCTTTTTATAGTCAGCAATATTGACGAAGCACCAAGTCCCTTGTTCTTAAAAACGGGGCAGTGGTCGGATTTAAGGGCCATGTCTAGGTTTAAGGGCTTAAACTAGTTTAAAAAAACATGCATGCTTGGGAGGTCAAAATGAAATGATCCTTGATTAAGAAGCTACCTTGCTTGTTTTTTGCTATCCATTTTTATGGGCTTTTACATTCTTTGCAAAAGGCTGAAAACTTACGTCAGATTTCCTTGTTATGAAGATACCTTCCGGTCTCCGGACACCATTGATGTGACGGGTGGCGGGCAACAGCAGAGATCATCAGGTTGTGAATGCTAGATGCAGTTCAGGCAACTGCAGCTGGATCGCTGCCCAATTTGTTGTGCAGTTGTAATGATTTCTTTAAGCATAGCATCATTCTGTGTTCCTGATATGAAAAGGAGTTAGCTTCGTTAAGTTGGTCTGTAGATTCTGAGTCTAATGCCATTGCCTGCTGAGAATGCCCTTTATTCTGGGTCTGGGATAAAGAATTGGGAATTTGTGAGATAGTTTGGATTCTTCTTTGTGAACAACAGTCTTCAAATATTACCACATTGATTGGTCATTCTTTGAAGAACTCAAATTTGATGTTATTTCAATCTATTTGATCAATTGGAACATTAACATCGTCCAGCTTTAGATTCGATAAGCGATCTTAAATTTCGGGTCCTTTTTTGTTAGCTGAAACCTTGGTGGATCCTGATTCGGATCCATGAGGTATCCAACCCCCGGATCCGACTGTGTGTCGACAACGGCAAAGGCTGTGGTCTTATCTCGTCTCTCTTTGGTTCGTTCTTTCTATCTTCTTTGCGCATCGGGACGCGAGGATGGAGAAGACGGTGGACGGGCTCGGCGAGATGCTGAAGGGGGTATCGATCCGGCCGCCGAGACTGGAAGACGCCGGCTTGGAAGACTGCGCTCTCCTGCCGGAATCCATCATGGAGGCCTTCTCCCGCGCCGCTAGCTCCACCAAATCCCACCTCACCTCTAACGAGGACGATGACCACGCCGATGGATGCGTACAGGACCCCGCACCGAGCAACGGGGAGATCCCGGACACCCTGGTCGGCGGAGGCCAGAGCCCTCCGGGAGGATCCTGCGCCGGCACCACCGGCGTCCCTGGGAAGGAGGGTGGAGATGACGTCATCGTCTTGGGGGGTTGGGAGAAGGGTTTGGATTGCGACGGGCTTCTGGGTTTGGGCGAGGAAAGAGGAGTGGGCAAGCCTTGTGTGGTGGATGGGCTTGGGCCTTTAGGTGTTGAGGTGGGTGTGGAGGATGGGCATCGAGAGGATGACGATGATGAGGACGATAAGCCCATACTCGTCGAAGATCTCATCTGAGATGAGGCCGAGGTCAGCGTACGGTGTATGGGATTAGTTTTTTCTTGTTTCCTTTATCTGAGAGTTTCCAGTTCTCATTGCCTTCAGGCATAAGCAATCCTCTGTTGCTAATGATTTAAGTGTGGCAATTTATGGGAAAGCGCCAAACGTTTGAGGAGTTATGTATGTATGTATGTAATATGTCACACTTTGCTTTTCTTCAACATTTTGGCTAAAATAATTACTTTAGATATATAAATCAATAATCGATGAATTGGGTTGTAAATATAAACGGAAGTGAGAGTTGATCTGCAATTCTGGCTATAAGATGGGGCAATTGGCTAAAAATACTTTTGCGAGGAGAGAGAGAGAGAGAGAGAGAGGCTACAACGAGGATAATAAACAGGGCCACCTCCACTGATGTCATCAATGTACGAGGTTGTTGAAATGTACTTTGGCATGTATCTCACTCACGTATGTGCGTTATGCACGTCCAAAAACCAAAAGGAGCCTTCTGGAAAGAATGATCCATTCGCCCGCTCCCTTTCATACACGTGTATCTCACTCACTTATGTGCGTCATGCCACGTCCAAAAACCAAAAGGCACCTTCCGGAAAGAATGATCCGTTCGCCCGCTCACCTGCTTCTCTTGAGTACCGCTAGACCCTCTGAGATCTCTATCAACCCCGCTGATCCCGAGACGCATCAGGCGATCTGATCCCGGGAGGAGGATCGATCGGAGGCCGGTCGAGGCGTGGTGTCGTTACGTGGTGGTTGCTCCGCTCCGTGTTCTACTCTCCTATATTCGGGTGTTCGAGGCGTTCGCCTGATAGCTAGCTCTCTCTGTCTTCTCCTCTTCGTTTGTTAAACGTGAAAAGGGCCAGAGTTGTGTGGTCTTTGGTGGGCAATGGCGGGGGATTGGAGGACGAGTCTCGTGATCGCGCTCAGCTTCGTCTTAGCGGCCGCGTTCGTCTCGGCGGAGCGTGGGCTGGTCAGAGACCCCTCGAAGCATGTCGATGGTGATGACGAGGCGGATTACTTCTTAAAGGCCGTGAATTTCTTCTGGCGGCCCGATGAGTCGTCCTACAAGCATGTTTGGCCGGTAATACCTTCTTGGGGTTCTCAAAGCTCGTTCCTTTAGATTGATGCTGTATATATTTGGGAGTAAAACCGTTTGCTTGCTTGTTAGCCTATGGAATTTGGATGGCAAATCGTGTTGGGTTCATTGATTGGATTCTTTGGGGCGGCATTTGGGAGCGTTGGGGGCGTTGGTGGGGGTGGAATTTTTGTTCCTATGCTCGCGCTGATAGTTGGGTTCGATCCCAAATCATCGACGGCCGTATCAAAATGTATGTATGCTATCTATAGAGTTTATTTTTTCTGTACTATCTCCTTTCCTTTCTTTTACGGCAAAGGATAAGTGGTTGAACACATTTTTTCTTATGCTTTCTTCTTCCATTTGTGGACATAAACAATTAAGAAGCCATCCTGGAAACCCGTCATTAAGCTTAGTTTATTGGAAGTCACATGACATTGATAGATCCACGCACTGGTGCTGATATTATGTAGGTTCACCACACTTAGACTTGTAGTAGTTTTGTTAATCACGATGCATTAACTGCAACAATTTTTCTCACCAAATTACTTATGTTAGCTGGATCTACTGTGATGCAAATGCTACTCAGAGCTAGTATATCATACTCTTGAGTAGTTTTAGTATCTTCCTTGTTTACTGCGATTTAAAATGACGTCTTTACTAGGACGAAGTGCATTTTATTCTACAAGAAGTATAATGAGGAGCAGGGACCTCAAAAGTCAGAATTTGTGTCATTTAAATTTATAGTTTCTATTTAGATTGTATCATTTGACCGGATTAGGCTTTTGCTCCATGGTTGTTCTTAGCATCTCCTTCTAATAAGTTTTTACATGGAAATCTGTTTGCATATCATGATTTCAGTATCCCACAATTACTGACCTCTGGTCTCTGTTTGGCCAGGTATGATCATGGGTGGTGCCGGTGCAACTGTTTACTACAACCTCAGGCTGAGACACCCAACTCTAGATATGCCCCTTATCGATTATGACTTGGCTTTGCTTATACAACCAATGCTTATGCTTGGAATCAGCATTGGGGTCGCTTTCAATGTGATTTTCGCTGATTGGATGGTCACAGTTTTGCTGATTGTCCTGTTTTTAGGTAATTACTATTTTGTACACTTGTTCTTTTTTTTCTGTATACGGTGAGAAATGGGAATGTACTTTGGCTAATTACTGCATGACTTTTTCTAGGTACTTCAACCAAGGCTTTCATGAAGGGTGTTGAGTCATGGAAAAAGGAGACAATAATTAAGAGGGTATCTATGGTCATAGTTTGATTTACCAAGTCCTTTTGAAGGCACCAATCTCTGAATTCCTATTCTTTGATTCCAGGAGGCTGCCAGACGCTCGTCCTTGAACGGTGGGTGGGTTGCTTGAATTTTGCTATCATGTAGCTCGCAAGATATCATCAACACTCTAGCTTTGCGGAAGTATCTAATGCTGTCTACATCAGGTGCAGGAAGTGGAGAAGTAGAATACAAACCTCTTCCTAGTGGACCAGGCAATGGTTCAAAAGGAGAGACCAAGATGACTGCAGAACCAGAGGTGAGTAGGCGGGACAGTTTTATGAATGGCTTGCCATGTTGTTGACCTGTGAAAGCTAACATTCGATTACTACTGAAGCTGCCAATTTTCAAGAATGTCTGCTGGAAGGAGCTCGGCCTCCTTGTTTTTGTATGGATGGCATTTCTTGCACTGCAGATTACAAAGGTAAGTCACTGTTCTGAAATCCTATATATGTGCCATGATGACATGGCTGATTTACTAATTGGCTGACCATGCCGTGACATATGCTGGCAGAATTATACAGCAACCTGTTCAACATGGTACTGGGTTCTGAACCTTCTTCAGGTATTATCTTTCTCTTTGGACGTCAGTTGAGGGTATTACAAATCCTTGTGGTGTGCATACTATGCTGATGTTTTGCAGATTCCAGTCTCTGTTGGGGTGACTTTGTATCAAGCCATTAGCTTATATAAAGGCACGAGAGTAGTTGCATCCAATGGAGATGAAGGGGTGAACTGGAAAGTTCATCAGCTATTTCTATATTGCTTTTGTGGTGTGCTTGCCGGTTTGGTTGGTGGGCTTCTTGGTTTAGGTGGAGGATTTATCTTGGGTCCACTTTTCTTGGAGTTGGGCATCCCCCCACAGGTCTGCATACTCTCTTATTGGCCTCCTCCATTGTTAATTCCGACACAATCATCCTGGCTAATTAAAAGTGGTCCACTATTCCTCATATTAAGGATCCATTGTATAAAGGATATAACGTGCAGCTCATGTCTATACTCATAAAAAGTGAACTTCGAATTTAACTGCATGCTCAATGTGTAAGAGGTATCATACTTTTACCTTCTGCATCCTATGGTCTTGTATTATTATGTATTGGATGTTAATGAAGTGAATAACTCTACCTTGAACGTCATGCCATTTATGATCTTTGGTGATACCTTCTTAGTTTGCAATTTCTTTCTGTAAATGGTGTAATGGACTCTTCTTAAGACATGTATTCATAACATATGGCTTTGGTTTGATACATTTAGCACAATCCATTTTCGAGTTATCCTGTTTGATCAGAGTATGTTTCATATAATATTGGATCTATGTTCATTTTACAAGATTAATATGGGCATCAAGGTTGTGCTTGATCCATCCATTTTATGTGAATTGGGGGATTCTATGTTGTTTTGAACGCTAACTATTTCCTCTTAATATAAAGTTTGAGTATGTGTGCTAGGTTTGATCACTAAATTCTTTCTGCAGGTATCAAGTGCTACAGCAACCTTTGCGATGACATTTTCCTCGTCAATGTCTGTCGTGGAGTTCTACCTCTTAAACCGTTTTCCTGTTCCATACGGTACTGTGATGTTACTCATCTTGTGTTTGACTATATCGTTAAAGAGTCTGAAATCATGAGAATGTGTTTTATTTCATATATGGTGGGTTCCTCGCTCTATACGCTTCCTTTCCTTTTGGAAAAAAATTATGGTGAAAACCATCTAATTTACTTTTCTGTTTACTGATCCCAAAACTGCTCTTGCCGGACCAAACTTATGTGAACATTTCTTGAGTCAACAATGATTTTCTTAATCTACTTTCATATCAAGAAGTGAGCGGATGATTGACCTGTGGCTATTCGTTTTGCAGCTCTTTATTTCCTATTAGTGGCAACATTTGCCGCCTTTGTTGGCCAACATGTGGTCCGAAAGCTTATTATTGTAATGGGGAGGGCTTCCCTAATTATTTTCATCTTGGCATTCACAATCTTTGTTAGTGCCATCTCATTGGGTAAGAATTTATCTTCACTCTTTTCTGTGCAATACAAGGCCAGTCATAAAACTGGACTTTGACATTCTATTTCTGCTCATGAGATGTTCTACTGAATGAGTTTTTGACTAATACAGGTGGCGTAGGAATTTTGAATATGATCCAGAAGATTCAGCGGCATGAGTACATGGGTTTCGAGGATCTTTGTACATATCAATCCCGATAGCAAAGGAAAAATCTGATATTTGAAAAATAGGAGTTTACATGCTTAGTTTGCTCTCTCACTCTCTCTTTTCCTTCTTCTTGTTCTTCCTTTTTTCAAACTTTTCTAGTTTTTAGTTGGTATAATTCCAGGGAGGGGTTCCAACTTCAAGGCCATCAGGCACCGAATTTTTTGACAATTTATCCTAATGATAGCAAATTGTTATTGCATTCTTTAGTAGCTTTTGTGGTTCCAGGATTGTTCTTTCTCTGGTGCGGGACTTCTAATTAGAGTCTATACCAATTTCTGATCTTTTGTGGGCAAGAACCTTTTAAATGGTCGCTGTTTTGCTGTCTTTTATATTCAAATTAATTGAACGAAACACTTCATATTAGAACCATTATTAGCTCATTTGGTCCTTTCTTTTGGATGTGTCCAATTCTACATCCCAGATATGAAATTGCTTATTATAGACTCCTCTCTTTTGGATCCCAGTGGATGTGTATTATTAGAATCGCGTAGATATGTGCATCGTATATGATCACTTTTAACGCTTCAGATTCACACATTCGTTTATCCTTGTCACGTAAAATAATACATGGTCATGTAAATCATGTATTTTCTAGTCTTTTTTCTTATTAGAATGTACTATTGACTTCTCTCCTCTCCTTGAAAAGTATACGTATTAAATGTACTTTATTTTCGATTATAGAATTCAGGATCGCTTTTCGTTAACGAAAATAATTAACGGTCTTTGAAGCCATGAAGGCGTTATGTGCATATTATTCTTTACATTAGCACGGCGATTAGCTTTTTAATTAAGCCCATTGGAGAACCAAAATTACACCGTCCCTACGACCCAACAAGAACAAGAGACCTAAAAAATTAGGGAGGACGAAGATAAGCATGATTTCCCTACACGTCTTCCCTCCCAACTCTCACAGCCCTTATCCCCTCCCACTCTTCCAAAACCCTAGCCTCTCCTCATTATCTTCCTCTAAATTCCCCAGTTTCAATGCCTTGAAACCCATCTCCTTCTTGGAAAACCCCAATCCCATCCTTATCCAACGAACCCTATCTTCTAAAAATCCCATCTTTACAAGATTCCTGTTGTCCCGTCAAAGAAATCGTTCGAGCAGAGGTATCCAATGCAGCGGCGGCGGCGGCGTGGAGGGCCCGAAGGGCGGCGGCGCCGATACGGAGACCAAAGCTGTGCTCGAGACGGGTGGCGGAGGGAGTGGAGACGGAGAGGGTGGTGGTGGAGGAGATGAAGAGGGGGAGAGGAAGCTCGGATTTCTTCCTGAGTGGCTCAATGTTACTACGGAGGACGTTACGACTGTGGTTGGCGCGTTGGTGATCTCTTTGGCTTTCCGCTCGTTTGTGGCGGAGCCGAGGTTTATCCCTTCGCTTTCGATGTACCCCACGTTCGACATTGGAGATCGAATTGTTGCTGAGAAGGTAATGTTCTTTGATTTTATTCCTGTGAATTACTTGCTTCTTGTTTGGAAATGTTGAATTCTTTAAATCGTAGGCAAATTTCAAGTTTTTGCTGAAATTGAATGATTAAGTGCAATGTAGTTGTTTTTAGGAATTTAGAGGATTGTTTACAAAGAAGTCCGGTTTGCAGAATTAGGAGGTACTTGCAGGTAAAATACTAAAACGAAATCACATTAGTGTGTGATAACTGTTGGTTTAGAACCCAACCACTTGTGACTAGTGGAAAAGTTGTTGAGGTGAAATCTGAATGCATCGATGGAGATAACTGAATCTTTTATGAAGGAGAAAGCTTAGTGCGGCAAACGAATTTGCTCCAGAAGTGCTTGAGCTTTTTGTTGTAATGCTAGCTGTTGGTGAAGTTGTGATTGTTGGGGTTTCTACTTGGAAGAGCTATAAATGGTGGATTTTACTTGGTTAGTCTATAAACATGTTTCTTATGGGTTTAAAATGAGAAATTCCCAGCTTGTCTTGGAAAATTTTATCACATTGCTTAAGCCAGGGATAGCTTTTGGAGACTGATCGAGCTTTACCAAGATCCTTTTGTTTGAATTTTTTTTTACTTGGTTAGTCTATAAACATGTTTCTTATGGGTGTAAAATGAGAAATTCCCAGCTTGTCTTAGAAAATTTTATCACATTGCTTAAGCCAGGGATAGCTTTTGGAGACTGATCGAGCTTTACCAAGATCCTTTTGTTTGAAAATTTTAGGTGCACCTCCTTTTACTTTTATGGGCTAGCTCACATCTCTAGAAGACTATGGATCTTCAAAGGTGAAGATTAGAAATAATGGCACAAGTTGGGTTAAACAATGATTACTCATCTGTGAAGCTCAATTGCATTATAGGTTGGGTTGTTTTTCACATGTTTTCTTGCAAAAGTTGGATAGTTCTCGCCATGGTTATAGGTTCGAAAGCTTCAGATCCAATCAAGCTATGCGGACCTTTATGGTCATAATTTTTATGTGCACTGTGATCATATTCTTATAGTTGGTCCTTTCTATTTCTTTGCAGTAATCAATATTAAGAAGACGATTTGCTGGTATCTACCTTAACATGCATTTTTCATGTCATCAACTTTAGGTATCATATTACTTCAGAGACCCGTGTGTTAATGACATAGTGATCTTCAAAAGCCCACCAGTCTTGCAGGAAGTGGGTTATACTGATGATGATGTTTTTATCAAAAGGGTGGTGGCCAAGGAAGGTGATGTTGTGGAGGTATGTCCGTTCAAGAAAACATTTTCGTTTATCCTAATTCTTTGCTATGATTCTATATGGTTAGTTCAATGACAATTATGCGGATGCTTATAGAGATAAGTTGCTTGTTTTATTTGGAGAATTGGCTGACTTTTCCTCAAGCCGTTTCTTCACATTTCATATAGGTTCTCAAAGCAAAAGGGCAGTCATTACACCCAAGTCCTGTAATGGTGCTCTCTGTTACCTCAAAAGCACGTTGAATTTTATCCACTCTTCTAGTTTTGGTCTTGTTTTACTTTTATATATCTTCTTCTACATCTCACAAACTTGATTGTTAAGTTTTATCCTGCCGACATGATTGTTGCTGTCAAAACAACCTTGAGTAAGCTTCATTAGAGTCGAAAACTTATGTGAGAGCTGTAGTCACTTTACGCCTATTTATGTGAATTGTTTCCTTCTCATCAACCATCCGATTGTTGCTAATCAAATTGCCGCCATTTATATTCTTTCCCCTTTCTCAGTCAGTGTGCTTCTATTTATCCCCTTGTGTTGCAGGTTCATGATGGAAAGTTAATAGTGAATGGGATTGCCAGGAATGAAGAATACATTTATGAATCACCATCTTATGACATGAGCCCAACTGTAAGTCAGCCTTCCATGGGTATTGCCTTGTATCTTTTCGGTTTAACAAGTGTGACCATCTTTGATCTGCAGCGTGTGCCAGAAAATTCAGTCTTTGTGATGGGTGACAATCGAAACAACAGTTACGATTCGCATATCTGGTAAACACCATCTTCTAAAAGAAAGTGCGTTCTTGGGTTCAATTCTTTCTATTTAAGTTCATCATCTCCATTGAAGTTTAAAAAAACATCGGTTGGTTCTTGAGCTTTCTTTATTTCTACTGGTTAAGTTGGATTTGTGTGCTTCTTAGGGGTCCCCTTCCAGCCAAAAATATACTGGGTAGATCCGTCTTCCGGTACTGGCCTCCAGCAAGGGTTGGAACCACGGTTCTTGATGAAGGTTGTGCCGACCTGGTGGCTCCAAAAATCACTTCGGCCACATGATTAAAAGAAAACGGGGACTGGCCCGGAACTGAAGCTAAGAGAAGCTCCGGAGCTCCCAGAGATATTATCATCCCCTGCCGAAAGATGCTTAAGCAAGTTCTCGTTCTTTTTGTACCATTAGTAACATTTTCTCGATTAATTTTGCAACAGTATCCCAATCGATTTTGCTTGAAATAATGTCTGATTAATTGATAAATGAGTCCATTAATCTTTTAAAGTACATCCACATTCCATAATGATTCATAAAGGTCCCTTCAAACATCCGAATTAACAGCAAAAATCCCTCAAATTTCACAGGTGCGAAAAAAAAACAATGTACCGAAAACACAGCGAGAACTCGAGAAAGCTCGGAAATTGCGAGTAAGAAGTGATCACAACGCCATCAGATAGGAGCGAAAGATTTGAAGTAATCACGATCCCAATGGTGAGATCGTCATTTGAACTATGCAATCGTTCATCACGTAGCGATGGATCAAGAAAAAAAAAGCAACAAAAAAAAAATGTAACAAGAGATGGTTGGATGCCTCAGAAGGAAGGCAGTAGTATGGATGTAATCAATAACAAAGTTTCATCCAACATCAAACATATACGATCCTCATCCTAGGCTCCATTAAAAGAATAAAAAAGAATCCAAATTAAGCTTTCAAACGATTTGAGAAAAAAAAAAGAATAAAAAAGAACAAATTGGATTGCTTCATTCGCAAAGAGGCCTCATAGAGAAGATTAGAATTTGTCCACAGAGTATTATTCGGACATATGCTTGTCATTACTCAATTCTTTAAATCATCGGCCCCTTGGCTATATTTCTCCACTCAGTTTGAACTCAAAACACCTAAAACCCTAAAATAGAACTGCAATAGAACTAGAAGATCGAAAGAAAAAGAAAAAAATTTGGGAGAAAAGGGACTCAGAATATGGGTGGTGATATAACAGTATGGTCGGCAAGGCGGTTTACCCGCCGTTACGACGAACGAGACCTAAACAAATCAATCGTCATCGTCCTCACAATCCCCCAATCACAAGATTGAAAACGAAAACAAAAGAAAGAAGCACATATATCTTTAGCAAACCTAATCGCCCGGATCGCCAACGTCCCCCGCCTCGCCGGCTTGGACCGACGAGCGCCGAGAGAGAACCAGGACTGTGCTACCAAATGACGAGGTTTTATAGAGATTTCCCACGGCTAGGGTTTCCCGAGTCTGGGGGGAGTTCCACGACCGCGAGGGTTTATTCTCGGCGGCTGCATCTGTAGCGTCCAAGATTATACTAAGATGAAATATCCACCGTTCACCTTAGCAGGCGAGGCAACCTAGTCGAGTTTGTTTCTAGCTGGTTGTTAATCCAACCAAGCGTGGTTTAAGATGATGATTAACGAGTCTGGCTTGATCCAATAAATAAGTCGAATATCACATTGGATCGAATCGATTTCAGGTCCAGATTAGGCTTAATCCAATCACCTAACTTTTATTAGTCGAACTTGTTGGAACAAGGCCAGGCCATTGCTCGATGCCACTGATTCCGGTTATTTGCATTTTACTAATTTAGAGTTATTTTTCTTATTTCTTGCATACTATGGCTATTTTCCATTTAATGTGATTAAAATACCGTCAGTTATTGGTTTTTTTTCCCTGATTAGTTGAGCCTAAGGCTGGGATTACAACACTACTCTACATAACCTCCGGGCAAAGCAACAACAATACCGTCACTTATGTTGATTCAGCAAAAGTATTGTCAAAAGTTTGCGCATCAAGTTATGGGCATCTTGCCTCTAGGAGAGGCTTGCGACAAGGTGATCCAATGTCGCTTTGCTTATTTCTACTTGTTCAAAAGGTCCTATCGTGCATCTTACGGCAGCCCTTATTTGCTCTTACTGGTGTTGGAACTGTTGACTTTTTCCTCCCATGAGGATGACGACAGCAAGGAAGGATCGATCCTTCCAGTCATGTGGGATCGATAGCTCATTGACAATTATTGGATCGATCCACAAAATCTCCAAGAGGGATCGATCCACAAAATCTCCAAGAGGGATCAATCCTACTCGGAAAACAAAAGAGACAGAGAGCACCTGTTTGTGAAGATCAAGGTTGGATCGATCCGTAGATCGATCCTTCTTCGGGATGCTGAGATTTTGTGGGACGGATCGATCACTCATATGTAGTGGGATCAATCGCTCCTATGTAGTGGGATCGATCCTACTCGGGATTTTGGAATTCATCGATCTCGTGCATACAAGGATCGATCCTTCTCTTGAGTGGGATCGATCTTTCTCTCCTGGACGGGCAAATCCGACGGCTCAGATCTAATCCGGATTTGTGTTTAGTGGAGGCTATAAATAGAGTGCTTTTAGGGTTTCTTTTTGTGGTAGAGATGTTATTGAGAGGATTGTGAGAGGTGTGAGAGTAGACAATCATAGAGAGAGATCTTTTTGTCTCTGCTAGAGTTTGGGCTTTGTAATCTCTCTCTCATAGTGAAGATTTCATCTGCTGCCCGTGGTTTTTTCCTTCCAGTTGTTGCTGGTAGGTTTTTTCACGTAAATTCTTGTCTTCACTTTTCCTTTTCTTTTGTGGTTTGGTTGTTTCTCTTCCGCTGCGACATCCCTGTCATTATCTAGCGTATCTCCGGCATCGCCGGGACCCCTCAGATTCCCAAACAGAAACTAAAGAAGGTGTATTCATTGTTAATCATCTTTTGTTCGTTGATGACTATATGTTTATTTCTAAAGCCAGCAGTCTTGAAGCCAAGAAGTCGGGGAATGCTCTGCGGCGCTATTGAAACGTGTCGGTGATGGAGGCAAATTCGGAGAAATCCAGCCTTAAATTCTCACAGGTAGAACCAAGTGGAACGAGGAGGAAGGTGTCTCGGTGCTTTGGTTTTGGAGAGAAAGCCGAGCCATGGTGATACTGTCAACGATGGTCACTCATTGCCTTGCCAGCCTTGCCAGCCTTGAAGATTCTGTTAATTGTTGCCTGATATTCTGCGGATATTGTTGACTCATTGATTTGGTAGATCAAGATTAGTTAGATCAATAACAGAAAGATTGTTGTAATAGTTGGTTACTGATTTGTATATTGATATATATATACGAGAGCAATGAGGAGCAGGGGGATCGGGAAATTCCACAAAATATTTGAGTATTGTTCTTAGTTTTGAACACTTGTCTGCAAGTTTTGTTATGGTATCCGAGCCAGGTTGTTGATTATCCCCCCTTTGTGGTTTCTCTTGAATCTTGGTGATCATCGGTCTCATGGAGGGACTTGGAGAAAAATCTGAATTTTCTTGCACTCGGTTCACTGGGAAAAATTACTTTGCATGGGAGTTTCAGTTTCAGGTATACCTCAAGGGAAAGGAACTGTGGGGTCACATTGATGGGACCACTGCCAAGCCCACTGATGCTACAGAAGCGGTTAGGTGGGAAGGAAAAGATGCGAGGATAATGAGCTGGTTTTTGACCACCATGGATCCTGCTATTGTCCTCAATCTTCGCCCCTACAAGACCGCGAAGGAGATGTGGGACTACTTGAAGAAGGTGTATAACCAGGATTCCTCAGCTAGGCGATTCCAATTGGAATTCGAGATTGCCAATTTCTCTCAAGGCACACTAACAATCCAGCAGTATTACTCTGGATTTGTTAACCTTTGGACTGAATATGCTGGCCTTGTCTATGCTACTGTGCCAGCGGCTGCCTTGGGAGCTGTCCAAGCCGTTCATAAGGCCAGCCAACGTGATCAGTTTCTCATGAGGCTCCGTCAAGAGTTTGAGCAGGTGAGGGTCCAGTTGCTGTCTAGAATTCCAACCCCTTCTTTGGATGACTGTTTGAACGAGTTACTAAGAGAAGAACAAAGAAGCATTACACTAGCAACTCTGGAGCAACAAACTGGGGTTGTGGCTCATCCAGTGGCGTGCTTAGCCCAGAACAAACCTCGAGGTCGTGACATGAGCAATGTTCAGTGCTACAGCTGCAAGGGGCATGGACACATTGCTATTCAGTGTCCAAATAAGTTCTGTAATTATTGCAAAAGGAAGGGCCATATAATCACGGAATGTCGTACACGCCCATCCAATCGCCAATCCCAAGCTCTTCTCACCACCATGGAATCCTCGGCTTCTGCTGGACAAATCGTCACACCTGCTATTGTGCAGCCGTCCTCATCCCTCACTGCGGAACAAGTTCAACAAATGATCTTGTCTGCGTTCTCTGCTCTTGGTATAAATGGTACATCCACATCTTTTCCTAAGTCATCATCTGTATGGTATGTTGATTCCGGTGCCTCTAACCATATGACACATTCGATTTCCAATCTTGCCAACTTGAGAAAATGCGATGGTACCACTAAAATTCAGATCGCTGATGGGAATAAACTTTCCATCACTTCCATGGGTGATATTCCTTCAACACCTCTTGCAAATGTGTTTTATTCTCCAAACTTGTCTGCCAATCTAATTTCAGTTGGTCAATTGGTTGATACTAATTGCAATGTGTCTTTTTCTCGTTCTGGTTGTGTTGTGCAGGATCAGGAATCGGGGAAGGTGCTGGCACAGGGGCCTAAGATTGGTCGTCTATTTCCTCTCCGATTTCCCACTTCCTTGAAAGAACCCAAGGCTTTCTCCTTGTTTTCGACTTTAGCTAATAATCAATGCCAATTGTGGCATCATAGGCTAGGACATCCCAACTCCCGAACCCTTCTGACTGTTTTAAATTCGGGAAATCTAGGCCACAAAAAATTGATGTCTATGTCCGATGTGGAATTTGAATGTTCTTCTTGCAAAATGGGGAAAAGCAAAACTCTTCCATTTCCTTTTCATGAAAATCGAACAACAACATGTTTTCAGCTTGTACATAGTGATGTTTGGGGTATATCACCTGTAGTATCTCATGCCCACTACAAATACTTTGTGACATTTATTGATGACTTTAGTAGGTTCACTTGGGTCTATTTTCTACGAAAAAAATCTGAAGTCATCACTACATTCCAAAGTTTCCTTGCCATGGTCGAAACCCAATTTCACACCACCATAAAAATCCTACGTTCGGATTCAGGGGGGGAGTACACATCCCAGAACTTCCAAACCTTTCTGCAACAAAAAGGGATAATATCTCAACGATCTTGCCCGTATACTCCTCAACAGAATGGAGTAGCCGAGCGAAAAAATCGCCACTTACTTGATATAGTTCGTTCCATCCTCCTTGACTCTTCGGTCTCTCCTGTCTTTTGGGTCGAAGCTCTCTCCACGGCCGTTCATCTCATAAATAGACTCCCTTCCCCTACAATCCAAAATGAATCCCCTTACTTTCGACTCTATCATAATCACCCCAATTTACTCCATCTCCGACCATTTGGGTGTGTGTGCTTTGTATTGCTTCCTCCCACGGAACGCAATAAACTTTCAGCTCAATCAGTAAGATGTGTTTTCCTTGGCTACGCATCCAACCAAAAAGGTTACGTTTGTTTTGATCCCAAGCATCACAAAATTCGAGTCTCCAGAAATGTCGTTTTCTTTGAAAACCAATTTTTCTATCCCACTATTCAAAAACCTTCACAATCACAGGATCCATTGCTACCCAATTTCTTGAATCCCATCGACCCTCCTCTAGATACTAACGTAAACGAACATCCCAATTCGAACACTGAATTCTTCTCCGGCCTAGATATTACAGAACCACCCGGTCCAATTGACCCAGGATATTCATCGTTGCGTTACAAACCTGGATGTGTCTACACTCGGAGGACAAGGATTCAGGAGCCATCTACTGAAGCTTCAATCGCCAGTACACTCCCTGATTCCAGCGATCCTGCATTATCACTGCGTCGGTCTACTCGAATTTCCAAACCTCCAGATAGGTATTCCCCATGTTCATCACCCACTCATACTTCTTTTACTGCCACTCTATTGCACATATTTGTTCCACGTACCTATTCCCAGGCAGTCAAACATATGTGTTGGCAAGAGGCTATGAAGGAAGAGCTGGATGCATTAGAGGTCAACAATACATGGGATTTGGTAGCATGTCCGCCCACTGTTAAACCCATTGGTTCCAAATGGGTGTACACAATTAAACTGAAATCAGATGGTGCCTTGGACCGATACAAAGCCCGCTTAGTCGCACTTGGAAATTGTCAGGAATATGGAATCGATTATGAAGAAACATTTGCTCCGGTTGCCAAAATGACCACGGTTCGCACTATTTTAGCTTTATCTGCTTCTCAAGAGTGGGTTGTTCATCAAATGGACGTAAAGAATGCTTTTCTTCACGGAGACTTAACTGAGGAGATCTATATGGTTCCACCCCCTGGACTCGTCCTTTCTAATGATTCCATGGTCTGTCGGCTCAAGCGATCATTATATGGTCTCAAACAAGCTCTGAGAGCTTGGTTTGCGAAATTTCAGCATACACTTATTCAATTGGGATTTTCTCAGAGTAAATCAGATTATTCACTGTTTATTCATAAAACCCACTCAGGATTGGTATTATTATTGGTGTATGTTGATGATATCATAATTACAGGAACTGATAAAACTCTCATCCAGGATCTCAAGGTCTCACTCCATCAATCCTTCCATATGAAGGATCTCGGTACCCTAACATATTTTCTTGGCCTAGAAGTACATCGTAGTGCTAAAGGGATCTTTTTGAATCAACAAAAATATATTGCTGAGATTGTTGAGCTTTCAGGATTACAGAATTCCAAAGCATTAGATACACCTATGGAGATGAATGTCAAGTTGAGCAAAGATGAAGGAGAGCAGCTGGTAGATCCTTCTCTATATCGAAGCATTGTTGGATGCCTCATTTATCTCACTGTCTCTCGGCCTGATATTTCTTATGCTGTGCATTTAGTGAGTCAGTTTATGTCCTCTCCTACACACTTGCATTTGGCAGCTGTACACCGGATTATTCGGTATCTTCTTGGTTCTCCAACACGTGGTCTTTTCTTCCCCTCTCGGACATCCACCCAACTTAATGGATACAGTGACTCAGATTGGGCAGGGTGTGCTGATACACGACGCTCTACCACTGGTTGGTGTATGTTTTTAGGTGACGCATTGATCTCCTGGAAATGTAAAAAGCAGGAACGTGTCTCACGATCATCTACGGAAGCTGAGTATCGGGCCATGTCATCGGCTTGTGCAGAGATCACATGGCTGCGGCAATTGCTAAGCGAACTTGGGTTCCCTCAACATAGTCCTACTCCCTTACATGCTGATAATACCAGTGCTGTGCGTCTTGTAGCCAATCCTGTGTTTCATGAAAGGAGCAAACATATTGAGGTCGACTGTCACTTTATCCGAGATGCCTTTGATCGTGGACTGCTCACACTTCCTCATGTTTCAACTGATAATCAGATTGCAGATGCCCTTACCAAGCCCCTGACTCGCTCTAGACATCAATACTTTGTTGGCAAATTGATGCTCTTGGACTCTCCGGCATCAATTTGAGGGGGGGTGTCAACGATGGTCACTCATTGCCTTGCCAGCCTTGCCAGCCTTGAAGATTCTGTTAATTGTTGCCTGATATTCTGCGGATATTGTTGACTCATTGATTTGGTAGATCAAGATTAGTTAGATCAATAACAGAAAGATTGTTGTAATAGTTGGTTACTGATTTGTATATTGATATATATATACGAGAGCAATGAGGAGCAGGGGGATCGGGAAATTCCACAAAATATTTGAGTATTGTTCTTAGTTTTGAACACTTGTCTGCAAGTTTTGTTAGATACTTAGGGATACCATATGATGAAAACAGATTGCATGTCAAGGATTTTAATGATCTAGTTGAAGTAGTTCGAGAGAAGTTGGTCTCGTGGGAGTAAGGCGTGTGTCGGAGACTGGCCGTGTCACATTGGTGAAGACTGTGCTCCAAGCATTGCCCGTTTATTTGATGTCAGCGACCCAGATTCCAATAACTGTTCTCCGCTTGATTATGAGGATGGCATGGGAGTATCTTTGGCGTGGTAAGAAAGGGGGATTCTCCATGGTTGCTTGGGATCAAGTCACAAGAGCTAAGCTGGAAGGTTCTTGGCTTGCGTGATCTAATTGTTTGGCAAAAGGCTCTTCGTATGAAGAAGGCCATGGACTTGTTAACTAGGAGAGAGTCTATTTGGAGCAAGATCGTCAGGGCTAAATACAGTTTCACAGGCCGCTGCCTCATGCTAAGCCACCAAAGAGTGCATCTACATTGTGGTGATCGGTCTGCATTGCTACGGGTAGTCTTCGTTTAGGACTGAAGTGGTCTCTGGCTGTGGATGGGTTTAGTCAATATTTTTCATGATTGGTGGGTTCTTGATGCTCTCATTTCTAGACTGTCATGTATGGTTAATGTGTAGGATGGGATTCGGGACTGGAAAGTAGGGGATTGCAACTGAATTGAGACTGAGATGACTGGTATGTTTCATGCAGATTTGGTTTAAAGTATACAAGCTATGGATGTTCGACCGGTGGACCTTGGTGATTCATATCGATGGATGTGGGGCTTAGAGGGTGATCATGTCATCTTCTTGTTACTCATTTCTCATGTCATCAGTGGCTGGAAGGAGCTTATCGAGTGATGACCCAAGTCTATGGAAGAGGGTGTGGGGTGCGCCAGCAGGGCCCCGTCTGAGATGGTTCCTATGGCGCCTTGCTCATGGTAAAGTGCCAACTCTTGATAAACTTTGGGTTGTAGGTGCAGCCAATGATAGTAGGTGTCCTCGTTGCAATATGGAAGAGTCTTTAGATCATGTGTTTGTTCGATGTACCTGTCTGTGCTCAAGCTGTTTGGCGTGGGGTGTTAGAAGGGTCTGACATGGATGTGGAGGGGCTAATGCTGCAGGGCTGCTTTGATTTGTTGGGTTCCTCCTCTGTTGATGACCATGTATGGCTTCTAAAGTGCGCCACTACTTATACTATTTGGCATCTTTGGAGGGCTTGCTGCAGTGTTGTGGTTGGGAAGGAAGTTCGCAACATCGACCACCTCGTGCGTTCCACATGTCAGGAGAGAGTATGCCTTGCTTCATAGAAAACAGAGTACTTTGAACAGGGAGGATGTCTTGAAGGAGGGCTTGTGCATACAGGTGGATGCTTCATATCATGCTGAGAGGGGATTGGCTGGTTTGGGGGTGGTTTGCATTGATGACAACGAAGACGTTTTGTGGTCTAACTCCAAGGTGGAAGAGGCACGGTCTGTTTTAGAAGTTGAATTGAAGGCGGTTTGCTTTGCTTTGTACTTGGTTGTGGCAAAGGAAGTGAAACAATTGTGGATAGAGAGTGATTCTTTGATTGGTGTGGGACTTGTTAATACTTGTGTCCCATGGGTCGAAGATTGTAGATGCATTGTTTATGATATCTAGTCGTACATAGGTCAATTGTCCAGTTTTCAATTGGTGTTTATCCCTCGCAATTTTAATCTGCGAGCGGATATGATAGCTAGAGAGGCCTGGCTCTGGGCAGGGGTGTTGCCTGGAGTGGGCAGTACTTAGTTTTGTTTTATTGCTAGTAGTTGTGTATCAACAAAAATACGTCTCAAACAAAAAAATGCGAGCGTATCAACAAAAATACATGACAAGTTTGAACTCCTTTGCTGAGCTAACGTTAGTAATAATATTGTTTTCCTTCAATTCATCATTTTAGGTAAAAAATAACACTAATATGCAAGAAATAAAAAAAAAGGAGCTCTATTTTGAAAAAAACAACGGAGTGGCCCTAACATCCTAACTATCCCCACGGATTCACATCATAATATGGGTCCAGACAGACTCCAGCCATACTCGAGATTTGTCTATATAATGATCTAGCCACGCAAGAAAAGGATCAGCTGAAATATGTCATGTTTATCTGGGATATACACTAAAACAACCAATTGGCCCAAACATGCATTGAACCTCGTAAGGATCATGCTCTACATCGATTACACTCCTTTACACAATTTTTTTTTTAACCCAAAGACTAATTACATCACATTCCTAGCCAAACCTGCGCTCAGACTCGCACACCAAAAGTCTATCGGCCCTCTCATTACAAGTTCTTCGAATGAAAGTAAAAATAACTAATTGAAACTGAGCTGCCAACGCCCACACTCTTTTACATTTCATGAAAACTAAAGAAGCTAACAGTATTACATGCCACCATAATCTAGCTTGCTAGTAGCAATCCATGTTGGAAAAATCTGGTATCTTGAGAACGAACTCCGTTAACAGTATTACATGCCACCATAATCTAGCTTGCTAGTAGCAATCCATGTTGGAAAAATCTGGTATCTTGAGAACGAACTCCGTGGTGTTATGCAAAGTACAAACTAGTGAGAATTGAAAATGTAGGGCTTGGATTGGGATCTCAACTCCTTCCTGTTCTGCTTCTATCCAGGTGTATTGCTCCAGAATCCAATGTCGTAAGCATTTGTGGCATAGACATTCCCACAGAGACAACAATCTCTGCGTTCAAACCATGAGTCGAATTATCTTAGCAGGCCGATTAACACAACCTCCGGAATTCTAGAATAGCAAAAGGAGCGTGGAAGCTTACCAATTCCTTCACTGACAGATAAGTTTGGTCTGATGACATCCTTGGAGTTGACCAAGAAGATATCACCAATGTAGAGATGGTTGGTTGGGACATATACACAGCAGAGCTCTTCTTCACCGGAATAACTCTGTCATGAAAATAGCAGAAGACAAGTCAAACTGTGTGTTCAAAAAAGTGTGGATGTGCCAAAATCATCCCTCAGAAAACAATTAAGATGAGAAAATGAAGATTAAATTTTTGCAACAATACTTCAAATTAGACAAAGAGACCCAATAAAGTGGATTCATCATGTGCAACTAAGCCAATGTTAATGCATATATAAACCAAAAATAAGTCATAGATGAGTTCGTATATGACCTGGAGTACAACAGTTGAAGTGATGAACCCAAATGCATATTCACCAATTCGGGGATGCCTTATTATCGCCACTTCCTTAAATGCCTGTGTGTTCTGATCTGTACAAAAGAAACATCATTAATCTGAAACTAAACACGAGTTAAAAAAAATAAAAATAAATAACGTACCCGGTGATATAGCGGCGCTAATTTGCTTGGATGCACTGTAGATATGACGAATAAAAGGCATCCGTTTAATAAACCACTCTCCGAGACTAAGGATGGATGCCCCAACCCATGATGACATGAACACTCCAACCAAAAAAATGAACAGTATGGAAGTTATGAAACCAAGTCCTGGTAACAAATTAAGTTTTCAATCACTTAGTATCAAAGACGTTAAACAAATTAAGTTTACTGGTTGAAAAGGAAAAAGATTGAATATAACACATAAATGGTGAAAGTTATGGTTTTAGACATATTAATCATAGAGCTTCTGAAGCAAATCACTTTCAATATAAATCAATTATGTAGTTCCTTATAACTAGCTTATATAGAAAAATGGATAACATGTGTAATGGATATAATTACAGTTGTCATTAAGCACTTACAAGTCCGTACATAAATGCATAGGTTGTTGATGAAGCCTAGTGTATTAACAATCTGACACCATGTAAACATCATTAATGTGCACACATAATAGCGACAACTTCAAATATATCAATCTACATGGATGAGCTACAATATTATGGGGAAGGGAGGAAATATATGATGAACTTGATGAGAAATTTCAAAAGTTAGAAAATCAACAATCGGATATTTCAGAATTTCCAACACATCCATCACATAACCACAGAACTGTGGAACTCAGACAAATGGTGCCAATTGAGACCTCTGATCTAGCTCTGCACATCCTAGATTTGAAATCATCTACCATGTGACTACTCAATAGATAATAGAAAAGAAAAGAAATCTTCATTCTGTTAGTAAAGCATTCGTCAAAGGAAGTAAGGCTGTCAGCTTTGGAGCACTGATTGTGTTGTCTACGGGCCAAGTCGTGCCAATTTGAGGGAGTTTTGTTTTCATTTATCCCTAGAGATTGAAATCTCAAGGCAGATAGCCTCTCCAAGGAGACCTTTCAGCTGGAGATGGGCGCGTTTGCCATCACTGACAGAGTGTCATCGCCCTTGGCTCATGGTTAGCATGGGTTCTAACTTAGTTTTGTAATTCAGCCTTTGGGCTCAACTAAGAAAACAAACCATTTTAAACATGTTCAGTTCCACATGATAACATTGAAGCAGACACTTGAACAAAAACCCGATCTTGTAAGAAAGAAGTCCTTGTTCTTACACAACTGAGAAACAGGACAATTATAACAGCTATTCGCCTAGAAGAGAGATCGGAGAGCTGCAGAGCATCAATTGCGTACCAAATATGCTGATTCCAAGTTGAGCATAGATTGGAGAAAAAAATCCATCCACAAAATGAACGAACCACCAGGTGATATAGAAGGTGATTGCTATTGGAAAGAGGATGACACTGCAAAACAATAATGGAAAAAAAATTAATGTTCAGGTTTCTTCCACCCAGAGAAGAGCCCTTCATGTTTAATTTCTACATACATCAAACTGAATGTGCCCAAGTTCGCAATACATGATACCAGGTAGTAATGTGATACTCCCTCGCCGTGCACAATAGGGCTCTCTAGTTGCAGTGACATTTTAAAATTTGTTTCTGAGGCCAACCATTCTCCTCTATGAGATCATATTTGCTACAAAATTTGTCCAATTCAAATGTACATAGCGAACAAAACAATGCTCACAGAGTACAGAACATTTTGCAATTAAATTGTGAACATATAGTTGGACATGGTGAACCTCCCAAGGTCAGTCTTCAAGGATCAAAGTTGACATCCTCAACATTCTCCCCGTCAACTATCTCCTTTTTAACTATGCTACAACAATAATTCACTGACGTTCAATGTAGCTCTAGGCTCAAACTAAAAATTAGTGATCCAGTGAGTTCTAATGCTTCAAAGTTAAAACAGTGCTTCTCACACCTATGGAAATGAATGAATCCGAATCCCAGCCGATGATGGTGTCACAATCTCATCACCCCTTACAAGAACATAAATATTTATTGTATGGGTTTGATGTGCTTTATGTCTGATGCTTAGAAGAATGAAATACATGGTTTGATCTGTTTTATTTCGAATGAGTGATCTAAGTAGCATATGCAACAAAATAAGTAAGCCAACTCATAGAAGGACATTCAAAAGCCAAAGCAAGTGCACTGGCTTGCAAAACGATATGATGTTCGTATTGACATGATAGAAACCTACATCATGGAGTGGTGCCATGTTGCAGAGTTTAAAAAGAAGATAAAGACCACTATATCACATTACAGGCCCTTAAAAAGAAAAAGAACATGAAAGGATTTGAAGAGCACTGCACTGAGCATTACTCTGTGAAAGCAAGTCATGGAAGGATTCATAGGACAGAAGCTCACCACCCCGTCATGAATTTTTTGGAAGCCCAACTACGGATTACTTTATAAAATGCCTGTAGGAAAAAAAAAAGTTAGATGGCATAAAAAGAGTTCTTAGCAATTGCTAATATGTTCTTGGCAAAAGAGCTAAAGTGAATAGTAAATCTGAATGGAAGTCACAAATGAAAAACCGTAAAAATTACAATTTGCTATTGGTACATAAAATGAGATGTCTAGAGATGACTATGTCACATGAACATAGTATATTACTCAATATGACGCTTCTTTTATAGTATTTCTTAGTCTACATATGTGAGAAATCATCACCTAATGGAACAAATATGCATGAAATACCTATGAATATCTATAGGTGTGATCACAGAGCCTTTTGTTACAAGGAGCAGATTCTTAATTCAACTAAGAGCATCACATCCGTATAGTTTTCTAAGTACTTAAGCCGGTGACCTTGGCCTAGACACACAACCCACATGTATCAAACGAAGTCGAACAGCTGGAATGGAGCAATGAATGAGCTTCAAAACCCCATAGTTTTAACTTCTAAAGTCCATAGAGGAGAAATTGCCACATATGGAGACGACATGGTCCTCAGTCTCCTCCAAGACAATGAAGGTACCTAATAATTTATCATACCCTTTTGCCTCTTTAATGTAAACCCTAACATCTTCGATATGCAATGTGTAGAAAATATAAGATCCCAAATTTCCTTTCGATCCCAATTTGAAATTACCCAACAATCCTTCTCATCCCTCTCCCTCTTCTTCCCCCCTTACGGAAAGCGATCGTATAAAATGGGGTTATTTCATCCCAACATATAAAAAAGGACTCCCCAATCACTCACCATAAAACCCTTAAATCGTTTCCGGATCCACACACACCTTCGCCTAACAACACCAATCGGAAAAAGAACAGGCTTTCAAAGGGGATACCTCTCTGCCGGTCTGCTGAAGATGGTGGTGGGCGGCGGCGCCGGACGATGATGCCTTGGAATCCGAATCCCCGGCCGCGGGCTCGACAGCTCCCACGGGGAGCAGCAGCTCCCGATCCCTCTCTCTGCTCCCCATCGAACTACTCGTCGACTTGTCCTCGCCCATCAAGAAATGGATCCAAGAGAAGCGCGAATAGCCGCTCCTCCACAGAGCGTCCACTTCTCTACAGCCTCAGGTGTGGCCCAAGAAGAGAAATAGAACACGAGATTACGAGAAGACGGGGTTATGGCCCTTCGGGGAGATGTCGTCGAAGTGGGGTCGCGGGTCGAGTCACATTGGTCGAGCCACTTGCAATTTGGATTGGGATATTGCATGTGAATGGAACTGTCTGTTGACGTGGATATAAGTTGTCTGGCCTGGTGAGGTCATTGGTGCTGATAATGATATCTTGGTTTGTTGATTTTGAGTTTAGTGGAGTTGATTATGTTAGGATTTGAAAACCCAATTTGCTTTGGAAGGATGCTTTTTTTTAATGTTTATATGGGTATATCAATTATCATACCAACTATGTCGGCTTCATCATTGAACCTATTTTGGTTGGCTAGATTGAGCTATTAGCTGTATTAGATCGTTGATATGGTATCAGATGTCGAATTTGTTATTTAGTTCATTGCTTCTTAACTTAGGACATATTTGATTTGTTACATCAAGTGATGCTACATCTTGATTTAGCATCGAGCAACATCGCGCATACTTGGCTCAATGCATTGGAAATTGATACCAACTTAATATCAATTCGAGTCGAGCTCAGCTCGAGATTCATAGAGACCAGTCGAGCTCATATAATAGTGCACGCGTCTCTTTTGTCGTAGAGCAATCATCTATGATACCCTCTTCGGTTTTTGCAAGAAGAGGTGGAATTAATGCTCTGTTCAACCTGGCCATTCACAATGGCCAGTCTCTTGAAGTTACCCTTGGCCTCTACGTAGCTTATTATGAACCTCTCCCAAATCCCTTTCCACCCTTTTAATGCTATTTGCTCTTTCACAAAAGTCAGACTTCACTTTGGCATATGCCTTTGGCTGGAGCTTCCTATATCCATCAGAGCTTCAAGGGGCTGTCCATCTTTGTATTGTGGGCTTCCTATATCCATCACAGACTCAATCCAGCTCATCTCCTTGCAGTCACTTGCATTCATCCCCAGCTGTGGGAACTCGATCGTCATCCATCATCTTTAGCAACCCATCACACCGTCCAAGAAACATGGCATTGAACAAGGCTTGAGCTCCCTTGGTGCCGTTCATCATGAGCGGACTTATAACAGCTTCTAAGAAGAGATCCTCCTGAAGTTTGGGTGCAATGAATTGCCATTGATGAAGAAGCTTGGCATCGACTACGTGGTCCATGGCCAGGCCATGCTTCCTCACAATAGTACCGAAGCCACCTCCCGCAAAGTGCCCACCTACGCTAACTGTGGGACAGATCCCAGTAGGGAATCCATTTGTGTTGTCGCTCGTCTTGGCGATCTTATAGTAAAGTTCTCCGAGAATGGCACCAGATTGAACCCAGGTGGTGCCGAGCTTTGCATCAACGCCGACAGATCGGAGATTGGCCATGTCCAGCATGACAAATAACGTGGTGTTTTCCACAGAACTGTAGGGCAAGCTGATGCAGTACCAAGTCCAGACTTGATCGAGTCTGATCCAGAGCAGCTTCCGAGGCGATCGGGACGCGTTCGGACCCTATCCGTTCGACTCAGATCTCCGGACGACCCCGATCGTCGGATGGGCATAACTTTCGCTCACGACGTCCGATCGGGGCGTGCGACCAGTCAAAACGACCGGCTTGACGAACCCGTCAAGAATCATCGGAGATCGAAGATCTCTCCATGACCTTGACCTCCGAATCTCCAAATTCATTTTCGTTTGGCTTAAAATTCAGTTTTTGTGAAAAGCTTTCCTTTTTAGGCAGTTTGTTCGGGTCTTTCTATTTTTGGCAAATTTCCTATTTCTAGTAGGTTTTCTCCTATTTGAATTCCGGGTTTAGTACTTGGATTAGGATAATGATGTTTGAGTCCATGTTTGAGTTGGTCTGGTCTTTCCTTTAACCTATAAAAGGAGGCCTTAGGGTTTGTAACACCAGTTTTTTGATGATTAATGAAAATTAGGGTTTTGTTTTCTCCCCCTTGAGAAATCTGGTTGTCTCTCCCATAAAGAGGTCCACGTTACCCTGCGCCACAAGCCTTCGTAGTCACGACCGCGCACCGCTTCGAACTCTGATCGGAAGGCCATGCTTTCTGCAGTACACAACTGTTGTTTGGATTTGTATCTCGTTGCTCGGCAAGATGATGCATGAAGAGAGGTTTCGGGGTGGCGGAGGTTGCAAACCGTAGGATCTGGGTGGTGGAGAGCAAGAGGGAGGTGTTGGGCGTGTAGAGGAGTTCATAGAAGCTGGAGGGTTGGACGTGTGAGGAGATGCAGCTGAGAAAGCTCTCATAGGTTGGATCAGATTCAGAAATTTTGATCCAACCTATGAGAGCTTTAGAGCTTTCTCATAGAGGTTGTGGGTGATTTCATCCTATTTTCATTGATGTCATCTCATGAAATTAGATCGTGGCTTTCGATCCTCATTTTCAACGGTCAAGAGTCGTCCAATTCGAACTTCGAATGTCAAAGTTGTGGATAAAAAACCAACCTTACGTCATGAAACAAGGTAGTCGGACGGCGATATGAAGCCCTACGAAAATGAAGACCCACGAATAAATACCATCGAAAGGCAAGTATATCATTTTCGCCCAGATAATTACAGTTTTACCTTTCCAGGTTCTATCGCAAGCTGGATGCACCAAACATCCGAATTCGAAATATTCATCAACAACAAACTTGTAGCTCTCCGAAAGAGCTTTCTAATGATCTAAAAATCAACTAATTTTGAGATTATATGTAAACGTTATGGCCAAAATAGTATAGCCATTTCAGAATTGAGGATGATGACGATTTCATGATAATTTCATGAATATTATGAAGCTGTCATTAAATAACATGCATCTCAATCATTCTCATGACTTAATGTGATTATATGACTAGCATAAAGAATAAGATATGAGCGTGTTGGCTCCATTTCCATCACTATATGGCTAACACAAAGAACAAGATATGAGCGTGTTGGCTCCATTTCCATCACCTATTCTATCTTAGGGGGTGTTTGTTTCCCTGGAAAACTGGCTGGAATGGCTGGAATGGAATGGCATTCCGGCAGTTGAGGTGTTTGTTTCACTGGAATGGACTTCATTCCATTCCAGGCTCATTCCAAAACCTTTCCAAAACCTTCAATTCCAGCCAAATGTTTCTAGCCAAATTGTGGCCAGAAACATTTTCCAACCAATTCTTTTCCAACATTGAATAGCTTTCCAACACTCTCTCATCCCACACGGAGAACCCCAGCATCCGATGACCCCCTTCTCCTCCTCCTAGTCCTCTCCAGCTCCTCCTCTCGCTCCCGATCATGCTTGCCCTCTTCCTCGCACTCGTCATCATCGTCGTGGGAGGGCTGGGAGGAGTGGGAGGAGCCCATTTATCCCGAAAGGGGGGGGGGGGGGGGGGGGGAACGCCAGCACTAAGCTCCACCGATGGCGGATGACGACGGAGATCGGCGGAGCAAGGCGGCCGGGCTATGGATCTAAGGTGAGGTGAAGAGGGTTTGAGTAGATCTGGATCAGCAAGAGAGTGAGAGTAGGTGCAGAGACTACCACGACGAAGACATTGATTCCGATGCGCTGTAGAGAAGTGACACCATGGCCTTGACCGGTGTGGCGGCGGAGGAGGTGGCTCGTAGACGGGGATGAGCAGAAGGACGTTGAGTGCGTCGAAGATCGGGGTGGACCCCGGGGGCATGACGAAGTGCGGCGAGAGGCGGCGGTCGGTGAGTGCCGCCTGGGCGATGAAGAAGGTGGTCATTTGCACAGCGTTGAGGCCGAAGACGATGTTGGTGAGCCATATGGGGAGCACTTGCACGAAGGCTTTGAACTCCTCAACTTGTGCTACGGTGCATACTATCCATCTGTTGGTGGTGGTGGTGGTGGTGGTGACGTTATTATCTGTTTTAGCTGCTGGTTTGTCGAAGAACCTGCTAATGGAGACATGAGCATAATGATCAATTGATCATGCTGGCGAATTCTGGAAAGTTTTTTTTGTCCATATTCCTAGAGGACTTGATCAATGGTGTGACTCATGTGGTTGCGCATAGGGCGAGATGCAGGGACTTAAAGGAGAGGCCTACCTTAACTGAGGAGTGTGAGAAAGCTTCATGGCACCCATGATGTCCGACTCTGTTCATGATATGCTGTCATTTATTTGTGGTAATTGGTGTTTCACAAGTGGACCCTTGTCACACTCAAATGCTGAAGCCTTCGCCCAGAGTCATGCTGAAGCAAACAGTCACTAAAAATGCTACTGATTATGAGCAAGGGCATAAGGCCACATGTCTGTGTATAATATTGCTTAATTATGTAGTTGTGCATAATACATAACCTACTTTTACTTAGAATCAATGTCTTCGTCGTGATTTGGATAGAAAAAAATAGTTCGACCAATAAAATTCCTTCTCCAATATCCAAATATGACAATTATTATATTTTCATCAACATAGATATCCAAATATAACAATTATATCATATTTTCATCAACATAGACTTTTGCAAGTAATTGACATGTAATTGAATGCTATCATATAAATTGTTGGCTTATTAATTGGGATTGTTCATGATGCTATCATCTGAATTGTTGGCATATTTTTGAATACGCGATGTACATGGGTGTTATAATTTTGACTAACATCATCTTACGTATTCACAACTTAAATGTTCGGTCAATAAAATTGATTACCATCATCGAATGAAAAAATAGCCCGGCCAATAAATTTCCTTCTCCAACATCAAATATGATTACAAAAACAAAAAAAATTAAAAAACAAAGAAATTCCGAAGTGAAAGATATATGTTATTATATTTTCATCAACATAGATATCCAAATATCACAGCTATATCATATTATTAATGTCATAAAAAGTTTAATAATATATCAAAATCGGAATACATGGTGGTATTCTCACCACTAGGGGTGACCTTATCCCCCATTCCATCGCAAAACAAACACAAAAACTGAAAAAGTTACTGGATTATGTTTCCATTCCAATACTAAACAAACAACAAAAATGACATTGCATTCCATTCCACCACCACCAAACAAACAGCAAAAGTGACATTCCATTCCACCACTACCAAACAAACAGCAAAAGTGACATTCCATTCCATTCCACTGGAATCACATTCCATTCCAATGGGCCTCCCTCGACCTCGCCCGTCCCGGCCTCCCTTGACCTCGCCCGTCCCGGCCTCCATCGCCTCGCCCCGGCCTCAAGCTTCTCAGGCATCATCTGATTTAGATGATTGGGAGCTTGAGTTGATGGAAAGCGTAAGCAATTCATCGATCAAAGAGGCAGATTTAGATCATTGGGAGCTTGAGTTGATGGAAAGCGTAAGCAATTCATCGATCAAAGAGGCAGAGCAATCTTCTCCTGAGGATCTTAAACTCTCTCATAGTTACATCAATCCATTCCTCGAGGATTTTTCCGAGCAGAGCTTAGTAGCTATGACGAATTCAGCAATACCAGCGCCTCCGCCTACCTCCCAAGCTAAAAAATCAGATGACGAGATAGCATCCGAGTCGGAGTCAGACTCATTCTCATCATCATTTCAAATCTCTTCGACCGCCATTGTGGTATCGAATCCACAGCAGATGATGCTTCGCGAGAAGCAATTATGGATGGAGAACCAGAGCAAGATCATTGCCAAGAACATGGCGCGATGAATTTTTTCCTGAAACTTTACTTGTTAATGTAGGCTTCACCATTTTCAGAAGAAAGAAAAAAAGAAACCTTTTGGCCTCATTTGTTCACAAAATTATTTTCCACTGTTACTGGTCTTGCATCTATGTTTCTGCTATTAGTATTTAGCTGAGTTTATTTCCACAAAAAATATTCTCCAACTCTGTTTAACGTTCATATGAAAAATCCGTTAGAAATCATGTTCATCCCATTACAAATTGATACATCTTCTAAAGAAGTATATATGATGTCTAATGGCATAATTTGCCAACAAGATGAAAGGTTGAGTAGCATAGCTGAAGCATCGGGGAAGCTTCATGAGGAGTAGCCAGAACACCATTCGCCTTGCAGCCATTGTTCTTCTGGTTCAAGCTGTCATATCGCCGCTGTATATAGGTCGGGAACCGCCAGAGGACCCAGAAGAAGAATCCGGGAACGGCGTCTTCACCTCGTGGCTGCTGCCACTGCTGCTCTTGATTCTCCTCCACTGGTGCGGGGTGATGGAGGCCGGGACGGGTGAGGTCGAGGGAGGTCGGCGCGGGCGAGGTCGAGGGGACGGGCGAGAGAGGCCGGCGCGGCCGAGGCGTCGGTGGCGAGGGAGGTCGGTGGTGAGGGAGGCCGGGGCGGGGCGATGGAGGCCGGGAGAGAGGGCCACTCGCGATCCAGATGGGGGGTTTATGAGTTTAAGCTTGCCTGAGTAGATGTGGATCATCTGATTGGATCGGACGGTCAGTTCCCTCTTGAAAATTCCCCCTCGTTTTGATTCGTAAAATTCAGATTGTGAAGAGAGTGAAGAGAGTCAGAAAAGTGTTATATATACATCACATCATCACATGCGTTATAATTTTTTTCTATCAGATTGTGAAGAGAGTCAGAAAAGTTTCTTATATTTTGAACGAATAATGGCAGATTTTTCTGTCCATAAGTTTGGTAATAATTAATTGGCTAAATTATGTATTAATACCATGTAGTTTTGGTCAACTTTTTATATGATCCCTGAACTTCAATTTCGTGACATTGAGTTCCTCGATTTTGTTTTTGGTTCTCATGTGGGCCTCCACCCCAATTTCCGTCGTCTAATTAACGGCAAAAGGGGTCACGTGCGCCGCACATGACCCCCTTCCGTCAGCTAACGGCAGCTGCCTAGAACTGTGAACGCCTGAGACCGGTGGGCTCTGCTGTAACTTCCGGCCCCCTCCCTTCATCTCCACAACTCCAACTCCGACGACCCTCGCGCCCACCACCAACTCCACCACCTCGCCCACCTCAGCCCACACCGCCGAGATCCCGACCCGAATCCTACCACCACAAACAGCAGCAGCAGCAACCAAAACCCCAACGATGACGCCGACAGCCACGGGAATGGCGATGACCACACTGCACCTGGCAGAGCACTCGAGACAGTCGAGACCGGGTCCGGCCCCATCTCCGGCGGGCGCTGACCACGTGGGCGGCCTCCGGTGTCCAAGAACAAGCCCAAGCCGCCGATTATTATAACAAGGGAGAGCCCCAACACCCTCCGCTCTCACGTCCTGGAGATCGCGAGCGGAACCGATATCATGGACGCGATGGCCATGTTCGCGCTCAGGCGGCAGCGCGGGGTCTCCATCCTCAGTGGCAGCGGCGTCGTCACCAACGTCACGCTCCGGCAGCCCGCGGCGCTGCCGGGGGCTGTGGTGAGCCTCCATGGCCGCTTCGAAATCTTATCGCTCTCCGACGCGTTTCTCCCTGCGCCGTCGCCTCCGGGGGCCACCGGGCTAACAGTGTATCTCGTCAGAGGACATGGCCAAATAGTAGGGGGCAGTGTGGTTGGTGAGCTAGTCGCGTCAGGGCCGGTGATGGTGATCGCCGCCACGTTCTCAAATGCTACTTACAAGCGTTTGCCGCTCGAGGACGAGGCTCCGGCGGCAGGTGGTCCGCCCGTATCTGAGGGCTTACAATTACAGCAGAGCCCACCGGTCTCAGGCGTTGGGGGTTCTAGGCAGCTGCCGTTAGCTGACGGAAGGGGTCACGTGCGGCGCACGTGACCCCTTTTGTCGTTAGTTAGACGATGAAAATTGGGTTGGAGACCCACATGAGAACCAAAAATAAAATCGAGAGACTCAATGTCATGAAATTGAAGTTCATGGACCATATAAAAAGTAGGCAAAAACTATATGATACTAATACATAATTTAGCCATAATTAATTCAATACCATGCGACTGTCGGCGTCTCGATCCCCACAAAACTTATGGACATAAAGCAGCCTCCGCCTCAATTCCTGCCAATAATTGTTGCATACAACATACGAGCGTATGATTAGATGGAACCAGTCGAGCATCAGTTGATGTGCTGCTAATCAACCTATCATAATGCTAAGTACCTTTAATACTCAAATGGCTGCTTTGTCCTTTGATAACGAATGTATTTTTTTATCATTAGTTAAGCCTTTTTTATCTTGACATACGGGAGTAAAATGTTCTACATTCCAATCAAGACACGTGCGTTTGGTATTGGAATAAGTTATTCCAGATTAACGAATTTTGGAGCTAACAAACTTAGAATAATAGATGAGGAAAAGTGAAAATAAAATAATATTAATTACTTGAAATAAGAAAAAGTAGAGTGATAGTATGTGTTGACGAGAAAATCTTGTCATAGACCGATAAATAGTCAAACTAGTAAAATCAGGGATGTGATAAGATTCAACCTCTTCAAACATTCAGTTCGAACACAGGTGTCAAATTAAATGAAAAATATGATCAGACTATATTTTATATGAATAGTAGCAAAGAAAATCAAAGATAAATCTAAACTACTCTTAGATAAAATCTAATTTAATTTGAGATTATCGAAATCAACTAACTAAACAAGAAAAACGAATAACATTAACTAGAAAAACAAAGAACAGTATTTTAACCTAATTAAATCTAAATTATTTCTATGTTAATCCTACGATCGAAAAGAACAGAAACTATGAATTAAACTAGTTTAACTTAATCTAAAGATTGATCTAAACTAATTAAACCTAGAATAAATACAGATTAACCCTACAGTTTTCCTAAGTTAATCTACCGGAAAATAAATGAACATATATCATTAAACCATATTAACTAAACTAATATAGGAAAACAACAAACAAGAACATTAATTAAATCGAAAGATCTTCATTAATAGAAACAACTTACAAGTAAAACAAGAACGTAGAAATCCATGCTCATAAGCTGGTTACAATAGTGTCAGATCAAGTACAATAGTGAAATAAAAGCTATTTATATCTAATGAACTAATAACTGCTCCCGCTTTTAGTGGTTATGGCGCAAGTGTAGGAGATCGTGTTATAACTACGCTGCAACTGATCCTTCCATGTTCAGTTCTGGGTTGGTGATCACACGTGGCTGATGATTGATGGGACGTGAAAAGTGTCGCGGCTTAACGCGCCCGATCAAAATTACAAATTTATAATCGAACTACTAACTAACTACCTTTGGGGGTAGCTAGCGGTGAGTCCGAGTCGAATCCACAGGGAATGCGTATGGAAACAATTAAACTACTTAACTCAATCTAAGTGTTCCTACAAAGATAATAAAAGAAATGGTTTTGGGTTTTAGGATATGATATCTAAGAAAGCATGTAAATGATTTAATGGATAGAAAGAGGTCCTAGGGAATCCCAATCCGGATTAGGCTCATTCATAGCTTTCTAATGGATCAAGATGTGCAATCCTATCGAGACACTACAATATCGACTACCTTGTGGCTAACAAAGGTCGTCGCTAACGGATAACCGGTTAAGGACTATCCGTCGCAAAAGGTGTATGTTAGAAAGTCGACGATCGAGGGATTAGCTACGATCATCGCCAACGAGAAGTCGGGTTAGGATCATCTCGTCGCAAGGAATCGGGTTGTATGGAATATGGTAATGGATCGAGGTGGTTCTAGCATCTCGAATCCAAAACACTATAAAAGATAAGATAGATGCTAGGTTAGATGTGGATTGGAGTGGTTCTAGCACAACCAAGTCCCTAACCTAGAGCCAAGACTCCCTTCAACACAAGTGGTCATGGTTCTAGCACAACCTACTCATTGGGGAATATCAACAAACACCTATTGGGCACAAGGTTCTAGCTTATGCAAACCAAAGAATCCATCCATCCAACATTAGAATCCCACTACAAAGATATAGAAATGAAGAATAAATCCATACAATCTTGTCTCATAAGGATTACAACATCCAAATCCAAAGAAAACTATAAATAAAAACCTAAAACATCATGTTATTCCACTAGGTAAATAGATTAGCTACTCATCTTCGATGGAGAAGCCATGGAGAAGAGATGGATCCTCTTCTTCATCAATCTTCTCCCTCTTGGATGAGAGCTCCCTTCCTTGCCCAAGGGGATTGCCCCTTTCCTTAGCCTCTTCTTGTCCAAAAGAATCCCCAAAATCTCCCAAAAGGGGTCTATTTATAGCCTCCAAGCATCCCCCACTCGGATTAGATCTGGACCATTGATTTTACTCGGCTGGCACAAAAGGATCGATCCTTATAGGGTAAAGGATCGATCCTCCTATTGAGTTCTGGCTGCGCCCCGACGAAGATCGATCCTTCAGTAGATAAGGATCGATCCTAGAGAATGTTGCGTTCTGTCACCGGAAAATGTGCAAAAGGGATCGATCCTTCACATAGTGAGGATCGATCTTCTTTTCTGCATATTATCTCTTTTGCCATTCAGCACTGCGCATTGGTACGAAAAATGCCATAACTTCATCTAGGAAACTCGGAATCATGAACCGTAAAATTCTTCTGAAACTAGACTTCCAGAGCTTTCCAATGATATATGGCACATTATCTGGTTCTTCCTGAGAAGGTACAGTTTAATCTTTGAAGTTGACCCATGTACCTAAATGTACTCGAATAGGCTCGTTTACGCTCCAAAGTTGATCTAACTTCTATTGAAGGCTCTTGTACCTGAAATACCATGAACATTATTAGAAATACCTTGCTCGAAGACTAATAAAGGTAAATTAAGGGGTTAACTCTTGTACTTTTCACGTCTCATCACACCCCCCAACTTACACTTTGCTCGTCCTCGAGCAAAGCCAAAAAGAAAGAAACACACAAACAAACAAACAACCAAAAGCACTAATTTGTCAAAATACAATGCATTGATTCATATGCAATCAATTCTCAACTCCGATGCTCAAAGTAGATTTCCATACACGAATTTTATCTCTCAAGTCATGGCCAAGTAAAAAGCAAATGAATAAGAATATAAATGATATAGTTCCAAGACTTCAAAGCACTTGACACAATTAAGATCTAATTGAACAATCCCGTGTCGTGAAAGGAGCAACCAAGTAATCGGGGTCTTGTAATCATCTAAGTAGGGAGCCAATCAAGATCAATCATCTTTAGCAATTCAAATCAATTGAACATGTGACATGTTTTATTCAACACTAATCATATTTTTTTTCTTTTCTTTTCTCTCTTTTTTTTTTCGAGGAATAGAGCATGTGGTTGTGCAATGTCATGATCTCTTAGGCTTTCTACTAGGTCCATGTAACAGGATTTAGGCCAGTGACTCCCAAACCAGATGGTTTTCGGGCACTAGGTGTAAAAGCACCCCTTAGGCTTAATCTCCCGAACCTAGAAGGCCACGAATCACAACTAATGACCATTATGCTTTTATTCAACTAGCGTGACTGTGCAGTGCCTTGATCCCTTAAGCTTTCTACTAGGTCCATATAGCGAGTATTGGGTCAATGACTCCCAAGCCAGGCGGCTTTAGAGCATTAGGTGTAAAACACCCCACAGACTTAATTACCCGAACCTAGAAGGCTACGAATCAAGGCTAGTCAATGAAAATTTTCTAACACAACTATAAGTCACATCAATTGATCATGAATATGCTCCAAAATCTCAATCTATCAAGGTCCCTACTCAAGATAATCACTCAACCCTTCATACAAGTGCATGTGCGCAGGTGATTCGGACCGCTCAATTAGCCTTACAATGTGTTAAGCCGAATTGAAGTAAAAGAAAAATGTCATTTATCCAATGATTCATAACTTTTTATAAGACATGAAAATCAAGAAAATCCGTGCAATGGTTCTCTAAGACAAGCATCTAAGACAAAAATAATTTCACATAGTCATCAATGCAAGTAAATTGACAAATTAAGTGAAGGTACACAGGTTATAGAACATGCAAATGTACCCCCCAACTTAAATGTGGTTGTCCTCAAGCACAAATGACGGGTAAAAGGAAAGAGATAACCTGATGTGCTTCAAAGCATCCATGTGAAGGTATCCTTGGCCAAATGCAAAGAAGATATGAAGTATAACCAAAGGTTAGTCCAATAAAAGCAAGAGTACAAACATCATCGTCTTGGCCTAACATCGTACAAAGATCTAAACATACCAAGGCCAAAACTCGCGTACCGGATGCATGGAAACACTCATTGGAACCAAGCAAACATGCCGAAAATAAAAACAAAACAATTAAGCATGCAAGAAAGCAAATAAACAATCAAAGAATCATGGAAATGTTGGGTTGCCTCCCAACAAGCGCTCATTTTACCGTCTTCTGCCCGACGTTATGCTATGTACAACAAAACCAAACTTGGGTGGTCGATGGTTCCATGTAAAGAAATACATGGATTGAAGAATGGAGAATACATGCAAACATGACTTATCAAAGAAGAATGAAGCATCATTGACAACGAAATCATGCAAAGCGTCAGTCATTGGCCAATTACCACCCTTCAAGCCATGTATTGTAATAAATGGGGCCATCTTAAAATCGGCTTTTGGTGGCCGATGGTTCAAGGTGAAATAATACATGAGCCGAAGAAAAATATAGCCATGCAAACAATCTTCATCAAAGAAAAAGATTAGGTCCTTAGGAAACAAGATGCTCGAAAGACGGGAATTCTTGCAAGAGTCTTTGATGAAATTACAATCATATTCGGCATGGCTTAAGAAAGATGGAAAAACAAGGTTCGTCATCTCACAATGTTCAACAAGCATGGGTGATGGAAAAGCTTGACACTCAATTTGAGGTCTCCGTAAGGAGATCTCACAAGGATAGTCAAAAGTATCATACTTAACTAACATAAGCAAATCATCATCCAACTTATCACAAACATGCATAAGATCATCACTACAAACACTCTTAGCAATCTTCCCCTCGCATGCATCACAATCAATGAATGGATAAACATCAGAAACAATATCCTGACAAATAGGAGGTATAAAATCATGCATGCATTCATCATTCTCATCAATGTCAAGATTAACAAAAATCGGAGGCTTTGGCTCATTCACAAAATCAACATATACGGGCAAAACATCGTCAATAGTATAATCACGCATCGGCAAAACATCATTCAAACTATCATGAACGAGCGAAGCCTCATTAGGAACCTCATAGTTGCATGTATCACTAACATTGGTAAGATAAGTATTACAAGCATCATCATTAAAATTAGAAGACACTACCTCACTCACACAACCATCAACCTCATCATAATATGAATCGATCAATGAAGCTAGTTGTCCAATTTGGACTTCTATATTGGCTAATGATTGTGAGTGGGAATGTATAAGTTGGTTTTGTATTTCAAATGTCTCTAGAGCTTTAAGGACCCTTTCATCTAAAGATGGATCTATTTGTGCTTGTGGTTCAAAGGAAATGGAGGGCTCGTACCAATGTTGGGGTGGGGGTATTGTGTTTGAGAAAGATAGGGCGATGTAGAGCTAAGTGCAAAATATTGGTCGGGTGAGCTCAAGTTTTGTGGTTGAACATCAAGAGGGTATTGACCTTGGGGTTGCCAATAAGAGTACGGATGATTACTCAAATCCGCATCATAGGTGTATGAATGCAAATCATATGTCGGGTTTGAGAAACCATATGTATCGTTAACATAAGCGGATGCATAATTAGGTGGTAGCAAATAATCGTTCAATGTGGCACCCGGTGGCATATACTCATCGGCCATGTATAAACAATCACATAAACAAAGACCAAGCCAAAAGGTAGAAATATTTTACAATGGACCGGTCCAAGCACGAGACGTTCGTCGCCAATCTTGATCGTCGAAGTCTTGCCGGAGGCGTCTCCTATCAACACAAAGATATAGCAATTGTAAGTACAACTCTCTCTTTTTTTTCTTAAAGATATGAAACAAAATTTAAAATTGAAGATATTTACAAGAAACACTAGATTAAGCAAAGCACTTCAATCATTTCCTAAAGCAATTCCCCGGCAACGGCGCCAAAATCTTGATGGGACGTGAAAAGTGTCGCGGCTTAACGCGCCCGATCAAAATTACAAATTTATAATCGAACTACTAACTAACTACCTTTGGGGGTAGCTAGCGGTGAGTCCGAGTCGAATCCACAGGGAATGCGTATGGAAACAATTAAACTACTTAACTCAATCTAAGTGTTCCTACAAAGATAATAAAAGAAATGGTTTTGGGTTTTAGGATATGATATCTAAGAAAGCATGTAAATGATTTAATGGATAGAAAGAGGTCCTAGGGAATCCCAATCCGGATTAGGCTCAATCATAGCTTTCTAATGGATCAAGATGTGCAATCCTATCGAGACACTACAATATCGACTACCTTGTGGCTAACAAAGGTCGTCGCTAACGGATAACCGGTTAAGGACTATCCGTCGCAAAAGGTGTATGCTAGAAAGTCGGCGATCGAGGGGTTAGCTACGATCATCGCCAACGAGAAGTCGGGTTAGGATCATCTCGTCGCAAGGAATCGGGTTGTATGGAATATGGTAATGGATCGAGGTGGTTCTAGTATCTCGAATCCAAAACACTATAAAAGATAGGATAGATGCTAGGTTAGATGTGGATTGGAGTGGTTCTAGCACAACCAAGTCCCTAACCTAGAGCCAAGACTCCCTTCAACACAAGTGGTCATGGTTCTAGCACAACTTACTCATTGGGGAATATCAACAAACACCTATTGGGCACAAGGTTCTAGCTTATGCAAACCAAAGAATCCATCCATCCAACATTAGAATCCCACTACAAAGATATAGAAATGAAGAATAAATCCATACAATCTTGTCTCATAAGGATTACAACATCCAAATCCAAAGAAAACTATAAATAAAAACCTAAAACATCATGGTATTCCACTAGGTAAATAGATTAGCTACTCATCTTCGATGGAGAAGCCATGGAGAAGAGATGGATCCTCTTCTTCATCAATCTTCTCCCTCTTGGATGAGAGCTCCCTTCCTTGCCCAAGGGGATTGCCCCTTTCCTTAGCCTCTTCTTGTCCAAAAGAATCCCCAAAATCCCCCAAAAGGGGTCTATTTATAGCCTCCAAGCATCCCCCACTCGGATTAGATCTGGACCATTGATTTTACTCGGCTGGTACAAAAGGATCGATCCTTATAGGGTAAAGGATCGATCCTCCTCTTGAGTTCTGGCTGCGCCCCGACGAAAATCGATCCTTCAGTAGATAAGGATCGATCCTAGAGAATGTTGCGTTCTGTCACTGGAAAATGTGCAAAAGGGATCGATCCTTCCTATAGTGAGGATCGATCTTCTTTTCTGCATATTATCTCTTTTGCCATTCAGCACTGCGCATTGGTACGAAAAATGCCATAACTTCATCTAGGAAACTCGGAATCATGAACCGTAAAATTCTTCTGAAACTAGACTTCCAGAGCTTTCCAATGATATATGGCACATTATCTGGTTCTTCCTGAAAAGGTACAGTTTAATCTTTGAAGTTGACCCATGTACCTAAATGTACTCGAATAGGCTCGTTTACGCTCCAAAGTTGATCTAACTTCTATTGAAGGCTCTTGTACCTGAAATACCATGAACATTATTAGAAATACCTTGCTCGAAGACTAATAAAGGTAAATTAAGGGGTTAACTCTTGTACTTTTCACGTCTCATCAATGATCCTTCATTGCACACGTTATGATTACATCAGATTACTTATCGTTCCTTATCCACGTCATACTTGCATGTGTTTTTATGACCTTAATTGGCACATATTTTAATTGCTTCTGGACGATAGCTTTAATTGGCTTGCTTCGTCATGACCTTTGGTCGATCATCTTCCTTTGCATGTTTCATACTTATCTTTAGCCGATGATTTGACTTCAAGGCTTTTGAACGATGCTTTGTCCCTACACATCTACAAATGATCGCCTATTTGGCCGATGGTTTACATCTAGACGATGAAACCATGTACTTATCGGTCATCGGTCATTGCTATTCTGCTTACGTGCCCATCATTAACAGGGTAGAATGAGGATAAGTAGGTAATGATTATTTAGGATATGAAAAAAATGTTTGAAAATAAAGGGTTATTCCCCCTTTATTCCCATACCAAATATAGGGATTTATTGTCTAAAAGGCCCCCTCATGTTCACTAATAGCAGACCGAGACCCCTTGGCAACATCTTTTGCATATTGGGACCCCAAACCCATTTAATTCCAAACCTACCCTTCAAATCCAGCCCATGTGAATTGGCTATGGATGGCCATGCCACGTCATGTGGCATGGCCATCCATAGCCAATTCACATGGGCTGGATTTGAAGGGTAGGTTTGGAATTAAATGGGTTTGAGGTTCCAATATGCAAAAGATGTTGCTAAGGGGTCTCCGTCTGCTATTAGTGAACATGTGGGGGCCTTTTTAGACAATAAATCCCCAAATATAGGGGTTTGAGAATGAGATTAGACCCGAAAACCAACTCATTACCGTTACCGTTTACTAACCAATTGAGCTACTTGTGGGCCCGGCCAAAGAATGCAGTTCCAATGCGAAATATAACAAGCTTACAGCACCTAATTGGCACAATAAGACCTGTACCCTTCCAGATTATCAGCTATCATTTTTCAACTACTACATGTCATTGGTTCCTCGTTTACTTTTTTGATATCCACGTCAGTTAATTTATACAGTAAACTGGCGTTTAGTCCCTTTTAAGGAAATTATTATCCCATAGTCCATGCGGATTTTTTTAAGGTGTTAGGTCTTCTAACCAACAATTATGGTTAGTTTTTGGCATTTTGTGACCAAATTGCTCTCCTAATCTCTATCCGATGTAGATCTCGTGTGATGTAGAGAGATCACCATAGGTGGCGATAGGCGACGGCGCAAGACCTTGTGGGAGGCGATGGTGGTCTTGGATGGCAACATGGGTGGCCGGAATATGGTTAAGGATGGTGGTTCGGCGGCGAAAGGAGCTCGTCGAAAATCAACACTACACTACAAGAAAAAAGACTTTTAGTAACCACTAGAGTGGTCACAAAAAGTGCACAATATGGTCGCTAAAGCCCCGAAATGGCCTTTAGCGACCATTTCCGTTTGGTCGTCAAGTGGTCAAAAATAAGTGGTCATAACTAGTACTTTTCGACCAAGTCAAGTTGGTCGCAAAAGGTTAAGTATCAGCGACCACCTTTAGTCGCAATTGGTCTTCTTTTTTATCGCATTAAACTCCAACAAGTTGGTCGTTAAAGGTACCAACTCATAACGACCACTCTAATTTGGTCGCAATAAATAGCTCAATAGCGACCATATGTCTGGTCGCTACTTTGATTTCGAATGTCACCAGCATGATCAATTGCGACCACATGTTGGTCGCAAAAAAGTCAAATGAGCTTAATAGCGACCATATGTATGGTCACTACTTTGATTCCAAAGATCACCAGCATGATCAATTGCGACCACATGTTGGTCGCAAAAAACTCAAATGAGGTTGCTATTTTTATTAATTGCGACCACTATTTTAGTCATAAAAACCTGATTCACCGTCATTAAAAGCAACAATTAATTACGACCAATTGATGTTTTAGTCGTGAAAAACATGACGCAATTTAGAATATTCAAACTTCATATTAATTCGAATCTGAACTTACATTGCAATTCAAATTCATATCTAAAGTAATTTTAACAAAACATAAAAAAAAAAAACACTTTTTTGTGAACTTCATATTATCGCTGAATTTCCCATTCCCGACCTCCCCAAGACCTCGCAATTCCTCGACCAAAGAACTTGACCCTGATTCTGCAAGCTCCATTTGAATATCTGCAAATATGCATCAAGCTAAGAGTGATCCAAAAACATAGAGGGACAACAATAAAGGGCAAATTTCAGAAATCCAAAAGAATATACTATTTATTAAGAATTTTGACACTTTCCGCAAAATAGTGACATACTTGTGCTAATCTATATGAGAGGTCCTTACTCCTTAGTAAGATATGACAGCTTAATCAGCCAGAATATTCGGGTTGTTAAATAATACTCGAAGATCTACTTACTATGCCAACAGGATAGATGTTATGTAGCATATGCAGCAAACCTAAACAAAACAAATGAGGCAAAAGCAACCAGTTGCACTCATATTCAGGTGTTGAGATCTAACTTAGAGCCATGGTTACTTGCCTTTCCATCACAACCCAAACTGAATATGCTTGTCTCGTCAGGTCCAAATAGCACTGAGTTGACAGCTGAATCATGGGCTGGCCATCCAGTTATTTGTAGACCCGCAGACATATCTTAAGAAAATTATAAAAAAAAAATTCAGAAAGCAGTAGAATTATTCCTTGGCCTACAAAGAAAATACAATCTATATGCAGTAAAGAAAGTTCGAGCAAAACATAAAGAATGTGAGCAAATTTGCATTCATGACCAGTTCATTCATGTCAGACACTACGAGTTCCAATTATTTGAGATCTAGACAAGGCAGGAAAAGGACATCAGGAGCTAAGCCTCCAAGAACCAAAAGCTGATAGCATAAAACATACTATCCAATGATCAGAACAGAATTCTGAATTCACAAAAAACTATACTGTTTCTCAAGATAGTGGATAAAACAAAACAGATTAAGATTGACTGTAAGATTTGTTGCGCGAATTCAAAAGCGTCATCTAAAAGCAACATTGGTTACGCTTTAACATTAATTAGCATAAGCTGGAGTTGCAGTAGTTGCCAAGTTTGAGAACAGTTGTTCTATGCACTCCATCAAGGTCTGAGAAGGTTAGATGAGAATACCAAACATATGAATCATTCCATCAGTTGCAGAAGCAGCTAAAATTTTCCCATTGTGGTTGAAAGACATTGAAGTGATTGCTGGAGGATCTTCACCAAGAGGAAGAACTATCTTCACAAAGAGAAAAAAACTTCCATCAGTCAAGAAGCTTCTTAAAGAGTAAAACAAAGTTAGTGCTTCCTGAACCAACACATACCATCAAGGATTGCCGTGCCGTTGGCACGCGCCGTGCCGGCAACCCACCGGTACGGTACGCGCGTCGGCACGCGCCGGTGCCGGACGGTACGCGCCGGTGCCGGTCCAGATGAGTGAAATTCACTCGTTTTTAAGTTTCAACATCTCCAATTGGCCAAATATATTCTCTTATACCATAACAGAGTGAAAACATATCAAAGTAGTATAATACAATACATGACATATAATCAACAGCTCAATACATCTCTTATATGAGTACACACCAAGCTCTTTCTCAGACTAACCATAATCTGTATTCCGGTGGTCTAAGATAAATGTTTCTAGTAGAACTCAAGTGCTGCATATACTGAGGGAAAGTCATATACTGAGAATAATAGACTTCAAACTCTCTAATGAACGACTGGTACTCTGCAGCATCACGGTGGAAATCAATGACAGTTTCAGGAGCCTTTATAGTCACCACTTCAATCTGATGTGGTTGGTATGGTTGGTTTGTACCATGATAGCCATACGAATATCCGGAACTATCATGCGAAGCAGATGATCCGGTATCTCCAAAAATACCCTGTATGAAGGTAGGCTCATGTGGCCACTGAGGCTGGCCGATGTGACTAGAATGATGGGACGTAGCATAACTGTCCTGATCATATCTCTCTCCATAATGACCATGCTAGTACGAAAGAGCAGACGAAGATGAACTGATCTATGCATCGATCGCTGCCAATCCCTCACGCATAGAAGTGTAGTCATACTTAGTCCCTCCACTTGTGTTGCCCTTCCCCTTTCTTTTATATACCGCAGTGGCCTCGGCCCCTGGATGTTTTGCGCCATGATCAGAATCCTGAGTAGCATGGTCATAATATTGTTCCTCAGTAAAACATATGCCCCTTTGAGCCTCTGTCTCTGGGACGAATGTCTCTTCTCCTCCAGCCTCGCCACCGTCATCACCTCCACTTTCTCTTGTCTCCGAAGACGACGACTTGCTATCAGTAGTCTCGGCATCTTCAACATCCATACGACTTTTGGATCTGCGTTCTGCAAATGTCGGCGCAATTGTCGGATCAGAACTTGCAGCCCGTCCCCGTTGGTCTCCAGACACTTGGCTCGTTTGATATCTTTTATCTCTAGAGCCCTGCATGAGGCTCTCAAACTCCCTATCATCATCCCCAAGTCAGGGCTCATTATGTCTAGCATGTGATCTGCCTGAACTCACAGCATCTCTATGTGATCCAGCAGGATGCCAATCATCAACATGATGACCCACATGTTCATTGCTCCAGGCATCAACGTCGTCCACTCTCAGCTCCTGCGAAATGTACTGAAAAGGACGCGGTGGGTCACCAGGCTCATCAAGCTCTAGGTCCGGCTGGTCATCTGTAGTCCGCAACCAATCGTTGATAGGATCAGAGTCATCATCGAAAAAGCCAGCATCTAAAATGTCGACCTCTCCAACATCTTTCGACATATCCGTACTGATGTGCCGCAGTCTAAGCCTCATGTTGTAGTGAACGTACACCATCTTCTCTAGACGAGCATATGATAGACGATTTCGCACTTTGGTGTGGATGAGTGCGAATGTAGACCAGTTGCGTTCACATCCGCTAGATGTGGTGGTTTGCGAGAGGATGCGGATCGCTAGTTTTTGTAAGTTGGGTGCAGAGTCTCCGTATTGCACCCACCACTCAGCTGTGACAAGAAACAACTGCTGCGGTTAGATTTAGTTACATCAATTAGCTTAGCATACCATAATCGACTAATAGATTAAAGCATAAGCTCACCGGGATCAGTGTTATATCGCCCATTGACCGCCGCGTTTTCTCCAAAAGATCCCGCAGCTTCTCGAAACAAACTTCCCTGCCCATACCGACATAAGGTATTAATGCTTAACTTCAACTGGGGTTGATTGAGTTTAAATACGGACAACCAATAAGGTAAGCGCCGCTTACCTCGTTAATCGCAAGAGAGGCACGCTCAGCATCGGGTTGAAGTTTAAGTATACAGATCCGCAATGCTCGCAGTAAATCATGTTTCATGCTTAAGCTATAACGGTAGTGTAGTCCCGGATGCAGATAGTAACCTATCATATAGAGAACAAGATTGGTCAATGCTTATAATTTAATAAATAACCTAAAGTCATTGGATGATGATGGACGTACACGTACCTGCTAAGTGGAGGTCTCGGCCCATCTGTGCGTCCCACCGCCGATCAATGATCCGCAAGATCGGGTCAGAAAGTCGAGTTCCTGCTTTCTTTATCGCGTCTTTCGTCATCTTTAGCGAGTGATAAACATAGCCCATTTGAGGCCTAGTGTCACCGTCAACTATTCGTAGCATAGAATACAAGGGCTCTACGGATCTGATGATCTCACTTACATGCTCCCAGAATTTGGCTGACATGATCGTGTGCTCAACCTGTTTCCCCTCGCTTTTTTGAGCATATTTGGAACTCGTCCAATCACTGGATGCAAAAAACGCCTTCAACCCATTCTTCCGTTTAGCCATAGACTGAAGTGCGATAAAATTAGTTCCGAACCTAGTGGGACCCGGCCGTATGAGCTCTCCTTCAGTATACTTCTTCATTATGGCATGAAGATAAGGTGAGTTGTATAGATATCTGGCCACATGTTGGGCTTTCTCTATGGTACTCTTTACCATTTTTATATCCCCAATGTCATGAAAGATCAAGTTAATACAGTGTGCTGCACAAGGAGTCCAGAACAAATGACCTCTTCTCTCCATAAGCATCTCGCCCGCCTTCTTAAAGTTTGCGCCATTATCAGTAACAATCTGAATTATTGAAAAGAAAATCATTAGTCTCTAGACAAAACTAATGGCAAAAATATTACATGTAATTGCTTACCTGCACAACATATTGTTCTCCAATATCATTTAGTACATCTTCCATCATGCGGTATATGTAGTTTGCGTTGTGAATATCATTTGAGGCATTCACAGACTTCACAAACACAACATTTTTGTTGCAGTATACGAGGAAGTTGATGATGGACAACCTCGTGGGACCTGTCCAGCTATTACACATCAAAGTTACCCCATAAGCATCCCACTGTGTCTTAAATGTGGATATATACTTGCGAATGTCCTCGACCTCATCATCCAAATATTTGCCTGCTATGTCTTTGGGAGTGGGTGGCTCAATCCCTGAGCCATGTTTCTGAACTGTACTGATCATAGCTCGAAAATAAGTATTCGCGGCTGCGAATGGAGGTATATGGCTAAAGTGAAACCATTTAGATATGCTGCGCCCTATTGCCTTCTTCTTCTCTCCTTTCCAGTCATCGATCCGTTTTTGTTTGGACTCTTTGACCAGGAAATGCGTTTGGATCTATGTCTCTAACATCTACGCTTCTCCTGCCTCTGACGTCTGTGCTCGCCCTACCCCTTTGCCTGCGAGATCCGAACATACCAAGAAGAGAATTCTGTCTGCTAAGCTTCGGGGAGGGAAATCAGCTCCAGCACCCGATACGTCAAAGTGTTGTGAACTAGAACCAGCACCGGAACCAGCACTGGAACCAGCCTCATGTTCCGAAGAACCAAATCTGCCCCTTTGCCGGCGAATCTCCTCCCACGCCCATTGATCTGCTGACGACTCGTTCACAGCTGCACGAAAATCTGCTTCCTCATCAGAACCCATACCCTCGTAGTCATCAACAACCGGATACTCTGCAACCCGTCTATCGAGCTCTAATTTACGTCTTTCGGCTACCCTTTTCCCCTCCTTTACTGCCTCTATCTCCTGTTTAAGTGCCCGCTTGATTTCCTGTGGCACTTTAGTGCATTTCTTCGTGTCTCATACAATACCAGCCACATGCATTTTCAGTCTGCTCACCCCTCCTCCCTTTCCGATCATACCACAATACTTGCACTTCCAGTGATGTCTATTCCCATTAACCATCTCTCCATGCTCCCATCCGACGTCCACACGCTCCTTGGGCAGCATCTCCAATAACACCTTAAAAAACAGAGCGCATTCCAACAGGAAATTCATGAAAATTTTCAAACTTCTTTTTAACACCTTCAAATATGGACAAATACTAGTTTTCTCATTTGTCCACCAATTTTAATTAATTTTGATGTAAAATACAACATATATCAATTAATATGAAAATTATCGTAAGTAATTAACATAGAAAGTAACATCAGCAATTAACGAAAAAATTAACATGAATAAGTCATAAAAAAAAACTAAACATCATCAGAAAGTAATATAATAACTAAAATGATTATTAACATAAAATTTCATATGATACATTTAATTATTAGAAAGTTACCATTATTAGCTAAAAAACAATGCTAAAAACAATAATTATTAAATAAAAAAGCTACTAATTACCATCATTAAATAATAAATAATAATAAATAATATATTATATGAGGCTTATCAGTAACATCAGCAATTAACGAACAAATTAACATGAATAAGTCATAAAAAAAAACTAAACATCATCAGAAAGTAATATAATAACTAAAATGATTATTAACATAAAATTTTAAAATTTCATATGATACATTTAATTATTAGAAAGTTAGCATTATTAGCTAAAAACAATAATTATTAAAAAAAAGCTACTAATTACCATCATTAAATAAAAAATAATAATAAATAACATATTATATGAGGCTTATCAGTAACATCAACAATTAACTAAAAAATTAACATGAATAAGTCATAAAAAAAACTAAATAGCATCAGAAAGTAATATAATAACTAAAATGATTATTAACATAAAATTTTAAAATTTCATATGATACATTTAATTATTAGAAAGTTACCATTATTAGCTAAAAAACAATGCTAAAAACAATAATTATTAAAAAAAAAAAGCTACTAATTACTGATTATTAAAAAATTACCTCGTCTCTCTCTCCTCCCTCCTCCTAGCTCTCTCTCTCTTCTCTTTCTCCCCAGGTGACACTCCACTCCAGAGGCCCTCCTCTTTTTTTCTCTTCTTCCTCTCTCTCTCTCTCTCTCTCTCCCCTCTCTCTCTCTTTTCTTTCTCCCCAGGCGCTCCACTCCCGAGGCCTCTTTTTTCTTTCTCCCGAGAGCCTCCTCCTCTCTTTCTTCTCCCGAGCGGTCCCGAGTGGCTCCTCCACTGCCGGCTCCTCCTCCGCCTCCGCCTCCGGCCCTCGCCTCCGCCTCGGCCTCCGCCTCCGGCCCCTCCCTCCGCCTCGTGCTCCCCCTCGCCTCCGCGGCTCCGCCTCCCCCTCGTGCTCCCCCCCCCTCCGGTTCTTCCCCTCTCTCTTTCCCTCCTCTTTCCCTCCTCTCCTCTCTCTTTTTCTCCTCTTTCCCTCCTTCCCCTCTCTTTCTCTCCTCTTTCCGGCTCCCCTGTTTCTCTCCTCCTCTCCCTCCTTCGGCTCCTCTGTTCCTCCCCTCTCTCTTTCTCTCCTCCCTCCTTAGGAATTTCTTCCCTCCTTCCCTCCCTCCTTCCCCTCCGGCTATAAATCAGTGAAGTGAAGCTGTCGGTGGCAAGTGGGAAGAATCAAGTGGGTGTCGGTGGCAAGTGGGTGTCGGTGGCTGTCGGCGATACAGCTCCGGTACGGTACGTATCGTGTACGTACCGGGCGATACCGTATGTATCGCCCGGCACATATCCGGCACCCCCCGATACCGATTCTGGGGGGGTTTTTTGCCCCGGTTTGCAGCCGGTCCGGTACATACCGGGCGGCACGGCCGGTACGCGTCCGGCACGGCAATCCTTGCATACCATTGCCTTCCATGTCTTAATATTCCAAACAGTCAACGAAGCAAAACCCAATCTGTCAATTTTATTCGAGCCATTCCTTAAGAAAAACACAACACCATTGTCAAGGTGCTCATCAAAATTTCCAAGCTAGTATTGATGACTGTTCCTCCACTAATTCACCAACATCAAATGTTCCATATTCAGTGAAAAATTTCAGCTGTTGCCACATAGATATCAAGAGTCTTGAAATAGCAAGAGAAATAAATTTGATGATGCAATAAAACCAGAATCTGTATATAAATAAGGATCCCCCATAACAGCTCACATATGTCCATTTTGTTGCTCTTACCAACAATAGAATAATAATCAAAAGAAAGCTACATCTCACGGACGAAGCCAATAAATCAGCAGAGATTAAAAGCTTCTAAAAAAACACTATTTAATGTTCCTATACCTTTTAGATGCAGCTGCAGAAACGAAAATCGGTTCCACTGGGCTACACTTCAGGTCCAATACACTACATTTACAAGAAAAATGTGATGAAAGTCTGGTTGGAAAACACTATAGCATTAAGGAAAAGACAACAAAAGAACCTTGGAAAATGTGTCGTCGTGTTGAAATCACAGACAATTCTCTTAGCTTCCGCATTCCATGCTTTGATTCCTCCATCGGCTGTGCATATGAGCACCTATAGTCAAGAGAAAGAAGAATACAAATTTAATTATATCTAGCATTTGAGCCTCGGAAGGGAAATTTGTAATGAACGCCATAAAAATCTCCCCAACGTACCAAACGGTCAGATCTGCATTCCCAATCAAGGGACATAATTTCAGCCCCACAATATATAGTCGCATTTCTGGATGATGGGATTGAAGAGTCATATGTCCATATCCTGTAACAAGTTTTCAACAAGGGTCATGAAGAATAGCCTTTCCCTACAACAGGTTTACAAGCATCATACCCAAGAAGGAATACATAGGTTCCAGTCAAATTGTCTATATTTCTTGACCCCTCTGTACCAATCCTAGTTGTGGCAAGATTGCAATAGCTTCAACAAAAATTCTAGGTGAATTTAAGTCCCTGAGGGGTGAATCTTATTGTCTTCTGTATTTGATCCTCGCGCGAATCGCATAGTTTTCTATCTGTCAAATGGCACACAGATTTTATAATTGCTGCAACGAGGTATACTGGACCTGGCTGGAGATGATAGCCTTTCTTTGTTGTCCATCTCACTATGAACAAAACTATGGTCTTAAGGAAAATTCTCCCTGACCCACTAAGCATGTTAGAAATTATAGGAGTGGTCCTCAGACAACAGCTCAACAAATTCTCCTTCATATACAACGATAAATTCGTCTTAAAAAAAAATCAAGAATTCAAGCACTTATTAAGCTCTATCAGATGTTTGTACTCAGGCCTTGTGTAGAACAGGACACAGCAGGTTCACATGAATTGATGAGTTTACAGAGTGGCTCTCTATCAGTAGATGAATACAGCCAGAATCTCATACTTCATCGAGACAAGCGAACGCTGCAAGTTCATCCAGCTCAGGAATCTGAACAGCATTCCGGCCATTCAATCAAAGCACTACTCATTTAGCTAATAATTCCGAACGAGACGCGTCTGTTTTGATCTGAACAAAACTTGCAGTGAGAAAGAGCATCCTATTTTGCGTTATGTAGCCATCACCTGCTAGAATTCTTTGCAGGGAATTTCTCTAGGTTGGATGTTCAGAATTCTTTCAGAAAAATTTTGTTTGATTCTACTGAATGGCCCCCTAAAAAGTTGAGTCCTCCTTCACTTACAGCAAAACCAAGGTAATCAAAGCCTTTGAAAGCAGTCACTGAAACACTGGAAAAAATGCTAATACAAACTATGAAAGTAAAAATTCTGATAGAAACTACTTCTAACTCAAATCAGATTACACTATCCATCATCCATTTCCATGACCTCTGCTTCATTAAATCCTACATCTCATTCCTCATCGGCATTGTCATCACTACTCCACACATTCCTCATCATCTCTATGTAAAGGATTGAAGCCTTTATGGTGTAATTGTTCAAGATGGGAGGAGGAAAAGAATCAAAATACCTTAGATATAGATCTCACAAAGATGACCCAACCAATCCACCGGCGATGGCGCCACCACGCAGGAGCTTCTCCACGTACTTCCCCCAAGTTAACCCTGTCCCCAACCAGCTTCAACGGAATCACCACCTTCTGCTGGGCATAAGCCGCCACCACCAGCATGAAATCGAACCACCCCTGGTCTTCAGACAACCCGACCACCGTCGGGCTCGCTGGAGAAGACGAAGGGGGGAGTAAGAGAGAGAGAGAGAGAGAGCTCACCGACGAGGATGATAGGCTCGGCGACGGTCGCGCGGCGATGACGACGGAGATAGGAGGTGGGTAGCGAGCGAAGGTCGGGTTCGCCGTGGAAGGAGGTCCCCGCGGAATAGGAGAGGAGGATGAGACGGTGGCGACCACTCGTCGGGAAACGGAGATCCGACCATGGCGACGGTGGCGACCACTCGTCGGGCGCGACGGCGACCGCGACCCCTCCTCGGGAGGAGACGATCGGGATTAGGAGTTAAGGTCGGGATTAGGAGTCAAGGGATTAGGGCCTATATTTGCAAAAAACCGCCTACAAGAATTAATATTATATAAAAACATAAATTGGATGTTTTTGCGACCAAGCTGTGGTCGCATATTCTATCCACGAAAATTATACATTAATAAATCATCTTTTGCGACCAAATAACTCGTCGCTATTATTATATATCAGCCAAGCGATCACATATATGGTCGCAAATATGCTGAAAGTTTAGGTTTTACAACTACTATTTCTGACCACACATATTGGTCGCTAATAAATGACTTTTTTATATTTTATGGCTACCAAATCTTTTTTGGTGGCTATTGCTATATATATTATGACGAGTTTGATGTGGTCGTAAATATTTGATCGCTACAGGTGTTTTTTCTTGTAGTGCTAGCACATGAGGGTTTGTAGGGGTTGGGAATTGATCCTCAATGTCTGATCGGTGAGAACGATGACGGATTTGAGCCATAAAGAGCAGAAAGAGAAAAGTGATGGAAAGTGAATATTGAAGCTGAGCGTTGTTGATGATGGACCGATGATGGAAGGAGATTACCGGAGGTTAAGTCTGGCACAGAAGGGTTCGTAGGGACCTCGAAAATTGATTCCTAGTGTCTGATTGACAAGGACATCGACGAAGGCGGCGGATTTGAGGTGTAAAGGGTGAAAAGTGGAAAGTGAAAAGTGAATTAATGTGAAACAACGTCATATGAGGATGAGGTTGGTGGCGTTGGGGTTGTTGAGGCCTGTCGAGTCTCCCTATGAGATCTGATCGAAGGATCAAGGCATGCAGAGGCCTGAAGAGAGGTGGTTGGCACGATGAAGGATCGCCGGAGTTGGGATCTAGTTATTCAAGCTCCAATCGAGACAGGAAAGGGTCGAGGAAAGTTCATGGGGACTTGTAGAGGCTTTTGGAAAGAATTCATGGGCTACGAGAAGTTGCGAGGTGGTGGAATAGGTGATGGTTGACGGTGGGGTTCTTTGTTGAGTTCGATGGCGTGGGGGGAGAATGACTTGGAGTTGGAGGAGGGAAGAGGAGGTGATGGCGAGGAGGTTGGTGGTGTTTCTGTGGGACGGGGATGGTCGAAGCGATGACGAAGGGCAGTGACAGCGTTGAGGCGCAATAGGGTTTTGATCAGTTGCTGGGTTAACAAGGGAGGAGCATTTTAGTCCTTTTGTGTGTTTAAGGGACTGAACTCATGAAGAAAACTCCGCTTGGCGTTTAAGCTATACCAAATTATAATTTGGCAGCACTCGCCCCTTTGCCTTAATTTATAAGGTTGGGAACTTTTTTACCCGAAATAATTGGCTACAAGTTTGATCGCTAATAACTTGAAATATATGGGTTTATACATCTATAGTTTAATAGACCTTTTACGTGTGAACTCGAATGAACATAAATGAGAGGGTTGGAATCTCGACATATATGAGTTGATCTATGATAACTTCACTGGGCATCCTAGAACTTAAATTGATAAATGAGTGAATTTATATATTAATAATATAGGACATTGTTGGTCACCCATCCTCTACTAATTACCCCGAAGAACCAATTTAATCCGTGTATATATTTGGCATTTTTCTCGTGCTAAGAAAATTTTATACACGTGACGTGATATGAGCATTAAATCTATTATATAAGATCAAGCGCATCATATCATATGGATAAGGATATCCGATCCAAGTTAAACTCGGATATATCAGACGATCAAGATGAAGCCACATGGAAGGGAGTAATAGAGGGTGATGATTAGTGGGTGGTTAGGAGAGAGAGAAAGAGAAGAGCATGGGAGTTATCCGTGCCATGTGGCACAGGGCCCCTCCCAAGTCTACTATATAAAGTAAGATTTTATCCGTGCCATGTGGCACGGGGGGCCCATCTAGTGTGCTTATATGACCAAGTTATTCATATTAAATAATCGGTGCTTGCCACGTGTGGGGTAATTAATGCCCATTGGCTTTTGAGAAACGCAAGTATTATTTACGTACGACATTAGCATATTTTATACGCGCATATAGTGATAACCACACGTGTAAATTCATCTTGTGTGATGTTAGTATATTATTTATGCGCGTTTGTGAAAGATGCGCATAAATTTCTACGCGTAGTTAAATGCACATTTAATGTGAGCACGGTCGGCACGGTAGGTTTTCTCATGCATTTAATGTTGACACCGCTGTACGCCGTGGCTAATCGTTGCTTGTCACGTGTGGGGTAATTAATGTCCCCCATATGGCATGACATGACATGTATGCTACCATCGTCAAAAGTGAGGGTAGAATGGTAATTTCAATGACTGAGGGGTATCAAATTGCAAAAAAAAACAAGTGAACTGAGATTGAAATGCTAAAAGTGATCTTTGGGGTATGATGGCAAAAATATCCTGTGAATGGGCGGTCGACTTTAGTGCTAGGCAGGTGGTTGCTTAATATGAATGACTAGGTGGGACCCCTGCCACCTGGCATGGTAACCATCAGATTAATGGATAATTCAGTTATAAAAATCGAATTTGATTAATGGATTAGTATGGATATCATATAAGGTTAATGTATTAGATTAGTATACTATAACTATAGAATAGATATAATCGTATGAATTAAATCAACATTATAAGGGGGCGGTTATGCATAACCGTTATTGCTCCTTATAAGGTTGATAGTCATTTATTGATTTAAAAAATATCATGATGACGCGGAATGCATTGTTTTGTTTATGAAATGCTTCTCGAGATCCAGCGTAATAAAAGGCTATAAGGCTCTCCATGAAGCCTACTTGAAATTTTAGGGCTCAAATCTGACCCGACCCGACCGACATTAGGCCCGATCAAGATTGAGTTTGGTGAGGGCATATGGGTACCCAACCTAAGCCCGACACGAACCGATAAGATAGGCCCGATTTCGTATTCTATCCGCATTTTTTTTTCCTCAAAGAATGAGGATAGAATAAGAAATGTTTTTGAAAAATGTGGGAAAAATAATGAAAGATTCTCCCCGTCCATAAGATATGTTTGGATCAAAATTGAGTTGGGTGAGCCAGTCTTCCAAGTTCCAAGTAACCACCTTAACACTCTCTTCGTCGACCTTTGCTAAAGAATGTGGTTAACTATCAAACATGACAATAAGGTTGGCTTCCCGCGTCCTTTGCTCCGTCCTTGGCTTCGTCCGTTGCTCAAGTAATCAAAAGAATGTGAAGCATAATAGGCTTACAGCACCTAATCGGCGCAATATATATAAAATTATAGTATCTTTCAAGATTTTCAGCTATATATCAGTTTCAACTACTTCCATCGGTACGTCTCTCTCTTGCCTTGTTGACATCCACGTCATCAATTAAAAAGGTTGTCGCGCGGAAATAATTGGCTACAAGTTTGATTGCATTCTCAAGGCTTCACATTGAGTTTAAGCTGATAGGAATTAATGCGTTTATGCACGCATTAATTTATAGTCTAATACGTTTCTTGCGTGCGAACTCGAATGAACATTTTTATAACTTCACCTAACATTCTTATAACTTAAATAAGAGGGTTGGAATTTCAACATATAATATGATCTATGTAACTTCACCTAACATTCTTATAACTTAAATTTAAAAGGAGTGATCGAATTTATATATCAATAGTCTAGAACATTTTTGGTCACCCACCCTCTACTAAGGCTGAGAATTCGGTAAAAACCGAACCGAATTACCGAATACCGAATTACCGAATTACCATGATTTTAAAAACCGAACCGAACCGAATTAGGGCATAAAACCGAACCGAACCGAACCGAATTAATTCGGTACACTAATTTAAAAACCGAACCGAAACGAATTCATGAAAAAACCGAACCGAACCGAAAATACCGAAATACCGAAATTTTTTTACTTATAATATAAAACCGAACCGAAATAAGCTATATAATTTTGAAAATTTCGATATTTCGGTATTTATCGAATTTTAAAAATAAAAATCGAAACCGAACCGAATACCGAATTTTTGACAAAAAAAAAAACAAACCGAACCGAATTTACCGAAAAACCGAACCGAATTGTTCGGTTCGGTTCGGTTCTAAAAATCCGGTTCGGTTTTGCTCACCCCTACCCTCTACTAACTTTGTAGAACCACTTTAGTTTCGTCTATATATTTGGCATTTTCCTCGTGTAGTAGATGCATTTGTAGCTCCGTAAGCGAGCATTAGAAAGGAAGAAGTGCGATCGATGATTAGAAAGGAAGAAGAGGTCTTAGAGGAGAAAAGTATATAGGAATAGTACTGAACGAAGGCCAAAAATATAAGTCATAGCGATGGCCAATACTCTTGTTCGGATGTTAAATCACTGGCGCCATATGATTTTGTCATTGTAATGTTCCAAATTATATATATATTTGACCACAATGTTTGTTTGGAGCTAGGCAGCTAGCAAACCTTATTATATAGAGTAGAAAAGTATATAGGAGTAGTGACCGAAGGCCAAAAAGAAAACGAAGGCGCGACGTCTCCTACATTAGTTGTGAAGTCAATTAAACTAAAATCCTTTGTTTGGAGTTATTTTTTTCCTTAATATGTTGGGCCGAAGGCTAATTGTCAACTGTAGGAAACCATCGGGAGTCTGGAAGTCCATGGAGGAATCCTAACAAAATCGCAAGGTTATCAATAAGCCTATTCAATCTCGATGGATCCTTTCACATATGGATTATGAGACATTCAATTTCTAAAAATCTCCTATTCAATTTTTAAGAATCTCCTCACATATGAACTCGAATGATTATAAGACATCTAACACCTGAATATTCAATCATAGGAGAGACACGTGGTTGGGTTCGAACTCAAGAGCTCTGGTCTAACATCATTCATCTCTACCATAATTTTTCTAGTACATGGACTTTATGAATAAGAGAATACATGTCTCTAAAAATTTTACATCCACAATAAGATGAAAGCTTCTGTTGTAGAGCAATCATCAATGATACACTTCCATCATATGTATGCAATAAGAGGTGGAATGCTCTGTTCATACTTGAAATAGTTTTCAGGATCAACCCTGCCCTTCACCATGGCCAGCCTCTTGAAGTTACCCTTGAAGTACTTCCTTCCCCAGCCCTTGGCTTCTACGTATAAGCTTATGGTGCCATTCTCCTTGTTCATCCCCAGGTCGAGATCCCTGAAGTTTACGTACGCAGCTCTGGGATTCTTCGAAACATATGGAGCCATATGTTTGTATAGCCTCCTGCTCCAGCCCAGATGCACTTCAGATGTCTTAGCTCCACCATCATTCCACATATTAAGGTATTGGATGTTGTACAAGTTTCCCTTCCTGTGTGGAAATGGCGTCGCCGACTCTGGGATCTCGTCCATCCTACCGCCAAATGGGTCCATGAACATGGAACCGGCTCCCTCTTCCAGGAACATATTCCAGATCCCTTTCCATCCATTTAACGCGATTGGCTCCTTCACAAAGTCCGACTTGATTTTGTTGTATACCTTTGGCTGGATCTTCCTATCCATCAGATTTTCAAGGGGCTGACCATCTTTGTATTCTGGTTGTGGATAGTAATAGTTGACGTAATGCATCACTGACTCAATCCAGCTCATCTCTTTGCAGTCACTTGCATTCGCCCCCAGCTGTGGGAATTCCTTACCCATCGCCTTCAGCAACTCACCACACCGTCCAAGAAACATGGCGTTGAACGAGGCTTGAGCTCCCTTGGTGCCGTTCATCGGGGCGCTTATAACAGCTTCTAAGAAGAGATCCTCGCGGAGTTTTGGTGCAATGTATTGCCATCGATGAAGAAGCTCTAGCGCACCCTGTTGCAAGCTCTTTTGGATGCTGAAGAGCGTGACAGTAGGTGGCACAGGCACCAAAGTCACCTTCCAGGAGACTATGATGCCAAAGCTTAAACCTCCCCCTCCTCTAATTGCCCAGAAGAGATCTTCGCCCATGGATTCCCTGTCTAAGAGCCTACCGTTGACGTCGATAAGCTTGGCATCGATCACGTGGTCGACGGCGAGGCCATGCTTCCTCACAATAGTGCCGAAGCCACCTCCACCAAAGTGCCCGCCTACACCAACTGTGGGACAGATGCCAGCAGGGAATCCGTATGTGTTGTTGCTTGCCTTGGCGATCTTATAGTAAACTTCTCCGAGAATGGCACCAGATTGAACCCAGGCCGTGCCGAGCTTTGCATCAACGTCGACCGACCGGAGATTGGCCATGTCCAACAAGACAAACGTGCTTCTTTCCACAGACCGGTAGGACAAGCCTTCGTAGTCATGCCCACCGCTTCGAACTCTGATCAAAAGGCCGTGATTTCTGCAACACATGACTGTGGTTTGGACTTGTAACTCATTAACCGGCGAGATGATGAAGAGAGGTTTCGGGGTGGTGGAGGATGTAAACCGGAGGTTCTGGGCAGTGGAGAGCAAGAGGGAGGAATAGGAGGAGGTGTTGGCGGCGTAGAGGAGTTGAGAGAATCCCGAGGGTTGGACGTCGGAGGAGATGCAGCTGAGGAAGCTCACATGGGTTGGATCAGATAGAGGATAGGCTGACGCTGAGACAGAGAAGAGAAGAAGGATAGAAAGGACAAGATTTGAGAATAAGCTCACATGGGTTGGAGCCATTTCCTTCAATACTAATATTGCTGCAGGCTCTTCTACATATATAGAGTTATATATAGATCTCTGGCTACCAGAAACGCTGAAAATTTTCTGGATTAATTGGCAAGAGTTCTTACCTATTCACAAGCAATCTATTATTATTTTTATAAGAATGTGGAGAGAATGACGAATATTGTCCGGTGGGTAAGAGAAGTTTGGAGTTCTACATATAGATCTCTGGTTTCCAGAAACGCTGAAATTTTTCTGGATTGATTGGTAAGAGTTCATACTTATTCAAAAGCAATATATTATTATTTCTATAAGAACGTGAGAGAGAATGATGAATATTGTCTGGTGGGTAAGAGAAGTTTGGAATTCATGATCAAAGATATGCAACGCTATACATCTACCAATTATATATATATATATATATAAATATAACATATTAAATGGGTAAGACTAAAAAATTTATATACATGACCACGTGTCATATACATTACATATGTTCTCGAATCGATAGTGAGATATCGATTGATTGATTTAGTATATTAATATTATTTTACGTTTTATCGATGAAGTAAATTAAATAATCAGTATCTCACTACTGAATCATAAATCATAGACATGTGTAATATACATGTTATTCTGTCTCATGTACATAAATCCCGACTCAATGGGCAATATATGAAAGCCCGCCACTAAGCTTTTAAGTAGGTTTAAGTAGGTCTTGAATTGATGCTATTTATTTCAAATAGGTGATGGTCCGCTCACGACTTTCTTCTTATAAGTGAGCCACTTTGACACTCAAATGGTAATTAACGTGAAACTTCACGACATCTAATCGGGAGAATAAACGTACCTTGAAGACACCCCGGCCCCATGAGTACGTCCCAACTATCGTACCGCCCATTGGTACTAATCTAAGTACCTTGTCAACATTCATGGCAGTTGAAGACTGATGCATGCTAGCTGCTTCGGCGCAGCGAAAAGACGTTTCCGCAGCCCCCATGAGTCCCAACTACCGCCCATTGGTTCCAATCTAAGTACCTTGTCGACATTCATGGCAGTTGAAGACTGATGCATGCTAGCTTGCTTCGGCGCAGCGAAAAGACGTTTCCGCGGCGGAGAAGGAATAACTGATATGAAGTCTTTGATTTGGACACAAATACCAGAGAAACAGTTCATTTGAACGCAGAAACACCAGAAGAAAATACTCTTTGAGCAGCCAAACTCGATACGGAATAGGAATAAAATCATCAGAGTCGAATATAAATGAATAGAAAATCTCTCTTCTAGAAGTGTCCATTACAAATCATCAAGTCATTGGCGTCGCATCTGCTCGACGATCAGGAAATTATTGGCCGGCGGTCGTTGGGTTTAAGGACCGAACAACAAAATCAATGTATTTTTAGAATGAAGGGTTTCTAATGAACTGCCCCTACGCCTCCCATTCCTTTTTCTCTCTTCTTCTTTCTGCTGAGTGGGTTGTTAGGTTCTTATCTTGAACTCGAGAGGTTGGAATGCTGATTTGGTCTCTTCTTTGTTTCACTCGGATCTCTATTCTAAGATCTTGAGTTTCAAGTCGTAAAGGGAGATCTCGGACCACGCAATGTGAAAATTTGACAGCTCCAGTGTTATCTCTACCGCGGCTCTGTACCGATGGTTATCAAGTAAGAAGAATCCAGAATGGCTTGGTGAAGAGATATGTGCTGGTTCGCAAAATTTGAGGAAAAATCCCGTCGGTCCAAGGATCAACTTTTTTCTTTGGAAATTTTTTCATGGCAAGCTGATCTCTGCTGAGGCTCTCTGGCAATGGGAATGTATCATTGATCCTATCTGTATGAAATGTCATGTGGAGAGGGAGGACCTTTCGCATATCTTTTTTTGTTGTGGTTTTGCCCAGGTAATTTGGAATCACATATGTTCTGGATGGCATCAACCTCTATCCGTTCAAGCTTGCTGGAATCTTCTCTCAAAATCTTCTCGATCGCATCTTGATGATCACAAGACGTTGGTCGCCTACACTTTGTGGTGGTTGTGGAAGGAAAGAAACGACATGGTTTTCAACAATTTGAAGAATCATCCGGTGCATCCTCTTCGGCTAATCCTCCGTCAGGTTAGAGAGTTTCAATCCTCCCGGCCCCGTCTTTTTCCTCCTGGTATTTGTGAGGACATGTCCCTCTACTCCTGGGTCAACCGGCTGGGTCGGCTCATGGCTCGTTGCTTGTTTCGCGTCGAGCGCGTGATCCGGCGAATCGCATTGTTTCTTGGGCCACAAGGGCAATTTGGTAAATTGCGTCTTGCGCCTTGTCAGTTTGTTTCACACCCGCGTGTGCACACACTGATCGTGTTTGTGATAATGGTTGGTTAGAACGGTTAGGTGAACCCAGGATCGAAAGATCCGAGTTTGGGCTTGTGTTTTAGCCCAAATCTAGCTTTCTGCACAAAATGATCGATCTTCTCTTGCTAAGAAGATCGATCATTTGGTGCCAGAAAGTCTTTGCATCATCATGAAGGATTGATCAATCATTCATAAGTCGGTTTGTCCGTCTACAAAATGGACACGACCTTCTTCTTCAATCTCTTTTGAAATCAGCCGTTCCTGAACTCAGATTCGGCTGGATTTAGAAGAGCTTAAGGGCGATCTTTGGCTTGGCAGCTGGGATTGAAGCTGCTCTAATCTAGGTAGGGATTCTACTTACTTATTTTTCCAGTTTTATGAGATTTTGAGCTTGTTTGTGTTTGATTTGAGTAGATCTCTTAGCATGCTCGTTGATTTTTAGTATAAGTACCAGTTTTTGACTCGTGGTCCTTCGTACTACTAGATCCCAAGGTTTTATGAGGTTTGGTAGAGTTCCGATGGAATTTCTCCCCGGCCGGTCGCCGGAGAACCCAACGGGATCAATCCTTATTTAGGAAGGATCAATCATTCTTGGGGTTTCATGCTCGGCCATGCATGATCGATCTTCTGGTGGAAGAAGATCGATCTTTTACTTGGCGGCATGGACGAGGCCCTTGGTCACGAAGGTGATCGATCTTTCTGGAGATCGATCCTTTTTGGCTTAAGAAGGATGGAGCTCCATGTTTGCGAAGAAGAAATGATCGATTCTTTTGGTCATAGAGAGGTGTTTTCGTCGGGTTTTGCCCACGGGGCTTTGCATGTGCGGTTTTTCTTTACCGCTTTATAACTTGTACATATCCTTGAGCATGTTAGCCCCTACATGCTCCCATAATGAGGGGTACTGGTGAACCGGGAGAGTGATGACTCCCGGGATGTGTAGATAGCATGTTGTACTTTTAGTCTTGTTTGCCGGGGTTGCTTCCAGTAATATCCTGTCTTTCTATGGACTGGCTGCAGTTGGTGGGGTTTCCACTGCAGTAGTCCCTTGGCCTGTTGATAAGACGTGAAAAGTGCACAGATCACCCTTTCAATTTGGCCTTGTTAGTCTCTGAGCAATGCCCTACTGACTACTATTACCCCATTACAGGTACAAGAGCCCTCAATGAGGATTAGATCAAGTTCGGAGCTAAAACGAACTCATTCGGGCCAGTTTAGTATGAAGAAGATCGATCTCTTATTGAAGAAGATCGATCCTTTAAAGACATCAAGAAGAAATCCAGCCGGAACAACAAAGATCGATCTTCTCATCATGAGAAGATCGATCCTCTATGTGCATTTTTCAGTGACAGAGTGCAAGTTTTGAAAGGATCGATCTTCCCCTAGGGCATGATCGATCTTTCACGGGCAAAAGAGATGACAGAGCGCAACATTTTAGAGGATCGATCTTCGTCTACTAAAAGATCAATCACCTTATGGAGCTGAGGAGCATATGAAGCGCAAAAGATCGATCTTCACAGCATAGGAAGATCGATCTTCACAACATAGGAAGATCGATCTTCATCGGGACGTGGCCGCCAGTCAAGAACATAGATCGATCTTCATCCATAGGAAGATCGATCTTCCACGGGACCAGCAATAACACGGAAGGGAAAGATCGATCTTTCACCCTAGAAAGATCGATCTTTATGTGCCAGCTGAGCAAAATCAATAGTCCAGATCTAATCCGAGTGGAGGATGCTGTAGGCTATAAATAGACCCCTTTGGGGGAATTTTGGGGGATCTTCTCTTGAACTTTTTCTCAGCCTTTCCTCTTTTAGACTCCTCTTACCCAATTTAGAATAGGACCTTTTTGGAGGAGATCCATGGAAAGAGAGCGTCATCAACCTCCCTCTACGGATCAAACCTCCAAGATGAGTCACTAAACTCTTAGCTTAGGGATTCTTATGATGTAATAAGGGTTTCTTTGAAGGAATCCTAGGATTTAGGGTTTGTGCTACTCTATTGAATGGTTGTATGGATTGGATTTAATTTCTATTTGAATTTGGTGTTGTTTTCTTTGATGGATGCTTGGATTGCCCTATTGTGCCCTAGATCTAGGTCTCTTGCATGCTAGGGCTTGGATGGAACCTCTCGTGAGAGGGATTTATGCTAGAACCATGGATTCTCTTACGGCGAAGGATTCTAATCCAAGATTGGACTAGATTGTGGTGCTTGAACCACTACCAATCCATTCCTAACCCTCCACCCATCCTAAATTTGTGCTTTTAGCCAGCCAGGTGCTAGGACCACCTCGCTATCACACCTAGATCCATACCATGTTAGTTCTCTTGCGACGAATCCATCCTAATTAGAGGGTTTGTTAGCGACGATTACAACTAATCATTCGGTCACCGATTTTTAGATGTTTGTTCTTGTCGACGAGGGATCTTAATCCGAGCCTCGTCGAGCGATAGGTGTAGCTAACCACTCGTCTATCGACAATTGGATTTAACCATTCAATTTGAGGAAGCTCACCCTTGTCTTAGGAAGACCATTTAGAACCATTGTTATTGATTAAGGATCCCTTGGCCTTTCTTCATATCTTATCACCTTTTAGCATTAATTTTGATCTAGCATAGTTAAAAACCTAAACCTAAATCTTTTTCTCCAACTTCTTGGTAGACGATTATGCTTAGTATGCCGCTTCAATCCTAGTCTCTTCCCAGTGGATCGACTCGGACTCACCACTAGCTACCCCAAAGGTAGTTAGTTAGGAGTTTGATTATAAATTTCTAATTTTGATCGGGCGCGTTAAGCCGCGACACTTTTCATGTCTCATCAAAATTTTGGCGCCGTTGCCGGGGATTATAATTAGTTTTGAGTGATTTACTTAGTGTAGTTTTCTTTCCAATTAGTTGTTTTCTTTTACCTACTATATAAAAGACCAAAAATAGAATCGTGCTAATATTGTCATATCTTTTTGTGATCGAAAGGGGGAACGACGAAGCATCCTTGCTAGCTGCGGAGGAGCGATCGTCGACAACACGTCATCGAGAGTGCACTGTTTGTATTTCTCAACCTTGTATGCTCTTAGTGATGTGTGAATGAGTGTGCATGAGGATTCAGATTTTGATATTACATTGTAAGCATTCTTAGATTCTATGGCATCTTCAAGCGTTTTCTTGCATAAGGACCCACCACCTCCTCAAACCATGGATGATCCTAATCCCAATGTCAATCCCATCCCGGACTGTAGGAGTATGAAGGACTATTATGTCCCTTCTACATTTGCACCCACATCGGGCATACAACAACCCATTGTTCAAGCCGCACACTACGATTTTAAGCCTCAATTCCTTCCAAACTTTCACGGCTTGAGTAATGAGGACCCTTACTATCACCTAGAAAATTTTCTTGAAAAGAGTTCCACGATCAAGATTCCAAACTTTAGGGGTTGTTTGTTTCCATGAAATGCAGCTTGGAATGCTTGGAATGGAATAGGTTTCCCGCTTTAACAACTTTTTCGGGTGTTTGTTTGGCTGGAAAAGATTGGTTTCCATTCCAAATTGTATTCCAAAAACACTGTTTTGGAACACTTTTTTGTGTCTTTTTTCTGGCCGATTCTGAGCCAGAATCAGTTTCCAGCCTACTTTGGAAACTGATTCCAGCCGGCTCATAAGAGATGTTTTCCAACATCCCTCGATAGCCTCACCTCTCTCTCTCGATGCGATCTAGGGTTTCCGCCGACTTCTCTCTCGCGACTTCTCTCCCGCGATCTCTTGCCATCCCCGTCCTCTCGTGAGAGGAAGAGCCCCTCGCCGCCCCCTCTCGACCTTGAGCCTCTCCTCTCCGCTGGCCGGCGTCCTATCTCCTCTCCACCCCGACCCCGACCCTCTCACGTTCTCAAGCTCACCTATCCACCGTGTAGTGACTGGACTGGAGCTTCTTCCGCCGTGCTGTGGAGCTTGGTGAACATTGGTAGACCTCGGATCTACATCGAAGTGCATCTGAAGAGGTGACCTCGGATCCTCTTTCCCCTCTTTCTCTGATCCCCTTCCTTCACTTGTGTAGAGCTCGGATCTACACCATGTACGGCCTGATCCCCATATGCTGTGGCTCGTTCTTCTTTTTCTTCATTTTTTTACTGGCTTTCAAATGGGTTTGGCCATGTGGGTTTTCCGCACCGTATTTTCCTATTTTTCTTCTCTGATCCCCTCTATTCACTTGTGTAGACCTCGGATCTACACATCGCATTACTTGAGTGGCCCTATTATGTGGCTTTCTGATCCCCTCTATTCATTTTCGTTGGGAAAAATTGCTTTCGATCTATTTTTTTCATTTCTTTTTCCCCGGCTTTTGAATGGGTTTGGAAATGTAGGTTTTCCACATTGTTTTCCCTCAACTGATCCCCTATTTTTGTGTCTTCTAGGGATTTCTTGCTCACTGATTTTCCGGGTTTGTTGCTTGGTAGTTATGATCATGGTTTATGTGCTCACAGCTGTTGTTCCCTCAACTGATCCCTTAATTTCGTGCATTCTAGGGATTTCTTGCTCACTGATTTTCCGAGTTTGTTGCTTGCTAGTTATGATCATGGTTTATATGCTCACAGCTGTTGTTCCCTCATATGATCCCCTATTTTTATGTAATCTAGGGATTTCTTGCTCACTGATTTTCCGGGTTTGTTGCTTGCTAGTTATGATCATGGTTTATATACTCACAGCTATTGTTCCCTCATCTGATCCCCTATTGTTTGTTGCTTGCTGGTTATGATCATGGTTTATTGCAAATTGGTAGTTATGCTTGATGCCCACTGATCTATTGCTTGTTATTTTTGCTTAATCTTCATGCCTGCAATCTATTGCTAGTCATGCTTAATTTCTAAAGGCTTTTTCATGTTCGTTGTTGGTATGCTATTAATTAATCTTCATGCCTGCAATCTACTGCTAGTGATGTTGATGTGATGTACATGTTTATTGCAAATTGCTAGTTGTGCTTATCTGTAAATTCTACATGTTGTTATTGCTTATCTGTTGCTTGATCGCTGCAATCTATTGTCTTGTTCTAATTGTTACAATGATAAGTTGATTATGTCAAACGCTAAAGCCTAGCTATTATCCTTCGTGTTTTCTTATGTTGTACTGGTATAGATGGACAATGGTGACGAACAGTCTCAAAGGTTAGAGGTATTATGGGTTGTCTACACAGTTATAGTCGTGGGTGTGCACCGCTATTATCTAGACTCGGTCACGCTTGTTGTGGCAATGCCGCGGGAGTCTCGGGATGAGGCACGGAGGCGGCATATGGCCAGGATTCGAATGCATGGGTCAGATTATTGTGTGGCCTATATCCGTATGGATGTAGATGCACTAGACGAATTGGCACGTATTATGAGGCTGCGTAAGCTACTTATTGATACTGATCATATTAATATCGAAGAACAACTATGTATATTTCTACACATTGTCGGCCACAACATAAAAAACCGTGTTATGCGGGCGGAATTTCTTTTGTCGGGTGAGACAATCAGCCGCTATTTCAATGCGGTGTTGAAGGCGATATGCGGTATTCGTGACCTATACATGCAACAAGCAGGGCCAGACACACCCCCTGAAATCTTGGGAAGCCCTTCATACTACCCTTACTTTAAGGTACACCAGCATGCATTGACACTGATTTTTAAAGCTCACCTACATTTACATGTGTAGCGATGACATTCTTCCTTATCACACGTGTAGAACTGCATCGGCCTTATAGACGGTATGCACATACACGCCACCGTTCCAGCAGACAAAGTATTACGATTTCGAGGGAGGAAAGGAGTGACACAGAATGTGTTGGCCGCTTGTACACCCAACCTTCGATTCACCTATGTACTTGCTGGATGGGAGGGTTCAACCAATGATTACACCGTCCTAAAGGACGCCCTTTCGCGCCCACCAGATAGTAGGTTAAAGACAATCGAAGGTATATGTGATTGTGCACCGGTGGATTAACATACTTCCTATGGCTCTCACTGACGCTATGTGTTCAAACTTTCACTTTATAGGCAAGTACTATCTTGTGGACGCGGGTTACCCCACAAGCGTCGGTTTCATTGCTCCGTATATGGGTGTGAGATATCACCTGAAAGAGTTCTCTCCGAGCAATGGCCCAAAGAACAAGTACGAACTGTTCAATCTTCGTCATTCGACTCTTAGGTCGAAGATTGAACGTGCTTTTGGCCTGCTCAAGAACCGATTCAAGATCATTGCATCGCATCCATTTTTCCCTTACAAGACATAAGTTGCACTTGTGCACACATGTTGCATCCTTCACAACTTCATTCTCAGTGTTAATCCAGATGACCCATTAATGGATGTCAATCTGCCCCCCGATGACGAGCCGGCTATTACCCAAACACGGACTGCCAGGGAGCAGCAAGAAGAGCGTGATGTGTGGCTCGATATCCGTGAACAAATCACGCAAGAAATGTGGGATAATTTTGAGCCCAATCACTAGATTTTTAATGTGCTTTCTTATTGTGACATTTTCAAGAATTATTATAATATACATGTAACCATATACATTCAATTCCGTAACTCTTTGTGACAATATAAATTGTCGTTACATCTAGTGTGTTTGCATGTGTTGATCTTTTCCAAGCAGACATGGATCAGTCCCAGTCCAATGACCTCGTCAAACAAACGAGCACCAAGCCCTCGCGTCGATCCGGCAGGCCGAACAATGGTAACGGTTCTACAAACTACAAGTGGAGGGAGCCTGCATTAACGTATATGCTAGAATATATGGCGGAAGTTGCTAGATCGAAGCCTAAGGATGACAAGTGGTATAAACAGACCCATTTTGTTATTGCGGCGACTCATTGCAATAACCGACTCGGTTCCAATGAGATAAGATGGGAAAATGTACAAAACCACCTCACTTATCAACGCGGTAGGTGCGCTGATATTAAAAAGATCCTAGGCTTGAGCGGCGCAGGGTGGGATGACCTACTCCAAATGTTAACATTGCCTCCCCAAGTCGCAGCGGATCTCATCGCGGTGTGTTCTTCGTACTTAAATTCGTAAATGAATATTAAATCGTAACCGTAACTTGCGTTCTAAAAATGAAATGTTTGCTGCCTTTATAGTCGAATCCGAGCTTCAACAAATATATCAACAAGCCAATACCTCACTTAGAGTTGATCATGTCTATTTGTGGGGTGGAAATGGTTACCGGGGAATACGCCACGGCTGCAACTGCTGAGTACATCCCTGATGAGGTCGTCGACCTAGATGATGATGGGTCCCACCCGGATGTCCCCGAAACACCTGTGACACCTGCCACACCCCCCACACCTAGCACCCCCGCTGTTGTTAATGTCCCCACGACATCTGTGCACCCTATGAGCATGGCGTCGCAGAGTTCCTCGCGTATGCTTGCTACATCTTCTAGCAAGAGGCAGCGGAAGGCGGATCGTGACCGCGATGATGTCATGACCGCTATGCTGCAAATCGCCGACAAGATTGATGGTATGGCTAATCAGCGCAAAAATTTTTGCGATCAACTATTGGCTGCAGTCAAGGAGATGAAGGGCGAGGGCGACGACGCTTATACTGACGTCCAGCTTGCGATGGTAGCCGACTATCTTCTCGAGAATGATAAGCTCGGCAGCGGGTTCGTGAGCAAGGACCCAACATTCCGCAAGATATGGATTGATCAATTCCTTGCTAGGCAATTCTAGACGGTTTGGACCATTAACTTTTTGGTAACACCATGGTTGGACCATTTAACTGTTTTGAGTAGTTCGCTAACATTATGGCAGCCATGTGTTTATTTAGGACATATTGCGGCTAATATGACTAGGAATTTGCTGGCTCAGTGTTTTGGACCATTGAATGCACAATCTGCAATCTTATTAGGATGTTGATGTGATGTTTCTAATATGTCGTGAGCATTCGCTTACTTTGCTATGATATTTCTAATATGTTAGAATGAAGTACTATGTCGTCTACATTGGAAAGCGGCCAGGGATTTACACATCGTGGCCGGAATGTCGCAATCAAGTCAATGGGTATGGTGGAAATTGCTACTGGGGTTTCAATACCCTGGATGATGCATTGGCATCCTACAATGCTTACGGCAGGGGGGTGGGGAGTGTGATTGAAAAAGAGCATGGTGAGAACGATAACGAATTAGAATATGAAAAAATAAGGAAACCCAAATGCATTGGGAACATGACTATGATTGGTTTCCTATCTGTAATCTTTGTAAGCTTTGTGTGTGGGTTTGTTGTAGGGAGGTACCTGTGAAACTAGTTTTATGTCTGCTATATGTATCCTATTGGGATTTGCAATGCTTGGAATTACTGTTGTATTACTGCTGGATCACTGCTGGGGACCAGTCTTATGTGGCAACCAGGCTTGCTGTTGGTTTCTTGTCTTCATGATCTGATTTGAATGTGGAGATGATGAATTTGAATGTTCAGTTGCCTTGGATGGCCACTTGGGTGGCAGCCAGTCAACAGTGAATGGGTTTGTTGTCTTGTTGATGAGATTTGAATGGGGAGATGATGAATTTGATCCCCATGTATTTGCTTGGTACTTGCTAGATTAATTACAGTTTGTATGTGACTTGGATGGTCACTTGGGTGGCAGCCAGTCAACAGTGAATGGGTTTGTTGTCTTGTTGATGAGATTTGAATGAGGAGATGATGAATTTGATCCCCAGTCTTGGAGTTTGTTTGGTTCCAATTGCTGCATTACAAGTACTATCTGATCCCCCTGTATTACTGCTAGATTGCTGCAAAATTGGGATTTGCAATGCTTGGAATTACTGTTGTATCACTGCTGGATTACCGCTAGAATCTGGCCTTATTTTCTTTGCTAGATTTTTGAAAACTGATTGCTTGTTTGTTGCTGGTATGGGGAGATGATGAATTGAATGTTTGCTGCCTGTCTTATGTGGCAACCTGTCTTTGAAATTGGAATTACTGTTGAATCTGGGTTTGAAAACTGATTGCTTGATTTTTGCTGGTATGGGGAGATGATGAATTGAATGTTTGCTGCCTGTCTTATATGGCAACCAGTTTTTGCAACTGGAATTACTGTTGAATCTGAGTTTGAAAACTGATTGCTTGATTTTTGCTGGTATGGGGAGATGATGAATTGAATGTTTGCTGCCTGTCTTATGTGGCAACCAGTCTTTGCAACTGGAATTACTGTTAAATCTAGCTTTGAAAACTGATTGCTTGATTTTTGCTGGTATGGGGAGATGATGAATTGAATGTTTGCTGCCTGTCTAATGTGGTAACCAGTCTTTGCAACTGGAATTACTGTTGAATCTGGCTTTGAAAACTGATTGCTTGATTTTTGCTGGTATGGGGAGATGATGAATTGAATGTTTGCTGCCTGTCTTATGTGGTAACCAGTCTTTGCAACTGGAATTACTGTTGAATCTGGCTTTGAAAACTGATTGCTTGATTTTTGCTGGTATGGGGAGATGATGAATTGAATGTTTGCTGCCTGTCTTATGTGGCAACCAGTCTTTGCAATTGGAATTACTGTTGTTTCCGGCCTTGTTTTCTTTGCTTGATTATTGCTGGTATGGGGAGATGATGGTATGGGGAAATGATGTAAAATTTCCATGCACGGTGGAGTAGTAGTGACTTGGTGATTTGGATGGTTGAATTCGTTCAACAACCAATTATCGCCACACAAGAGCAATAATGACATTGTTCTGAGCTCTTGATTTTGCCATGACATAACTGAAGCAAAGTACAAGTTCCGGGACGAGGAAGACATCGAAATCTATGGAAGACAAGTGTTGTAATTTTTTTTTCCTTACATTGATGTATATAGACATGTCGATTTGGCATCATGCAAATTGTTGTAAGAAATCATTGACCTCAATGAAATAAAGTTTTTGGTGTTATATACATTGTTAGAGTTGTGTATCTTTAAAAGAGATGTGCTGCAATATGCATGGTTCACTTTTAAAACTTTGTAGGCATTGATTCACTGATTGTTGTAAATACTGTAAGCCAACATAGCCATGAACTTCAACTATCACCGTATGCTCACAGATTCAATTTTCACCATCTTAAATGAAAAAAGCATAAAACAAATACATCAAACATACTAAATACACAATCTCAAGAAAAATGTATAGTTGGGTGTCTAACAACCAATTTGACTGTCTATGTGTCAATTTGCAAGGTTTTCATCATCTGAAGGAAAAAATATAAGGAAATACATCGAATAGATATTTTTTTTTTAAAAAAGTAATATTTAAATAAAATTTATAAATGTATTATTGGTTTTACATACTAAATACACTTAAAAACATTTTTTATAATCATACAGTTCGAAAATGGGGTGGTAATCTCACCACTGTGTTTCTGGGGTGACCATAACCACTATTCCATTGCCAAACAAACACAAAAAATGTCAGATTCCACAAGATACAGTTTCCATTTCATGACCAAACAAACAGCAAAAGTATCAGATTCCACAGAATCTGCATTCATTCCAGCAGCAAACAAACAGAAAAAATGCAATTCCAGAACATTCCATTCCAATGGAAAACGTTTCCATTCCAGAATTCCTTGGGATTCTATTCCATGGAAACAAACGTGCCCTTAGCGAGGATGCAATGAAATTGAAATTATTTCCATTTACCTTGAAGGGCAAAGCCAAGCATTGGTTAGGATCCCTTGAGCCTCAAACGATCACCACATGGGACCAATTACAAAGTGCTTTCCTTGAAAAATTCTACCCTATAACAAAGACTCATGAAATGAGGACCCAAATAGCGACCTTTCATCAAGAAGATGATGAACTTTTTCATGATGCTTGGGATAGGTTTAAAGAGCTTCTTAGGAAATGCCCACACCATCAAATTCCAAAGTGGTCTCTTGTCGATTATTTTTACAATGGCCTTAGAATACGTCATCAACAAGATGTAGACACCGCTTGTGGTGGGGTGTTCATGACAAATCCATATGAGGACTCATGGGTTCTATTTGAAAAGCTTGCCATTAATTCCCAAAACCATGCCTTCACTTCAAGAAATGTTAGGGATACTTCAAGTCCTAAGGGACAATCCAACCCTAGAGGAGTTTTAGAGTTATCCGAAGCCACCCGTATAGCACAACAAATTGATACTCTAAGTAGAAAAATTGATCAAGTTCTTGCTCATTCTTTGAATCAAATTCCTACTCCTCCTTCTTCATCGAGTTACCCACTCAATTCTCCATCATTGGGAGAACTTTGCTTCCTATGTTCGACTCCCGGCCACGTAGTTACCGATTGCCATTTGGCATGTGAGTATTCGGAGCTCGTGCAAGAGCATATCAATGCGGTCTTCAATCAATCAAAGCCTACTTATGACCCTTACTCAAATACATACAATCCCGGTCTGAGGGATCATCCAAATTTTTCATGGAGAAATCCCGGCCAATAACCTCCAAATACATACAATTCTAGGCCTCCGATTTCGGGCAATCAAGCCCCAAGCTATCCTCCTAGGTATCAAGCACCATATCCTTCTAATCAACCTCCACAAAATCAAACCACCTACCGGCCACCTCAAGCTCCTCATGCATATCCACCTCAAGTGTCAAGTTATCCTCAATCATCTCATCCTCCAAATTGGAATCAAAGGCCACCGGGGCCTTCCCCATACCGAGCTCCCTATCAAACCCATCAAGCTCCGAAACGTGATTCTTCTATTGAGGAAAGACTTCTCAAGGCCTTGGATTCTTTTGAGTCAAGCACCCAACTTTTACATTCTCATTCCCAATCCATTGCAAAGTTGGAAGTGCAAATAGGCCAATTGGCCAATACTATGACAAGAAGGGAGGAGGGTAAACTTCCTAGTCAACCCATAGCAAACCCTAAATGCCAACATTTCGTCGATTCCACTCACGAGGAGGTGCAAGCGGTCACTACCCTCCGGAGTGGAAAGATTTTTCCTAATGTTGAGATGCCTAAAAACACCACATTAGAGCAAGAGCATGAACCTCATTTGTCTACTTCAATGAAAGACTCTCAAGCATCACCTCATCATGCCCCTCATGATTCTTCGAGTCCATTGCCATCTTTCAAGGAAACTGAACTTATCGTACTCGATCCTTTACCAACCAAAGCATACATTCCTAAGGCTCCATACCCTTAAGCACTAGTTGATCCTCAAGCCACATCCCAACCTTGGAAGAGTGGCAAGTATGAGAAGATGCTAGAACTTTTCAAGAAAGTCCACATCAACCTTTCCTTATTAGATGCCATCAAGCAAGTGCCTTCTTATGCCAAATTCTTGAAAGACTTGTGTACCCACAAGAGACAATTCAAATCTCATGTCTCTAAAAAGCTCTTCCTAACTAAGCAAGTTAGCTCTATTCTTCAACTCGATCTACCTTCGAAATTAAGAGACCCCGGCACTCCTACCATTTCTTGCATCATAGGAGATCAATTGATTGAGGGGGCTCTTCTTGATTTAGGAGCTAGTGTGAATCTTATGCCCTACTCCTTGTTTTGTAAGTTTGGCTTAGGAGAGAGCTCAAGCTGACCTCGATGACTTTGGAATTAGCTGATAGATCTATCAAGAGACCACGGGGTGTTCTTGAAGATATTTTAGTCAAGGTCGATAGATGTGTTTTCCCGGTCGACTTCGTTGTACTTGACATGGAACCGGGTCTTAGACATAAGAAATCCATTCCCATCATACTTGGACGTCCTTTCTTGGCTACGGCCAATGCATGCATCAATTGTAGGAGTGGCATCATGACCGTTACATTCGGGAATATGGAGTTGAAATTATATATTTTTGATGCTACTAGACAATCTATGCATGGGAATGAATGTTTCATGGTCGATTCGTTAGTGGATGATGATATTGTTGATGAATGTGCAAATGATGTGATGGTTGCAAATTTTGATATGGATGATGCTTGTGAATCATTTGTTGATGCTTGTGATGACTCTTTATCGAGTGGTGATGATGTTTTGAATTTTGATGATTTGCCGAGTGTTGAAGAGGATTTTCCGGGTTTACGTGATGAAGTGTTGACTTTTGATGATTTTTCGATGGTTTTTAATGCGTTGCAAGATGCGGATTTACACACTTCGGATTTACTCGATGAATTTGAACATGCATGTGCAATGGCCTTTCGAAAAACTTCTTTTGAGTCATTACCACCTATATCCTCCACACCGGCACCCCCATCTTTGATTAAGCCCCCAACCTTAGAGTTGAAACCCTTGCCATCCAATTTGAAATACGAGTACCTTGGGCCGAATTGCTCCCTCCCGGTAATCATCTCTTCATCTTTAACTCTTGCACAAGAGGGAAAACTCATTAAGGTGCTCACCAAACATAAGAGGGCCATTGGGTGGTCCATTGCCGATCTCAAGGGGATAGATCCATCCATATGCATGCACCGCATACATTTAGAGGATGAGTTTAAGAGTGTCATAGAGTTTCCACGTCGATTAAATCCAAACATGAGAGAAGTTGTTTTGAAAGAAGTTCTTAAACTCCTTGAGGCGGGAGTCATTTTTTCTATTTCGGACTCCAAATGGGTGAGCCCAACCCAAGTAGTGCCCAAGAAATCGGGCATTACTGTGATTAAGAATGAGAGGGAAGAAAGCATCGCTACTCGCCAAACTACGGGATGGCGAGTATGTATAGATTACCGGAAGTTGAACTCATTCACTAGAAAGGATCATTTTCCACTTCCATTCATTGACCAAATCTTGGAAAGACTTGCCGGGCAAAGCTTCTATTGTTTTCTTGATGGCTACTCCGGATATAACCAAGTGGCAATTGACCCTAAGGACCAAGAGAAAATGACATTTACTTGTCCTTTTGATACTTTCACCTACCGCCGTATGCCCTTTGGTCTTTGTAACGCACCGGCAACGTTTCAACGTTGTATGTTAGCCATCTTTGGAGACACGATCGAACACTTTTTAGAGATCTTTATGGATGATTTTTCAGTTTTTGGCCAATCTTTTGACTCTTGCCTCGAGAATCTTACCAAAGTCTTAGCTAGGTGTGAGGAAACAAACCTAGTCTTGAGTTGGGAGAAGAGTCATTTTATGGTAAATGAGGGGATTGTGTTGGGCCACGTTGTTTCAAGTAGGAGGATCGAAGTTGATAAAGCTAAACTTGAGCTCATCTCTAAACTTCCTCCTCCATCATCGGTTCGACAAATCCGATCTTTTCTTGGACATGCGGGTTTCTATCGTCGCTTCATCAAGGATTTTAGCAAAATCTCTCGTCCCCTTTGTGCCTTACTTGCTAAAGACGTTCCTTTCAACTTTGATGATCCTTGCATGCATGCCTATACTATTCTTCGCGAGGCTTTGTCTTCCGCACCCATTGTGCACGCACCCGATTATTCACTTCCTTTCGAAATCATATGTGATGCCTCGGATTATACCGTGGGCGCTGTTTTGTGTCAACGGATTGACAAACTCCCTCACGTCATATGCTACGCTAGCAAAACCTTGAATGATGCTCAAGTCAATTACAAGACTACCGAGAAAGAGTTGCTACAAGTAGTCTTTTCTTTGGAGAAATTTTGATCCTACCTCCTTGGTTCCAAAATCATTATCTTTACCGATCATGCCGCTTTACGGTACTTGTTTTCCAAGAAGGATGCCAAACCACGCTCACTCCGATGGATCTTGCTTCTCCAAGAGTTCAATCTTGAATTTAAGGATAAAAAAGGCTCTTCTAATGTTGTAGCGGATCATTTTTCTAGGCTATCGTCTGAGCACATCTTAAACTCCATTCCAATCAATGAGTTGTTCCCGGATGAGCACCTTTTGGCCATTGATCAATTTCCTAAACCATGGTTTGCTCATATTGTCAATTATCTCACCACCGGGTAAATTCCACTCTTTTGGTCCAAAAATGATGGAAACAAATTCTTCTCACATATCAAGAACTATTTTTGACATGATCCATATTTGCTCAAGCGATGCCCGGACCAATTATTGAGAAGGTGTGTTCCCGAATCAGAAGTTACGTCCATCCTCACTCATTGTCATTCTCATCCTTGTGGTGGAAATTTCTCTGGTAAGAAGACTGCCGCAAATTTTTTTGAATGTGGCTTTTATTGGCCTACCATATTCCGTGATTCTCATAATTTTGCCAAAGCTTGCCTCCGGTGTCAACAAGTTGGTACAATCTCTATACATGATGAAATGCCCCAAACTCCCATTCTAGTATGTGAAGTTTTCAATGTGTGGGGTATTGATTTTATGGGGCCATTCCCTCAATCAAATGGCTACTTATACATTTTGGTAGGGGTAGATTATGTTTCCAAATGGGTGGAGGCAATCGCCACAAAAACCAATGATCATAAAGTCGTGTTGAAATTTTTGCATGCCAATATTTTCACTCGTTTTGGCTTCCCGAGGACCATCATAAGCGATGGTGCCCCTCACTTCACCAACCGGCATCTCAAATCCTTATTTGAAAAATATGGAATTACACATAAGGTAGCCACGCCTTATCATCCTCAAACTAGTGGCCGAGTTGAGGTATCCAATCGCGAAATCAAGTGGATTTTAGAAAAAGTTGTGAGAATTGACCGGAGGGATTGGGCATTTAAGCTCAATGATGTCTTGTGGGCCTATCGAAGGGCCTACAAGGCGCCAATCGGGATGTCGCCATTCCGATTGGTCTTTGGAAAACCTTGCCACCTTCCGGTAGAGATTCAACATGAAGCGTTTTGGGCGATTCAAGCTCTCAATTGGGACTCTAATGATATTTCAAGCAATAGGAAACTTCAACTTCATGAGCTTGAAGAAATTCGAAATGAGGCTTATGAGAATACCAAAATCTACAAAACCCGGACTAAAATTTTTCATGATAAACTCATAGTTCGGAAAACCTTTGATGTTGGAGATAAGGTTTGACTCTACAATTCACGCCTTCGACTTTTTCCGGGCAAACTTAAAACTAGGTGGGATGGTCCATTTGATGTCACTAAGGTTTTCACCCATGGAGCCGTTGAGGTGCAAAATCCTTTCTCCGGAGCTACATTCACTGTCAATGGCCAACATTTGAAACCTTATATTTATAGCTTCCCTCTTGACATAACTCTTGAGCCAACCGTGATGTTGGCGGAGCCATACTATCCTTGAGCTTTATTGCGTCTCGCTATAGACGGTAAATTTAGCGCTTGGTGGGAGGCAACCCATCCTTTCTTCGTATTTTTGATGATTGTGTGTTTGTTATTTCTTCTTTGCATGTTTGATTGTGTTTCCAATCATTTGCATGTTTGATTTTGGTGTGTTTTTGAATCGATTTTTGTTTGAATGATTGTGATGTCAAGATTGTTTTTGTTGAATTTGTGTGATGATTGATGAATTGACTGACTTGGAGTGTTTCTACTGTGGTATTTTAACGCCTAAGGAGCCTAGTATTCATGCATGTGGAGTGTGGGGCTAGTTCCTAGGTTTTCATCTCTATTTTGCGTTTTTGTATGAAAAAGATCGATCTTTCGAGCGGTGAAGATCGATCCTTTTCATCCGATTGTATAGAAGCTGAAGCCTGGGTTTGCATGATCGATCCTTTCATCACCTAAAGATTGATCTCTCTTGCGCATTTAATTGCGCATTTAATTGTGACAGAGGGATGGTTTTGAGGTGATCGATCTTTCATCACCTAGAGATCGATCTCTCTTGCGCATTTAATTGTGACAGAGGGATGGTTTTGAGGTGATCGATCTTTCCTCACCTAAAGATCGATCTTTTTTGCGCATTTAATTGTGACAGAGGGATGGTTTTGAGGTGATCGATCTTTCATCACCTAGGGATCGATCTCTCTTGCGCATTTAATTGTGACAGAGGGATGGTTTTGAGGTGATCGATCTTTCATCACCTAAAGATCGATCTCTCTTGCGCATTTAATTGTGACAGAGGGATGGTTTTGAGGTGATTGATATTTCCTCACCTAAAGATTGATCTTTTTTGCGCATTTAATTGTGACAGAGTGATGGTTTTGAGGTGATCGATCTTTCATCACATAGAGATCGATCTCTCTTGCGCATTTAATTGTGACAGAGGGATGGTTTTGAGGTGATCGATCTTTCCTCACCTAAAGATCGATCTTTTTTGCGTACTTAATTGTGACAGAGGGTTGGTTTTAAGGTGATCGATCTTTTATCACTTGAAGATCGATCTTTTATCGAGTTTCTGCAATTCTCAGAGACAGGAAGATCGATCTTCCTGCGTGGAAGATCGCTCTTACCTTTGTCCCATTTTAGCTGAGAGGCCAAGTGAAGAAGATCGATCTTTCAAGCGGAGAAGATCGATCTTACTTACTTGTACACATCAGCACACCCTTTGGCCATATCCCGTGTGATGCTGCCACGTGTCAAAAGATCGATCTTTCTCTTGCAAAAGATCGATCTTTCTCTTGCAAAAGATCGATCTTTTGCGGGGTTTGTTAAAAAATATTTAGGCGGGAGACTGACTTAGGGCTCACAAGCCCTAAGATCGATCTTTGCCCTTTTTTCTCCCTCAGTCGACCCTGCCGCCACCTCTCTTCGTCTCCGTCTCCCACCGTCGCGCCGCCACTTCTCCCACCAAATCACGTCGTCTTCCACCTCCCAGTGCATCCGCGACCTATCCCCATCACTTTCCATCCCTCAATCGACCCCGGCGTCGTCACATATCTCTACATTTCCTCCTCTCCTCCCACCGGCGGCGTTTTCTCTTCCAACGAGCTCCTCTTCGCCGGCCACATTCGTCGTTCCGCTTCACCCCAAGCCAACCACCTCCTTCTACTTATCTCCGATGGGTCGCAAGCCGACTGCAGCCACCAAAGCAACCGCCGAAAAGGGAAAAGCCGCCGCTTCTTCTTCCACACCACCGGCAAGACCTCCCTCCGCTCCTTCAACGAGACCTCCAGCACCTCCGGCACCTCCACGACAAGCTTCCACCCCTCCTGCTTCTTCCACACGGCCGGTGCGGACGATGAGAGCTCCGGCCACATCGCCCACGGCTCCGGCAACAGCAAAAAGGAAGACCCCAGCTGCACCTTCTCCATCCAACCCTCGCCAATCTAAGAAGCTCAAGAAGAAATCCAGGCCTTCCACTGCGCCCACGGTTGTCCGAGGTCTACTTCCGCAATGGCAGCGGGAGGTAAACCTCGAATTCACCTTCGATGTTGATTTCTTTCGTACCGTCGAGCATGTCCAAGAGTCCATCGTGATCCTTGAGAACCGTGGTCTCCTACCTCTGTGCACACCTGAGACCACGGTGTACCCAAGGCTTGTCTGTATGTTCTACCAGAACATGAAAGCCATCGCCTACGGGGATGAGAGGGATGACGCTGTTGATAATTCCTACCTCTGCCTTGGCTTCTCATCCTTGATCGACGGGGTCGAGGTTACCTTAACAGCCAAAGCCATCTGCGAGGTTTTGGCGATTCCATCCCGCTGCGCCGGTCTTCACAAATGCCAACCCGAAGAGTTGTACGTTCGGGAATCCGAGGCTCACATCTTCCTACACCTGGATCGCACGGGCGGAGGCATGTTTACGTGTGCCGAACTGCCAGCCTCTTTTTGGTTGATCGACGACATCTTTGCCGCAACGTCTATCAGAATGGCCACGACCAGTATCAGACTGGTTGTTGGCTGTGCGTGTTGTGGTTGTTGGCCAAGGGGTGGGTGATCAACATTCCTCAGCAGATTTTAGAGGATATGGCGCACTTTTACCGCGGGGCGGTCCGGGACCGGAAACCGAGCTATGACGAGAAAGCTGCCCCGCACCCGAACCTTATTTCCGCTTTCCTAGCCCACCAGGATCTAGTTCCCGAGGGCGAGCCGACCGTTTCTACTGAGGCCCACAAGCATGCTCGCTTTGGTGCCGCCACCTGGGGCAAGGTCCTTGGCCACATCAGGAAAGCCGGCGCGCCAGTCCGACAGCCGCGACCTGTACGTACCACGCCAGAGTTCGGACCCGTGGAGCACCCTACCCCGGGAGAGATCTACCGTGAGCACCGAGCGTTTCAGGATTCCGTGCTCCGTCGTCTGGACGCGGTCAACGCGCGCGACTTCGCCTTTCAAGAGGACATATCCGGCCTTCGCCAGGACGTCTCCGCACTTCACCAGGTTGCCTCGCGTATCCTCGCGCCTCTCTATGACCTCCACCCCCCTCCCCCACCGGTCACCGCTATCGTTCCTTGCCGACCTCTTACCTTTTCAGAGCCGAGACCTTAGGGATGATACTTGTCCTTTTAGCTCAGCGGTTTGCATGTCGACTAGATGCTTGCTTGGTTGTATGTTTACTTTTTAGGTTTCTTGCATCTAGAGACATGTAGTACTAGGGGCTTGTTCTTGATGATAGACTGTATTTAGGGGTCAATTTTGCTTATTGTGGTTGGTTGGAGCGTATTCTTTTTGGTGTTTGGAGGGTGGACATTTTTTGTACTCCATTGCTCCACTTTTGTATATGGTTAACATCTTTGATAGTGGATATATATACTTGATTTTTGGCTTTTGGGGTGTGCCCCGTGGGTGATTGTCATGGTGGATGGGTGTATGAAGACTTTGTTGGGTTTATATCATTGTGAATGTATGCGTGTAAATGAAGATGGGTGTGGATGCATTTATGTATTTGGACGTGAATGAATGTATATATGTTTGGATGCAAATGGCATCTTTGTACAGCCCTTGTGCTTATTGAATAAATAGAGGGAATGCTGCCCAATTTTTCTTGAAATGTCTCATGATTATTATTTTATTTCAACAAATGCAATCATGGGGTATTGCCGCTAATGTTTTCCAGGGCTTCTCGGCTATGACATGTGGATCATCAACCTAAGATCTTAACATCACAACATTACTGTTTTTCACGACTAAACTTGACCCTCACTCCCTTCGTATCTCTCGTCAAGGTTACATTTTCGTCTATATCGTCACAAGGTTATCTCTACACTTTACCCTTCTTCCGTGCTTGAGGACAAACCCGCTTAAGTTAGGGGGTATGATTTCATCATGTTTATAGATAACCTATGATCGACCTACATTTAGTCACACGTTTATTTGAGTGGTAAATATGTGAAAATTTTTCAATTCTTATGTTAGCATGGATGACTATTGCATAACTCATCTTGATTCTCATGCTTTGTAAAATTTGGCGAATCATTTCATGAGTAGTGTTATTCTTCTACTTTAATTCTACTTGGCATGCATTAAATACATTTAAGTGATCAAATCCACTTGTGTACTTACACTTGTATGAGGGGGCAAGTAGTGTTTGAGTGGGGGACCTTGATAGATTGGAAATCCAAGGCTATTTATATTCGATTGAGATGACTTGTAGTAGGGTTCGAAGCCAAGTTAGAGGCCAAGAACCAGTTTAATAAAAGTGACTAGTCTTGATTCGTAGCCTTCTAGGCTCGAGTGAGTAGGTCCGAGGGGTGCTTCAACACCTAATGCCCCAAAGCTATCTGGCTCGGGAGCCATTGACCTAACACTCGTTAAATGAGCCCTGAAGAAAGCTTAAGGGATCAAGGCATTACACAGTCACGATAGTATTGAATAAAAGCTTGTGGTCAGCTGTGATTCGTGACCTGCTGGGTTCGGGAAATTAAGCCCGAGGGGTGCCTTAACAACTAGTGCCTTTAGGTCATCTGACCGAGGATCCACTGGCCCAAATCTCGTTACATGGGCCTAGTAGAAAGCCTAAGGGATCATGGCATCGCACGACCACTAGTTCTATTCATAAAAAGAAAGAAAAAAAAAGAGAGAAACAGAACAAAAATTTTGCTTTAAATAAAACTTGTCATTTGTTCAACCAGTGTAAAGTGCTAAGGATGTCTAGTTTTGATTGGAACCCTACTTGAATGACTATGAGACCCCGAGTACTTGAGTAGCAATTTTCACTACACGGATTGCCTAGATGAGCGCTAATCATGGTCAAGTGCTTTGAAGTGTTTGAATGATGCTATTGATGGAGTTATTCGCTTGCATTTTACTTGTGCTATGGTTTGATAGATAGAGTTATGCATTTGAATCTATGTGTGCATATGAATGAATCTTGACTGCATAGGAACTAAAGCTATTTGAGAAGTGACTAATTGTTGGTCGGGTGATTGCTGTTAGATAGTTTCTTATTTCTTTCCTTTTCCTTCGTTTTACTTTTCTTTTGCTTTGCTCGAGGACTAGCAAAGATCAAGTTAGGGGGTGTGATAAGACGTGAAAAGTGCACAAATCATCCTTTCAATTTAGCCTTGTTAGTCTCCGAGCAATGCCCTACTGACTACCATTACCCCATTACAGGTACAAGAGCCCTCAACGAGGATTAGATCAAGTTTGGAGCTAAAACGAACTCATTCGGGCCAGTTTAGTATGAAGAAGATCGATCTCTTATTGAAGAAGATCGATCCTTTAAAGACATCAAGAAAAAATCCAGCCGGAACAACAAAGATCGATCTTCTCATGATGAGAAGATCGATCCTCTATTTGCATTTTTCAGTGACAGAGCGCAAGTTTTGAAAGGATCGATCTTCCCCTAGGGCATGATCGATCTTTCACGGGCAAAAGAGATGACAGAGCGCAACATTTTAGAGGATCGATCTTCGTCTACTAAAAGATCAATCACCTTATGGAGCTGAGGAGCATATGAAGCGCAAAAGATCGATCTTCACAGCATAGGAAGATCGATCTTCATCGGGACGCGGCCGCCAGTCAAGAACACATATCGATCTTCATCTATAGGAAGATCGATCTTCCACGGGACCAGCAATCACACGGAAGGGAAAGATCGATCTTTCACCCTAGAAAGATCGATATTTATGTGCCAGCTGAGCAAAATCAATGGTCCAGATCTAATCCGAGTAGGGGATGCTTGTAGGCTATAACTAGACCCCTTTGGGGGAATTTTGGGGGATCTTCTCTTGAACTTTTTCTCAGCCTTTCCTCTTTTAGACTCCTCTTACCCAATTTAGAATAGGACCTTTTTGGAGGAGATCCATGGGAGGAGAGCGTCATCAACCTCCCTCCACGGATCAAACCCCCAAGATGAGTCACTAAACTCTTAGCTTAGGGATTCTTATGATGTAATAAGGGTTTCTTTGAATGAATCCTAGGATTTAGGGCTTGTGCTACTCTATTGAATGGTTGTATGGATTGGATTTAATTTCTATTTGAATTTGGTGTTATTTTCTTTGATCGATGCTTGGATTGCCCTATTGTGCCCTAGATCTAGGTCTCTTGCATGCTAGGGCTTGGATGGAACCTCTCGTGAGAGGGATTCATGCTAGAACCATGGATTCTCTTACGACGAAGGATTCTAATCCAAGATTGGACTAGATTGTGGTGCTAGAACCACTACCAATCCATTCCTAACCCTCCACCCATCCTATATTTGTGCTTTAGGCCAGCGAGGTGCTAGGACCACCTCGCTATCACACCTAGATCCATACCATGTTAGTTCTCTTGCGACGAATCCATCCTAATTAGAGGGTTCGTTAGCGGCGATCGCAACTAATCATTCGGTCGCCAATCTTTAGATGTTTGCTCTTGCCGACAAGGGATCTTAACCCGAGCCTCGTCGAGCGATAGGTGTAACTAGCCACTCGCCTATCGACAATTGGATTTAACCATTCAATTTTTGAAGCTCACCCTTGTCTTAGGAAGACCTTTTAGAACCCTTGTTATTGATTAAGGATCCCTTGGCCTTTCTTCATATCTTATCACCTTTTAGCATTAATTTTGGTCTAGCATAGTTAAAAACCCAAATCTAAATCTTTTTCTCCAACTTCTTGGTAGACGATTATGCTTAGTATGCTGCTTCAATCCTAGTCTCTTCCCAATGGATCGACTCAGACTCACCACTAGCTACCCCAAAGGTAGTTAGTTAGAAGTTTGATTATAAATTTCTAATTTTGATCGGGCGCGTTAAGCCGCGACACTTTTCCCGTCTCATCACCTGTGTTATCTGTTCACCACCCTGGGCCGGCAGGGTGCCGAGCCCAGACCGTGTTTATTTATCTTCACATGTGTTGCATGCTTATCTGTTTCCTATGCGTATGTTCATAGCATGCATCTGGTTGTGCATTTGTTACATAAGATTAGGGTGTGGGCGATCTGCGGTATCGCCGTCCCGAGGCTTGGAAGCTCGGAGTTAGCCTTAGGACCGGATGACTTGAACACTTGTTGATTGATGATTTAGAGGTCGTGTCGGCCTCGAGCCTGGTTCTGTGGTGTAGCCGGTATCCGGTTTTCTTGTCTCTTGAGTATAGGGTGTGCCTACTCAGCGGTGTTGTCTTCCCTCTCAGCAGTGACTTCTTCCTGTTGTACTAGGTGTTTCCGGGATAGGCCCAGTTCGTTAGGGTGACCATGGTTGGATACCTAGAGACACCGATAGGGTTATGGGACCCCTGTGTACACTCAGACCTTGCTAGAGGGCGACACTATTGCGTTTCCCTCTTCCTTCTGTGAGTCGTAGTGTAGTTTCCCTGCCGAGCTTAGTTGCTCATTCCTACCTGTGCTGTGTTTTGCAGGTGCAGGCTTTAGCTCCTCTTCGGTGGCCCCTACCGGGTAGTTGGTTTTCTGTGCGGCGGCGCCTGGTGGAGTTTGAGGAGTGGTGATCTTCTGTCTTCCAAACCTTTGTATAGTTAGCCTCCTACGGGAGTTTATAAATATTTGTACCTGATTTCCCCTCTTCGAGGTTTTGTAAATTGTATTTTGGATTTATAATTTTTCAGTTTGAGGTTTGTGTAATTTTCTAGAATTGTTAATTTATGGTGTTTAATGAATTGTTTAGGAAGACCAATAGGTTAGAGGGAACCCTCGTCATAATTTTCGCAGTTAGTTAGGTTCTAGTTTGCATCCCCGGCCCGGTTGGGCTTTCACGGGTCGGGGCGCAACAGTATTTCTCCTCCGTCCTCATCCCTTGTTTTGCGGTCGATCGGATGCTGTTGTCTGATCTGATCTCGCCAGACTAGCTGTCGTCCTCTTCTCTGGCTCCTCTATCATTTGGCGCAGGTCATCTTGTTTGCCGACTTCCTCTGTAGTTGAAGGAGAACTCCTAGCTATCGTGGAAAGCCTTGATCAAGTTGATTCAGCTGCTTTTCCAAAAATTGTGGTTGAATCAGATTCAAAGCTCGCCATCAAATTAATCATAGGGAGAATGGATTGGCGTGGTGAGTTGCTTCAGCTTCTCCGCAAGATTTGGAACCTCTGTTCTTCCATTTCCAGTATTTTGTTTTTTTCATCCCTCATGAGTTCAACGCAGAGGCGGATTGCTTAGCAGGTTTAGCGTGGTCTGGCCCCTTAGGGCCACCACTTGTCGGCTTGAAATTTTT